>JANIWI010000002.1:0-345159 GCA_030705115.1 Suzukiozyma pseudoglaebosa | reverse complement strand
AAAAAGAAAGAAAAAAAAAAAAGAAAAAAAAAAAAAAAAAAAAAAGAGAATAAAAGTTTAAATTGACGGCATTTATTAAAAACTACCCGCTAAAAGTGGAAAAAAAAGACCGGGGTTTTATTATAAATACGTTTTACAATAGTAATAATATTGTCGAAGATCTTTAAACCAAAGTACAACCGTTGACCCGCATCTGGTGAGCTAGCGAACCTGGATTGGTATTGTTTGTATCTTTCAATACCCAAACTGATCAAGAAACTTGTCAAACCTTATGCTCATCGCTACTACTATTATTATTAATAATAATATTAACACTACACTACTATTTATAGACTCTTAATGAAATAAATACATTGTCCATGAGTTTACTTGGCGACACTATGTATGTTTAAGATACACAAAATACCAAATATAAATAAAGATTCTCGGGAACTTGAATTATGGAATCAAAAGTCTAGAAGCAGAGTTTGTTAACTGGATATTCATGAAAAATAAACTAGTTTAACTTTGGGTTTTAGGTGGGGATAAAAACTGAAACTAATAACGAATGCTTCATTAGTGAATGTGTGTGTGTGTGTGTGTGGCTAAAACTCCTCTTACCCGATATATATGGAATCAATAAATTTACTACACTACTGAATCTTACTCAAGCAAATTGTGTGCCTGAGCTGGTTTGACCTTCTAATGTTACTCTTGCTCTTGCGTAACGTTCATATTACTAAACTCGGTTGTTGTTTTATAAATCCTCATCAAAGTTACACACATCGTGCATGGCTTCCCGAGTTGATGCCAGTCAACTAACACCGATCACATTGCCCATTAAAGCTTTGTATGAGATCAATTCAATTAGCGATTTGGATTCTTTTGTACTATTGTAGTTCATAAATATGTCTAATCTACAAATGTACAAAAAAATGACCATGATTTGTTTGGGTCTCTACAACCTATCGGGACACATAAACTCAGTGCTAAATGTTTTGAAAAAGACAACACATACATTAAAAAACTCGTACTTAAATAGTAGAAACGAAAAACATATTTCCTACAATTTCCATCAAGCTTTACTTAAAATTGGAAAATCTCTCATTAATTATGGATAATGGTACTAAGTTTATCGTTCTATGTATAATTTTTGCTTGTCTTACAGTAGTTTTGTGTAAATATGAAAACATAAATTATTGGGAACTAAATAAAAAGCATTTTACATTCTACAACAATACATAATATGGCAATTTTAAGTGAAAAAAGCTTATTTTGGTAGAATTGCCTTATGTACTAAAATTTCCCGTATTCGTCTTGAAACTTTGCAACCAATTTAATGAAATGAGCCACTAAATATTTAGTTTTCGATGATCAAATTAAATCACGCATTCATGGGCAAAGAGCTGGTGCCTAACAAGCTCGCCTATATGAGCGGATTTTAAATACCTATCCATTGGTTTCGTGATGTTGTTTGTTTAATTTTTTTCGACAATTTTGATTCGCTACCACATTTTAAAAAGTACCTCAAAGTATCTCAGTTGAGGTATTTTTGACGATTTCATCAATTGTTTTCAATGTTATAACAATTTCTCTATTTTTCATGTTTGTTTATTGCCATTTCGAAGTCAAACCAAGTCATAAAACAACAATGATATTTTATAATGTTTTCGAGATATGTAACAGTAAACTAGAGGGATGAATTCATTTGAAAAATATATGTTGAGCAAAAAGAAAAATAAACTGAAAACTCATTGGCTCACAATTCCAAGCTGATTGCTTTTATTGCTTTCACTGCACTTCTCTTTTGGGTTGGGATGTCACCAAAGTTGACCTTATATCATGAGATCAGTAAAACCCTCTCATAACTGAACCTAACATGATGTCACAAGTCTTGACTTAAAAAGTTGACAATTACATCAATTAGTTTTGCGGAGATCGTAGAAGTTAAGCGGTTATAAATGGATTTAAACTATATTCATACTGTTATTGGTTCCACCAAATACGTTGAACATTAAAAATTTGCATTCAATACCACAGTTTTCGTAGTTTTGTATACCTATAGATTTATAAATATTTGTTTTTTAAAGATTAATAAATAAAACAGCAAATCTCTTTAGCAAGCTACCATCCATGATCAAATAACATGCTGACTGATTCACCATTGTGAATTCTTCTAATAGCTTCAGCTAAAATTCTTGAAATATCCAACACCACAAGTTTATCTTTACCTAATACTTCTAAATTTTGTTGTTGTGGTACTGAGTTTGTTGTAATAATTTTATCAATATCAGATTTATTTAATCTATTGATTGCATCTCCACTAAAGACACCATGAGTAACTAAAGCATAAACATACTTTGCTCCTTCATCTTTCAATAATTTTGCAGCACGAGTAATCGTATACGATGTATCAACTAAATCATCAATCAATACACATACTTTATCCTTGACATCACCAACCAACATACTAGTTGCCACATATTGGTTACCGTGTGGCCTTATTGGACTATTATCATGAGACGATTTTTCTTTTTTAACTCTTCTTTCTTTATGAATCAAGGCAAATCGACATCCCAAACTGTCTGCTATTGAAGTTGCTCGTTTAGCACCTCCTGAGTCAGGCGAAACAATAACACAATCTTGATATGATGGAATGAAATCCATAATGTAATGTTTCAATAATGGACGAGAGTATAAATTATCAACCGAGACATTAAAATACCCCTGGAATTGTGGATCATGTAAATCCATTGTTATTATTCTATCAGCTCCAGAACATGTTAATAAATTGGCAATCAAAGTACCATTTTGAGCAATCCATTGTTTATATCCAGATTCGGTTTTTCCGTGTGAATCCACTTGAGCAATTTGATTCGATGCAGATGATTTTATCACTGATGCTGGCTTAAATGGTTGTGGAGAATTTATCCTAACTGTAGATAAAGTCAACTTATCTGGAATATTCAAGTTTAAACTTAATCCTTCGTTTCTTGATAATGGTCTTGGAGTACCAGGGGCACTTTCAAAAGTATATGATTCCTTCTTAAGACTTATAGAAGGAGCTCCAGTTAAAGAAGCCAAATGAGGAATATCCGGTTGTCTAGAATATGGAAATAATGGTAATACTGCTGTGACTCTTCTAGCACTCGCAGTCTTACAAGCAGCAATCATTATTAGTAATTCTATAAGTACATCATTGACGTTTCCACAACCACTTTGTACTATGAATACATCTTTACCTCTAACAGAATCTTGAATCTCAATTGAAGTCTCTCCATTGGAAAATTTCTTCGATGTTACCGAACCTTCCTCAAGTGTTAAATGACGACAAATCGATCTTGTCAAAAAAGGATTCGACGACCCACCTAGTACTACTGTATCTCTCATAAAAGAATTATACTTACAAGTCAAAGATCTTGATGCCTGTGGTCAAATTTAGATCATCTCAAAAACAGGTAGCGCGGACATTGACTTCAAAAACTATAGACATGATATAAATCAATAGCGAATTTCATATGAACCTGATTGGGTTTCGTATTTAACCCACTTGACAGTACGATAACCCGTTTTTTCCATTACTTTTAAAAATTTGACTGTTAAGCCGGAGCAATTAAACATATCAAGCTTGAATTCTAATTTAATTGGAGGCCTCTGCCAAGCTGAAGTCAAAGAAGAGTTGGAACTTTGAGATAATTCCACTTCACTGGTAAGGTTATATTCTTGTTCCCCAAAAAATTTATTAAATTTCCAAATAAGCATATTTTCTTCAGGGTGGAATTTGCATTTTCCACCTGAACATGTAGAACTATTGTTTAGAACCCCTTTTGGAGTAGGTATTTTAATTTGAACATTGGTTGCTGGTAGTTTCTGGGGAAAATGAGCCTTTATTGTAATGTTATAGACAACTTTCAGACTTGAAATTTCAATTTTCGGAAATACTTTGAATGGTAAATTAATATTCAGTTTACAATGATAAGAGATCAATTGAAATTCTCCATCAGGAGGTATAAATTGAATTACACCGGAAGAGTCAAACTTAGGTAACTGAACGCATTGATGGAATTTCGTATCTTCTATTATCACATCACCCGGATAAATATCATCATTCGACTTAGTCGAACCTAATAACTCGCAATTATCAGTAAACCCAAATCGACATTCAGGCATTCCCGATAAATGAGTTTTCATATTGACTGTCCCATCAACATATGCTCTTATTACTTCACAATTGTAGTTCATTAATACGTGAACTTTTTCTTGAATATTTAAAAATATCTCATTCCGTCGATATTTGATATCTTTATTCCTCCAAGTTATAGCAGAAGGAGTGGATAAATTGTTGTTAGCTGTATTATTACCTTTTGAATTGGAGCCACTTAGTATGTTCTTACTAGCTTTTATTGTACTTGGGAATTTGTTGAATAAATTATCTTGTGAGAGTGGTGTTGTTAGATGATTTTTCAAGTAAGATAAGTCTAAATTGGTTGGAAATCCAAATTCAATCACTTCATCCAACAACTCATAGATGACAGTAAAATTTTCTACAATACTCTCCTCGGTCAATTGTTTTAAAGGTTGACCTCCATCACCTAAAATGACCTTTAAAAGTGCTTCAAACTTCGTCAAAAATTCGAGAATGGATGTACAATCTTGATTCGATCTAGTAGTGGCACATAGCCATATCGATTCCAACTGTCTATAAATAAATGATGTTGACCCCAACGTTAAAATAGGCGACCGAATTTCCCGACCTCCAGTAACATCCCGCAATTCAGAGCTACAATTGATAACTTGAATCCTGAAAGCATCGGCTATGTTCCTCTTTATTCCTCCTCTATAGATCTTGAAGTTCAAAACATCTCCTTTGGCATTGAGTATGAATAATCCGGCAATCATAGTTGGTTTAACCTAAATCCTTCATAAATATTTATTGATCTATTGATGCGACTAGATCAGAATTAAAAAACGGCGACGATAATTTTCCATGCTACAAATTTATAACGATGAACTATACAGTAAATTAATTACTTAGATGCCTTACTATTAGAATTTCTATTACTAGTTTTCTTTTTAGCCCGGGGATTTCGCTTAACAAATGATGGTTCAAGAATTTTCTGGGTTGGATCAACTGATATTTTAGCTTCTTCTTCAGCATTTGGTTCAGGTTCTGGTGTTTTATCAATTTTTTTTTGATTTTGTCTACTGAAAAAGTAGTTTTCTTCTAATATTTTGAATCTTCTTGGAGATTTTAGTAGCATTCTATACCAGCCTTCAATTTGTTCATGGGACCAACCAGTATAATCTTGAATTTCTTTTCTCTCTTTTGATTTCCTGCCTGATTTTTCCAAACATTCAACTTTTTTGTTTCTAATAAAACTGAATAAGTATGTTTCCTTTGGATCAGTCTCGGGGTGCATGAGTCCTTCAGAATTAGATTTCTCTGGTTTTTTCCTTTTATGATTATCATTTCCTAATGCATCTCCAGTAGTTTCTTCTTGATCATCATAAGTGTCGTCGGGTTCATCTTCATCACTTTCATATAGTAATTTTAATGCTGCCGCAAGCGCTTTATTTTTCAAATCTTCACTTGCAATTGATGCTTTTCTTTGACGTTGCTTCCCCAATATGACTTTTGTTTCCGAAAAATCATTATTAGAAATTTTATCTCCATCATATATCGACCTTTTGGTGTTAGCAATAGATTCTTTTGATTTAACACCATTTTCGGTTGGTATATCTTGCAAAAGATCCGGATTTTCAAAGAGTTCATTAGTTAAAGATTCAACGTTATTATCGTACTTTTGTAATAGTTGATGAGCTCGCTGAAACGAAATCTGTGGGAATAATTCTTGAATTGTTGCAATGCTCTCTTCATTAACAGGTGTCTTTACGGTAAAATTGTATAACCAAGGCAATCTATCATCTAAATTAGGAACCAATTCCGCAAAATGATCTGAGATTAAGATGGAGCCGAATAATCGATACTTTTTTAAATCATCAATACTATTGATAGATAATTGATCCGTTAAGGTTTTTATTAGAGCAGGTGTTAATGAGATTAATGAAACAATCATAATCTTTCGCAATATTGCAACATGAATTGACTTTCCATTAGCGTACAATTTTTCTAATAATTGAATCCATTCTTTATTAACAAACTTTGCAGCAAAATTACTGGCAGCATTAGGTTTAAACTTATCAAACGTTTTTTGAGATTGAGAAGAAGTATTTGTAATTGAAATTTTGGTTTGTTTAGATAAACCAATTTGTTGACCTAATAGATTAGACAATGAATCCAAATCAAAATCCTTAAAATCTTCATTGATGACTTTGTATTCTAAATGCTTTTGAATTAGATTTATTGAACTTATTCCCCCTGATTTCTTTTCATTTAACTTAGAATTGAAAGTACCATCAATTAGCTGTCTTACTATTGAAAAATTTTTGCATACATAAATAGTTACAAAATCCCAGATTGACTCTCCCAGTAAGCCGCATTTAACAATTGATGATAATTTTATAAATTGGAAAACATAACATCGTAAAATATTACTATTGGTAACTATATCAGGATTGATTGCTCCTAAAGAAAATATTTGATTTGCTTCTCGACTAGTTTCTGATAAATATCCTTTGAGAAAACTTTGTAAATCTTGTAAAGATCTCACTGACAATTTTGAATTTTGTGGGGGATCAACCAAATATTGGAATAATTTAATATAGCTTTCTAACAAATGAACCCAAATTACCGGATCCTTGTCAATCAATGACGACCTCAATTTAAATTTTGGATACTGAGGTATCGGTATAGTAATCTCATCGGTTCTAAAAGGTTCCATAAGGTATATATCTATGTTCAAGTAACTGAAATCGATTATGACTAACTTTGTTAACTGTAGAACAAACGACATTCAAGAATCTCCTGCACCTAGTCCAGAAGACCATCACGACATCTTCCACGACATTTTTCTGATTTCAAGGTTGATCCATTATTGGTAGTTGTTTGTACACCATATTGATGATCATCACAAATTGAAGACCGATACAATAAAGACGAGAATTATCTCCGTGCTATATAAAATTATTGAATACTCTCTTTAAAATCAAGTTATTTTGCAATAAATTTACAATAACCTCATCACTTAAATTGATAACCAGAAGGTAAACTTAACTTAAAACTGTCACGATTCTATAAATTGATTTAGATGTGACTGATTTGAAGTCAGATTTGGGTTAGACAAGTGAAATAATTAATCAATTGTTGTCCATTCCAACCTTTATGGATATTACCAATTCTGGTAATATCCATGGTTGGCTCTAATCCTTGGCTTAGCCATTATAGCCTGGTTTAATTTGAGATGTCATTTATTATAATCAATGAAAGATTTTTAGACACTCATTCGATATGTTTACCCCAAAACTTTCTTTTATATTAGAGTTTAATCGTAACCCCCATAGCCCCCTAGTTGTCGAAAACCGTTTTGCTTAGTAACCACTGCAACTGTCATAAATGAGATGCATAAATTTACATATATGGGACCAATATTGAACCAGAGATGGGATCGGCTTGTACTGATGTTACAAGTACTGTTCGTAGGATACTCTTGCAATGGTTAAACTCCGGCAATTCTTTTGTTTTTGTAAATTCAAAGTACAATAATAAGGCAAAAAAAAAAATTATCAATAGTTGCTGATCTTCTATGAAGCAAACTGTTGCATTTGAAATATTTTTTTTTTTTTTTTGAAACTAGATAACACTATAAATCATATAACTATACGATAATTAGGTTTTAATTAGCTGCTTATAACTAATGTCAGCTTATGAACCGGTTTTGAATGAGTTTGGAGCTAGTTCAAATCAAGAAACTCCAGTACATCGAGCTTATAACTATGCTAATCGGGAAATATATCAACTATATATTGCCCCCAATACGGGTATATCATTATTGATTGCTGCTCAGTTTTTTAACTCAATTATGGTTATAACATGTAAACTATTGGTAACTGATGATTCCGAGGAAATTGCCATAAATCCATTCCAAATATTATTTGTTAGAATGTTTATTACTTATATTTGCTGTTTAATCTATATGGTACTAACAAAGTCGGTACCAAATGCACCTTTTGGACCCATAGAATCAAGGAAATTATTGATTATGAGAGGATTTTTTGGATTTTTTGGAGTTTGTGGTTTATACTATTCATTACAATACTTATCAGTATCGGATGCAGTAGCAATCACTTTTTTGGTACCGATGATTACTGGATTATTAGCATGGATTGTTTTAGGAGAACGGTATTCTCTCATTGAAGGTTTATGTGCCATAATCTCGTTTGGAGGAGTTTTATTAATTGCTAAACCTTCATTCATATTTGGATCTTATATTGATCTTGATAATAGTGTCGATGATTCGATTGAAAGTTCATCAACTAAATTACGATTATTGGCTAGTGGGGTAGGATTAATTGGAGTTTTGGGTGCTTCTTCTGTTTATATAATTATTAGAAAAATGGGGAAAGCAGTTCATCCTTTATTATCCGTTAGTTATTTTTCATTAATCACTTGCATTATATCATCGATTGTTATATTACTAGTTCCATCATATAAATTTATTTTACCAAATTCCAATTATCAGTGGTTTTTATTTTTACTAATTGGGTTTTCAGGATTTATCATGCAATGTTTTTTAACGATGGGAATTCAACAAGTTAGAGCTGGAAAAGCAAGTTTGATGAGTTATTCAAATATGGTTTTTGCAATATTTTGGGAAATTGTTATTTGGAATCATTTTCCAGGATTTTTAAGTTTGTCAGGAATCATTATTATTATAACTTGCGCCGTTGCAGTTCTAAAATTCAAAACTTCTGATGATCAAGTTTCAAGTAATGCTGATTTAGAAAATAACGAACTCAAATACAACAATATTACATTAGATGAATTTCTTATCACTGACGATGAAACTGAAAACGAACAACAAGAGGGAATAGAAGTAGAAAATGGGAAATCAAGAGTTTCAACATAAATAGACACATTCACAAGCTAACGATCGATTTTAATACATAATATATTACAAACCTGTAAGTCAAACGATAACCGATTGGAGATAATACAATAAATCAGCCACATTAATATGAAGTAGACTACTCAAAAATCCATTCAGAAAGAACTATAAATAGACTACCTAGTAGATGACTCAAGCCGATTGAACTTGACAAGTGACCACACTAGTAGTAGAAGACTCAGCCGATCAATTATACCAATAATTACATTATTTAGGTGTGGATAATGCGTAGATAGTAAAAGAGTAAAAATTATCTCAATTTTAGATTTGGTACATATACGTTGTGGTGGTATATAAATTGCAAGTGGAATCTCAGTAGTTGAGAATTAGCAGGAATTTGTCTTATTACTACGCCTACATTATAGATTTAGCTTGCAATTTGTTATTGTTTACGCTTGTTAATTGTTATAGTGTAAGCTTATTAATTACTTTCTATCAATATTTTAACTCCGAGTCGAGCCGGTTACCGATTGGGCACTGGTTGCATAACCGCAATAATAATCAAAGGAGGTTTTTTTTAAAATTATTGGGTAGTATTTAGTTTTCTTTTGTTATCATGGAGAAGGTTGACTACTTGCCATTGTACAATGGTGAAGAAAAATCAGAAACATCAAGAAGATCATGTTGGTGGAAAACAGGGTTGAAAGCGTTGGTTTCGTTATTTGTATTGGTACAATTATATCAATATTCGAGGTTTGCTACTGTTAGGTTTCAATTGACGGGGGAAGAAACGTCACCAAAGGATATTTTATTGAAAGAATTACAGACTAATTTGGCTGGAGAATGGTCTAAGAAATATACCAGTGAACCTCATTTGGCTGGTACTAATTATGGTTTAGTTGAATTTACAGTTGAGAAATTTAAACAATATGGTTTTAAACCTACTGTTGATACTTACGATGTATTGCTTAGTTATCCAAAAGATCATAGCTTGCATTTGCTCAAAAATGGCACCTCGGTCTATGAAGCACCTTTGAAAGAAGATGTTTTAGATGAAGATGTAACTACTCAAGATGATGATACCGTTCCAACATTTTTAGGTTATGCCGCTAATGGAAATGTTACTGGCCAATACGTATATGCTAATTATGCTACTAAACAAGATTTCGACCAATTGAAAAAATTGAAAATTGATGTAAAGGGTAAAATTGTTATTGCAAAATATGGGACTATTTTTAGAGGTTTGAAATTGAAATTTGCTCAAGAAGCTGGAGCTATTGGAGTTTTACTTTATTCAGATCCAGGTGATGATTTTGGAATCACTCCAGCAAATGGTTATAAACAATACCCTCATGGACCTGCTCGCCATGAATCTTCAGTTCAAAGAGGATCATGTCAATTTTTAGGTGGTTTAGGTGCTACTCCTGGTGATCCAACAACCCCAGGTTATGCGTCAAAACCTGGGGTTGATCGTGCTGATCCTCATCAATCTATTGGAAAAATTCCTGCTTTACCAATTTCATATCGTGAAGTTTTACCAATTTTGGAAAAATTAAATGGTCATGGTGAACAGATTAAACATTGGAAAGGAGAATTGGAAGGCTTTGAATATTTCACCGGTCCTAATCCAAAATATAAATTGAATTTATACAATGATCAAGATTTTAACATTACCACTATATACAATGTTTACGGTGAAATTAAAGGAGAAAAGAGTGATGAAACTATCATTATCGGTAATCATCGTGATGCTTGGATTAAAGGTGGTGCCGGAGATCCAAACTCTGGTTCAGCTGTTTTATTAGAAGTTGCTCGTGCTTTAGGTGCTTTACAAAAAAGAGGTTATAAATTCAAAAGAAATATTATTTTGCAAAGTTTTGATGGTGAAGAATATGGTTTATTAGGTTCCACTGAAGCTGGTGAATATTTTTCTAAGAAGTATAAAAGAAATGTTGTAGCTTACTTTAATCTTGATTCTGCTGTTTCGGGAAAAAATTTACATTTAGCTGCCTCACCAATTTTAAACAAATTATTGTTAGAAGTTGCTGGTGAGATTGATTACCCTGAAGAAAAGTCATTAGTACATCATTTTGAGTATACTAGTGGTAACATTTCAACCCTTGGCTCAGGATCCGACTTTACAGTATTTTTAGAGCATTTGGGAATCCCATCAGTTGATTTAGGATTTAGAGGTGGCAAAGGCGATGCTGTATATCAATACCATTCCAATTATGACTCTTATCATTGGATGGAGAAATTTGGTGATAAAGATTTCACTTACCATAATATTATGGCAAAATATTTAACTTTATTAATTTACGAGTTTAGTGAGCGTGAGTTAATTAATTTTGGAGTTGAAGACTATTCAAAACAATTATTGAATTATTATCACGATACTTTACCTAGTATTCCAAAAGAATGGTTAAATAAAAAAGTTAGTCGAGAACAATTAAACCAATTTAATTCTGATTATGAGAATAGCAAATTTATTAGAGAGTCTACTAGTAAGGTGTATGGAAGTAAAGGTTGTCATTATAAACCATATCCTGAGTTTGTAGAAACTTTTGGATGTCCGATGAGTTACAAAACATCGAAGCAAAACATGAAACGAGAAGAAAATAAAGAGAATGAACACTCTAAGATGGATAAAGAGGAGCATCTCAGATTTAAACAGGGGTTCGAACATAAAGTACCTGGTAAATCTCAAAAAGACGTTCCTGGAGAGGACCATCCTCATAAAGATCATCCTCACAAAGACCATCCTCATAAAGACCATCCTGAAAAGGACCATCCTCACAAAGATCATCCCGACAAGGACCATCCTAACAAAGACCATCCTCACAAAGACCATCCTCACAAAGATCCTCCTCACAAAGACCATCCTCACAAAGACCATCCTCACAAAGACCATCCCCACAAAGACCATCCTCACAAAGATCATCCTCACAAAGATCACCCTCACAAAGGGCATCCTGACAATGACCACCCACATCATAATCCACATCACAATGCTACTACTACAGTTCAGGATATATTAGATCTTTTCAAGACTGATTTAGAAGATTTTACAAAAGTTGCAGAGGTATTTGATGAAAAGACTTCTTTGTTACAACAGAAATATGAAATCCGTGATTTATTACACTGGTGGCAACGATTAGTATTGAACATTCATATTAAACATCAGAATAAGTTATTGAAATATTTTGAAAGAAATTTCTTATATTATGAAGGATTAAAGGAAAGATCATGGTTTAAGCACATTATTTTTGCTAGTGGACGTTACACTGGGTATGCTGGACAAGAATTTCCTGGATTAAATGAAGCTATAGAAGATAAAGATTTTGAAGATTTCATCAAATGGTTATGCATTTTAGGTAAAACCATCAGAAGAATCAAGAGGGAATTAAGATGAATCCAAATATTGAAAAACAGTTATTGTTAGGAAAAAGTGTTTGATTATTTTGTTTTGAAGTTAGTTTATGATATGTAAGTTAAAATATATGAATGTTTTGTATACTTGAATTTTGTTTCTATAATGACCATAATATATATAAAACTGTATTTCAGAATAATGGAAATAGTGCGAGATATATGACATGCCTTATGATGAGCATGATAGATTTGCCCTATTCAAATCGATTCAATTTCATGAATTACATTCGTCGTTACGCCAAATTATGACAATCGAACATTTATTCTTATGTTATCTTTATTTATTACTTCTGTCTTCCTAGGATTACTAGTATGATCAATTTGAACCTACACGTAATCTTTACCTATATATACAGTCACATCTGTATACTCTAGTTCTGATAGTTTTGAGCAAAATGATGATTTAACTAGCCAAAATGTGTGTAAGATTGTACGATTATGATTATCACTGATATCATAGGTGTAGTGCCACCTAGATACAAAGAATCTATAATTGGGACTGGATATCGAGCTATAAAAATAACACTCACCTAAGAGATTGGATCTCAAAAGAGTCAATCATTTGATTGCAGACGACATTCGTTTGTAGACTGTGCTACTACAATGGTAACGATTTGAGCTATTCCTAGTGTATCCAAATTTTCAACCCAACCAACTTAATTCCTTTACAACTTCGGTCAATTTAGACAACGATTCAGTCATTTCCTCATTATCTTCGACTAATTTATTGGAACTGTTAGTCAAATCGGAAATATTATGCATCAACTTACGTGAATTGTTCAAGTTGGTATCAATGTATTCTGGTTTAAGGAAATCATTGACTTTGGGGTTTGTTGGTAGCACTCTTAACTTGTGAATCCATTTGTGGTTAGCAATTTCTACTCTAGTTGGTATGCTCTTACTAGACTCCGACATCTTCATACATTGGATACTATAGTACCAGAATTATTAATTGTAGTCAGTGCTAGCATTAATTAAATACAGGTCGTTGGGCGCTACCATCAACTTTTCTAACAACTATAAAGCTTAAATTTATTGTTAGAGAAATAAATACTCTATATAATGTGAATGTTTGAAAGTCTAGTGTAATTTTGTATCTTCAGCTTCACCTATTTCTAGTTTTGGTATTTACTTTCATAACATTAAACGAAATTTGGCGAATTCGAATGTTTACAGATCGGCAAATATGGGTAAGACAACTTTTGCAAGGCTTTGATTTTAATGATCAATGGATTATATACAAGTATACTTAACTCTGTATTTACTTAGTAAGCCTTGATGGTCAATGTGTATTTTCAATACATGTGACGTTCATGCCAGTTGAAGACTTGATTCTTTGAATTTGGTTTTATACACATTGATATTACTTGGTTTCAACAGGTTTATGCAAATTGCAATTGCTTAAATCCCTTGATACTAATCTGTCAAATTTCCAAACATCACTTAAATCAGGAGGATGTGCTATTTCATCTTCACTTAAGTTTTCAACATCCCACTCTTTTAATTCATCGAATAAATCAGCAACTGGTTTGGGATACCATCTTCTACCTTTCAAGTCAAACCAGCCCAAATGTCCTCCAATAGTCGTTGTTACGGTAGCAAGATAAGGATTAAGTTTAGTCTCATTATAAGGAATCGAGCTCGAACCAGTAATTGGATCATCTAACGAGCTGACAATCAAAGTAGGTACTCTAATTTTTAATAATCTTTGATTTGGTGAAGCTTTTCTATAATATTCATCAGCATTGTTAAATCCAAATAATTTTGAAGTAAATTCCATGTCAAAATCTTTCAAATATTTGATATTATAACGTTCAGGGTGTTCTTTAAAATGGGCCACAAGATTATTTTTAGACAATTGATGATAATTTTCATTCAATAAGTTTAATAAATTACCTCCCATAATTGGTGAATAAAGATTATGACCAATAAGCGATTGCCTCAATTGAACTGAAGAATCAGGAAAATCCCATGGAGTACCCATTATAGCAGCTCCTTTAATTCCTGGGTATACATTAGTATATTCCTGACCCAAATAATTGGCTAAGATTGCACCCCCCAATGAAAACCCAATCAAAAAGATCTTCTTTTCTGGCCATTTCTTAGATACATGCTCATTAATAAGGTATCTTAAATCATTTGTCCATAAACCATTGAATAATTGAGGTGACGTTATAGTATGATTAGCACAACCCCGAGCATTAAGGACCATAGCATCAAAGTTATGTTTTTCGGTTATTTCTGCAAGAAATGACCTTATATAGCTTTCATAACTTCCTCCAGAAAGTCCATGTAATGCAATTACTAGAGGTTTATCATTTTGTAATAATTGTAACTCTTTTTCTGGTTGTAAATACTCTGTTCTAGGAGGTAATGGTCTAACTTGCAGCTTGGGAGCATATGAAAAATGCTCGTCATTTTCAACATATGGAGGTACAACATAATCTAATGCCACTGTTGACTGACCTTGCCAACAATCATAATTTAAATATTCCAGTTCAACTTTGTATTTGATATCTCGAATAGGCAAGATTATTCGTTTATAATAAACTTTGTCTATATTTTCAAATTTTGCTAAACCAGCATAAGCCGTTTGAGTATGACCATATCCCAATAATGGATTAATCATAAATGAATACTTCTTACAGAGTTTGGGTATACTTTGCACCATATCTTGAAATGTTATGCATCCATGTTCCAGCTTAAACTGAACCAGTCTATCTGGAAAGTAGTTGTGTACATGCGATCTAATATGAAACACCATTACCAAATATATCTAATTCATCATGTCTTTAAATACCATCGATTGCTTTGTTATCAAAACTTATATGCAGGTGAGATGCCCAGAACATATGCCGAGATAAAAAGCCGAGAGGAATAAAGAAATAAGAATTGAACCGAAGGCCAGGTTTATAGTCACCAGATATTTCTTCTTCAATTCTAGTGAAGAAATTAAATAAGTATAATGCCAGTTAAACTATGGGCCACTTTTGAGGTGTAAAGAGGTATACTGGGTGAAGATTTGCTTCCGAAAAGTTGTTATAGTCATTGGCTGCAAAAAAAGAATTGTTGCAACGTCAATTAATCATGTCACCATAAATCAACGGCTAAACCGAGATCGATGCATCCAAAATCCGATTTTACCATAGAGAGTGAACAATATCAACTTAAATACTAATTGGAGGTTGTCATATCTACTCTTATCAAAAAATCTTGAATGTTCTCATAACTTACTATATATAAATACATAAAATCTGGAATATTTTTCAATAATTCCATTGATAAATTGGTATTCCTCCAAGTATGTTTTGATTTAAACTTTTTGATTAATTAAGGTTCATGCAGCATTTAATACATGTTGAACTTCATTTTCGTATTTAACGATTTTCAAACTACTAGTTTCGATTTTCTGACTTAAATATTCAACACGATTATTTAATCTGACTGGATAAATATTCTTAATTTCATCTTCCAATTTTCGAATCTTTTCTGTTTCTACTGCAATTAGTTTATTTAAGTAATCAATTTCATAAATCTTGTAAATTCTTTTATCATTGATCAAAGTTTGGAATGCAGAATGAAATAATGGTCTCCCCATCTTAATTTGATCCAATGCACCTTTATTATGGTGTAACTCAATAAGATCATGTTTTTCTAAATTTGATAAAGTTAAAAATGTTTTTTGATCCCGTCCAAATAATGGATGTTTCAATATTTCTTGAGAATCAATTATTTCTGATTTACTCAATAATTTCATTATGTACCATACTTGAGCAGAATTCCAATCATTATTCACCGAATTAAGGAAAAAAGTCGTAATTTGCTCAGCTGCTTGATTGACTAACTGTTGTAAAGCTTCATGAGGTTCTTCTCCTGATTTAACCCGTCTTATAAAAGCTTGCAAATCAGTCATACGACCTCCTAATGGATCTAAACAATCGGAAAAAGAACTAGTATCTTCCGTTCTCAATTGACTTTGTAAATATTGTCTTGCTGTTGATGGACTAGCATCTGACAAAGAAATATGTTTGAAAACTTGATTTGGTAATGTCTCGTTTAAGAGAGATAAACTTCCGACATCATTGGTAATAAAAATAACATGGGCAATATTATTTTGAATTAAACCAGCGGCCCATTCTGCTATTGTCAGATTGGCAAATTCATTATCATCGTTCTCTCGACTTCTTGAGAATTTATCAATGACAATAATTGGTTTAGCATTAGGATTTTGTTGCAAAAATCCGTCATATTTCAATATTTCCAACTTTTCTTCGTCGGTGTTAGAATGCTTATGGTTTTTCCTAGCCATGCAATTCTTATAAGTGTTGTATTCACTCATGGAAATCGATCTGATTGCTTGAGATACTAATTGAAGCATATTTTTGAATTGAGTTTCTTTAGTTTCACTTAATCCTGACTTTTGTCCTGATATACCTTGTACTGCTAAATCAACGAATTGCGTCACTGAATTTGTCCAAGTAAATAACGGGAAATACCCAACTTGCGATGCCGTACTTTTAAGTAATGCATTTGTAGATCTAGCTTTGTTAATTTCTTCGCAATCGATATATAATATTTTAGAACTCAATTTCTCATCTGACTTTAAAACATTATCAATAACAAAATCATTTTTATCACTCCCTTTTGGACCTCGAACTATAATAAAAGTACCAATATTCTCATAAATCCATAATTTCAATTGTTTCCCCTTCTCATATCTATCAACCCAAACCATGTTCGAATCAAAAGTTTGAGGTATATCATTGTCGTCAATATCTGGGTTGTCATGGTGGACAAAATCATCAACGTAATCATAACTAGTCCATAACCAATTTTTGACAGTTTTAAAAGGTAAAACGATTAACAGAACAATCGGATTCTTTTTATACTTATCAAATGAATATCTTTTTGTAATATGCAATTCAATAAACCATTCACGAATTGGATCAAAAATTAAAACAGCAGTAGCTGCAAGTAAAGCAATGATTATAGGTATAGCAATTTTTTGATGAGCACTAATAAAATCAGTGATATAATTAACTCTTTTAACTTCGACATATTGAATATGTAAAATTGTTTTACCTTTATTTAAAGAAATACCAGTAATACAATTTTTTGCAGATACTGCAGATCTAATCTTTCTGAAAATAACTTTAGCTGAATCTGAACCAGGAATAATATTAACAATTAAGCCATATCTTCTAAATAGTAAATATAATTCTTCTTCAGTTAAAGGATTACCTTCAAATTTGATACTAATTGTACTTGAAGGGAATCGTTTCAAATCTTCAATCCAAGGAGTACCTTTTACGGGGTAAACTGCTGGATGAAAATTGCCAAACAAGCTTAAAATATAATAGAAAAAATTTTGATTTTTTTTATCAACTTTGGCTTGAACATTATTTTGAATTGTTTTAACAAAAGTTTCCCGGGTTTGATTAACTGGGATTCTGTATTTAACAAAAGCACCACAATCACGTTTCAAAGGAATAAATTCTTCAATACAACTGTCCGGTAATGGTGAAGATAATTTTTCAACTTTCTCCTTCAATTGAAGTTCAAATTGGGATTTTTTAATTGGAGAAAATAACCAATTCAAATGCTGTTGAATTCCACTTTTTGATAAAGGTACAGGATAAATACTATTGTAAAATAATAAAACTTCTTGACTTCTGGTATTAATTACCCCTGTGGTTTCGGGAGATATATCTGATTCATTAGCATTGGATTCTGATTTGATTTCATTGAAATCAGTGTCATGATTAGCATGAAGATTTCGATTAACTTGTTTTAATATTTCATTCGATAATAACTTAGTTGATGAAAATTGACGAAAATAACTGGGCGAATTTGATTTGTAAAGATTATATTTCAAACCATTGAACATCAGCAGAGATAAACGCATGAACTGGCTCCGTTTCAAGCCCATCATCTTGAGTGATTGTCAAGAAATGATGATGTGGTTCTTAGTTTTTAGTGAGTTGCTTTCGCAGCTCATTTTACTGACATTTTGCCGCCATAATCAATTTTGGTTGCAAAAGTCAACAATTACAATAAACGAGGGAATGAAGATGGAATGAAGATAAAAACGACATAGGAGGTAAGTAAAAGTAAACACCAAGCTAGAATTGAAACAACTAGAATTAAAAAAAATTGAAAAAACTCAAAAAACTCAATTCAGACTGAAAATTATGGGAAATTGACACTAAGTAGACTGATAGATTTATAGTCAAGATTAAATAAATTGACACCTAGTAAACTGAAAGTATGTAGAGTAGCGATAATTTAATTTGGATAGAAGACAGAGTAGAGCCAACAAAAATAGATCATGAAGTCTGATAATCAGAACTGTTTAGAGGGAAACTATACAAATCGAGATTGATTATTATCATTGATGAACATTATGTAGATAAAAGAATCAAATTAAAGAATATAAGTAGATCATTGAGCATTGAGCATTGACCTCATTCCGGGAGTGTTGGATACACTCAGCAAAGCTTGATTAAGCATATTTGGATTTATGGTTCACTCAATCTACATGTCTTTTCATAACCGTAAAATCCAACCACCTACCTTCTCTATCCTAGAACCTTCAATCATAGAAACTTCAATCATAGAACCTTCAATCATAGAACCTTCAATCATAGAAGCTTCAATCATAGAACCTTCAATCATAGAACCTTCAATCATAGAAACTTCAATTATAGAAACTTCTATCATAGAAGCTTCAATCATAGAAACTTCAATTATAGAAACTTCTATCATAGAAGCTTCTAATCTATAATCTTCTACTACCATAGTATATACAATTCTACTATTCTACTCACATACTATTCTACTCACATACTATTCTACTCACATACTATTCTACTCACATACTATTCTACTCACATACTATTCATGTACTACTTCACATACTTTCACATACCTCAAATACTACTCTCAAATACTCTCACATACTTCATATACTACTGTCATATGCTACTCTCGCATAGTATTCGTATGCTACTATTTATATGCTACTCTCACTTATTCATATACTACTCGTCTGGTTCTCTGGGCCACTTCTCACCCCTGGCCTTGCCATCGCCACCACTCTTACTATCACAAGCGCATCATTCCCTTTATTGTCACCAACCACTAGTTTCGCCATCAATGATTGGTGTCGTATTACTCATCAGGTTTATGACAACAAGCAAATGACCAGTAGTGTGCACAATGGGGGGTAAATGACAACTCTAGAATAAAAATCATCCTGATGGAATAATTTACCAGTCAAAATGGAATATCAAGAGTCATATACTGAAAACATCAAGAGTAATACAGATTACAAAGAATCAATTATGTTTGATGAAAGTGGTCGAGGAACCCCACAAAAATTGGTGATTGATAATGAAAATGATGATGGCGATTCTAACGAGATTGACGATGAAATTTGGGTTGGTAGAGGTAATATAGGAGGTGATGGTAGTAAAATTGGTGATCATAGTTATACAGTTGATAAACTGAAAGCTAATGTCACCCTTGATAATATTAATGATATTAATAATGATGATGAATTTCAAGACAATGATGTTGAATGGGTGGGTACAAGTGGTACTATTAAGGGAAAATCTGATCTTAATTCTTATCAACAACAAGAATATGAAGATGATGGCTATGATGAACCTCAGGTGGATGGTTTTGATGATGATGCGGGTGCATACGATGATGCCGATTATTGAAATGTATTTGGGTACCTACCTCAATCGTTACTGAAGTATCATTCAAAATGTACTAGATTATATACTTTAGAAGTTACTAAAGTATATTCTGAGTAAACATCATTTCAAGGAATAATTGGCTCATATTTCAATATCTGTTTAAACCTGAATCCACATCCTCATCAACGATCTTGCATGATCTGGAACAAAAGAAAAGTGTATTTTGATCTTAGAAGATATTGTTTCTTAGACCACCCACTTTGCTATTCATCCTTTGTCACCGTATTCCAATTTACCAAAATCATTTCTCTTTTATAGGTAGTAAAATTATGCATATTTATGAATAAAGAAAAGTAGTAGAAAACCCCATAACTCTTGATTTCATTCTTCCTTATTAGAGTGGTGATAAGCAATTATCATTCTTATCTGGTTATTAACAATAAAGTGCCTTCCTTCTATAGATTTGTCTAGTTGGAACCGTTACCGCATCGGGAAATATTCAAATTTTATTGATTCAGAGGTTAACGATTTGTATGGACGAGTTACTAGCAGAAATTGGGGATCAACTACCCAATTCAAAGCATTTTAAACTATGGTATTGTCAAACTAAACCGACCAAAGTCAAACCATTGATTACTACGAAGAAGAACATCGATTCAATCGATTCTTACAAGATTAGACATTTTTTTCAATTATTGGATGAAGATGATTTGATCGTATTTGGTATAGAAATCTTTGTGTATCTACAGGTATATGATCAATATGTTGATGAATATATTTTCATTTCAAAATGTGATACAATTGGTATAAATGAATCAAATTTCAAAGTTGGAAGTATAATATCAAAAATTTTAAAGTATTTAATAAATTACAATATAAATCAATATAAAATCAAAAAATCTCGAGATATAAAGACACCAAATTTAGGTATGAACCATCAAACTGGTTATATACTTGACATACTACTTAAAAGATTGAAAAATCAGGAAATCGTGGAATATAAGAAAACTAGAAACTTAAACTCAATTGAATACATCAAGTTACCTGAAAGAGTAAATATCAAATTGACATTGTTCACTCGAGCTTCAAATCAATATCTTTATCCACATTCGAGCAAAAATCGCTATAAACATTTAATAAATGGTGGTCAATTACTCAAATGGTGGATTCGAGTAATTGATGATACAATAAATCAAGATTGGAATAAAACATTATTGATCCCTGGAGGTGACACTAGTCATTATTTATTACCTGGATGGAAAAATGGTCATATTTTCAATCAATATCCGAATCTATCTGCCGTATATTCTATACCATTATTACCTGATGATCCCAAAGGCAGGTTTCTTGAACATTTAGTGGTTGAAAATCGATATAATAAGGTAAATATTGAGCAATTTTATTTTGAACTAGGTTATCGACAAGAATTTCGTCTAGGAGATATTGTTGGATTAATTGGTTGTGAAGCTAGTGATGTCAACCAAGTTAATCTCGATAATTTTAATTTAATAAGTTTAAAAAACTACAAGCTTTTGATAAATGAAATAAAATCAACTAGCTGTAATAATATCCAAGATTTGAAAAATCTTGTCAAAGTCAAAATTCCAGAAATCAACAATAAATTTAATAGTAAGATTAATCAATATGATGTTGTTGGTAAAAAAAATGCTTCCCAGTCTACGCATAAACAATCTGTACCCATCAATAAACCCGTGAACAACTTAACTGGTTTAATCAAAAGGAAAAAAGTCAAAGTTACTAAATAAACTTCATTAATTCTTCCTACGATTTACAATACATCAGAACAAAGACACCTAAAAACAAAAGCTTAATTGCAATATCATAGCAAAACAAACTCAAAACTTACTACAAACAATTTTAGTTGTTGATAATTATTTTGTTCATCATTACTATATCTTCATCATTACTATATCTTCATCAGTTTAATCTTTTTTGTTGTTGTTGAAGTTGTAATTTTTTTTTTTTTTATTTATTTTGTTTTGATAGCACAGTTCTACATACGTTTGATCAACATATACTTAACCATACAATACCTACTATTGACTCTATCCAAGTCATGAAATACCCCTATTATGTCGTCGATTAGAAAAGGTGGAGAAAGTAACACAAAATCGCAACTGGACTTTTTTATAGGCGCTGTAATATTCAGTAGTTGAAAGTTTTAATCAATAATATCTTATCTAATTGTAATAATGACAGGGAACAAACTCAGTCCTAATCAGAGGAACCAGCGGTTGTTGGTACCACCACCAGCAGTACCCCAGTCAACATCACCCCGCAATTCAATTGATGGTCGTAATGGTATGACAATAATGAATCGACAACCAAGTATAAATACTGGCAATAAAAGAAGTTTTGGGGACTATCATTTCCCCAATAGTCAAGCGACGTCATTGACATCGACACCATCGATATCTAGAGCTAATCTGATCAGTCTTTCTCGGAATAATTCGGTGAATAATAGTGAGTATGTTATTGATTTGATGGAAAGAGAACAAGATGGGATAGTATTGAAATTGATGAAGGAGATTGAATCATTGAAACTGGAAAATAAGTTATTAAAGAATGGTGGCGATATCAAAAAGGAAGGTGGTAATAAAAAAATAAAAGTTGATGGTTTGGCTTCTTTAAAGAATGAGGTTGATGATTTGAAACGGGAATTGGTATTGAAGGATACGGCTTTAGAACAATTGAAATTGCAATTGTTGGAAAAGGATAAAATTATCAAACAATTACTGAAGAACCAGGATCAGGTATAGGGAAAAGAGATGAATCAGAATACAAAGTGATATCAACAAAGGATGCAGGATTTAACAAACATAAAAGGGTGCAAAACAGGAGTCAGGATGTAGCGAACATAAAGAGGTATGAAACAGGAGCAAAATCTTAAAAAATGGTGTAGGAAAATATAACCAGGAATGGAGAAAACAGGTTTAGTAAATATTATGAAAAAACAGCATATTTTGTAGACAGTTGAAGTCAAATTGACAAAATTTAATAAATTAATGAAATGGTGAATTGTGTCTACTTTAGATTTTGGCAACTAATCAAAAAATTCACTTTAAGGTAGTAAAAACCTTGTTGACCCTTGTGTACTATTTTATTGAGGCATTATTTTGATTGTTTCCAAAGTTGTACTACTGGTTAAAGAAGAAATTTGCTCAATTCAGGTTGTTAATGAAGCAATTGAGGTGTCTAGTTTTGGGATATAGGTCTTAATGTTAATTTATAGAAATAAAAGAAATGGTTTTCAAACATAGGATAACAATACTCTTTGGAATCTTCACAAAATGAAACAATCATAAATTGATTCACAACATGCCACATTTTGATACACAACATGCCACATTTTAATTCACAAATTTGCTCAAAAATAAGATTAGAATTAACACGTGTATTGAACTCAAATATGTTTTGAAACTTTGATACTTATATTTTCATATATTTGTTATGAAAAAAATCTTCATTTTGAAATTTCAATGTACTACTAATCAAGGTTTAAGTTTTTGTTTTCTTGGTAATCTTCTTAAATTCAACCACCAATAATCAATAGCTAACCTTTAGATTGCTTATGATAAACAGCAATGTTCCTTTATGGTGGTGCCATTTTAAAAGCCACCTCAAAGTCGGTCCGTTCCCGTCTAACCTGGCCTAACCTACATCAATAAATAATAAGTTTGGCAATCCAATTTAGTTCTATTCATACAAGTTTTTGGGAACTGTTTGTTTGCGGTAACTGTCATGCTAATCAATCGTGTAAAATCTGGGGAGAGAAAACGACGAATTGGTTGATTATAGATAATGTGTAGTTCAATCGAGAGCTATTGTAATTTTGTAGATGTACATTTCACTTCTAGAGTAAACAAAATTTGGGAAACCTTAGTTGATCTTGATATTAGTAAAGCTATCTATCTACATTTCAAGTAACAGTTTCTTACAATATAGATTGTGCTATATCACGGCTTGTTTGCTGAAGACTACAACTACAACCAAATCGAATTTCCATGTTAGGATTAGGAAATTTTCGCAACCAAATATTTTGCAACCACATTTCACAAATACAGTTACAGTAAGTAATATGAATCTTTTAATCTTGTTAATTAATACAAGGTTGGTGGTTTGCTTATTGAGTAGTAGTACATTGTGGTCGTCGTCGAGGTCATTATTTGAAAATTTTGTCCCCATGAATATTTATAAACCATCAGAATTTCCTAAATGGTTACACGATATGACAGGATTAACTGATTGGCCAGGAATAGATCCACCATATATTCCCTTAGATTATATTGATTTTACAAAAGTACCAAATATCCCTAAACATTCCCAAACACAATGTGCAATTGTTCGTCATCAATGTTCATTTGATTGTTATCATTGTGTTGCCGATGATGAAATATATACATGTCCAACGTTGACCCAAACATTTGATGATGGTCCAAGTATATTTACCTTAAATTTAATCAATAAATTACAGCAACAAGTAACATTTTTCACGTTGGGATTAAATGTTATAAAATTCCCCGAAATTTATCGATTATGTATGGCAAAAGGACATATTATGGGATCTCATACTTGGTCTCATAAATATTTGCCTGGGTTGACCAATGAACAAATCGTGGCTCAAATCCAGTGGTCAATTTGGGCTATGAATGCCACAGGAAATCATACTCCAAAATGGTTTCGACCTCCATACGGTGGATTAGACAATCGAGTTCGAGCAATCATACGTCAATTTGGCATGCAATCAGTGTTGTGGAATTTTGATACTTTTGATTGGAAATTGCTACTAGATGATGATAATGTTGAAAAACACGAACAACAAATTTATACTGATCTAACCAAATTTAAGATATCAAATAACAATAGAGGAATTATTTTACAGCATGATCATTCACAGAAGACAGTCGATGTAGCAATCAAAATCGACCAATTGATATTGAATCATCAACAAAAGTCTATCCCTCAATGCGTGAATGGAGTTGATTACATACGTAAGTATTTATAAATTCTAATGTCAAAATAGATAACTAAAGAATTGTTATTACAATTTTGTAGAAAAGACAAAAATTGTAAAACAATTTTGAGAAAAACCGTCAGCTCGAAAGCGAGATGTCATAATTGATAGAGCCTCAAACTACAACTCTTTGGATCCTCTAGCTAAAAGTTTTTGTATAGCGCATTTGTTACCATTGATTGTAAAACTTTGAAAACAAAAAACCATTGTCGCTTGTAGTTACTGTTTTTAGTATGGCTGGTAGCTTCAGGAGTACACGCAGGTATCAAAACTTAAAATCCAAATGTGGAAGGTTTGTTCCCAAAGCTATATAGGTGAAAAATTTTGAAACAAAAGTAGTACCTGCAATTTCAAGTGAGAGCACGGAGTTTCGGAATACTCTGGTAGATACTAAGGCAATTTATATTCATAATAAACTGTGAGAAAACCAACAAAATTTTATTTTTAATGTTATCTATGAAAAAGCTTATTTTCACCCGTTATCTATGAAATTGCTTTCTCTTAAAAAAATTATCTAAGCTGAGTTTCAACAAGGCATGCTTGTAATTTCGACTAGAATATCATACAACAAGTTTAAGTTATGTCGTAGAGATAATAGGGGCAAACAGAGATGAGAATAGCCAGCAATGTTTCACTGTAGAAATGTGCCACCGACCCATAACTCGTAATTGAGTTAATTCTGATTCAACTTTCTCGTATCCCATTTATCCTTTCTACAAGTTTCTTATGGGTATAGTAGCATGTATTAGGAAACTGTTTCTCTATAAAGTTATATAATGAAAAGCTTCAAGCTAAAATCGCCTGAGAATAATTAAAAAAAAAAATAAAAGATTAATAAATAGGAAAAATTCAGAAAAACCAGCAATACCCAAAAATACAGCTTTATGTAAGGATACTCAAACCAAAAATAAAATCACAAAAATAGACAAAGTTGAAGGAAAAAAAAATAAACAAAAAAACAAAACGTGGGTTTAACTAATAACCGTCTTTTTTTTGAAGGGATTTTTCTTTTTTCTTCTTTTTTTCTCTGTTTCATACTTGCTTTACTTAAGCTGATGCTTTGACAACAGGAACTTCTTCAACGCTTATATATTCTTGAGCTTTTTTTTTACCATCATTCAAGACTTGTTGAGCTTTATTTTTAGTTTGAGTAGTAACGTCGGTAATTTTGGTTTTGGTTTGGGTAGTAACGTCATTGATTTTAGTTTTGGTTTGGTTAGTAACATCGTTAATTTTAGTTTTGGTTTGGGTAGTGACATCATTTAAATAAGATTTACCATCATTGTATAAGTCAGTAGTTTTTGATTGTAAAGGTTTAATATAAGTTTCAAAAGTGATATTTGCAGTATTCAAACTAGCATTTAAATTTTTGGTGACAATATTACCATCATTTTGTTTGACTTGTTGATTATAAGTTGAGACAATATGGTTACTAATTGAATTTGATTGATTTAAACTAAATTTATAGAATCTAATAAGAAATTGTTTAAAAATTTCAATTGATTTTTCAATTTCATTTGAAGTTTGTTTCAAAGTTTGAGAACTTTCATCAGGGAAATAATGATTTAATTTTTTCAATGATTGTTCATTAGTATATTTGACAACATTAAATGATTTGACAAAGGCATAATCAATGTTGGTTAATACCGAATTGAATTTACCATCAAGAATTATTAAAATTGTTGAAAAATATGGAGTAATAATTATTTGATTTAATTTATTATAAATAGTTAAAAATTGTTGATAAACATAATTTAAAATCGAATAACTTAATAAATAAGTTATAACTTGTTCAACGATTTTATACGAAGTAATATGTTTAATTGATTTAGATTCAAATACTTTATCGGCCATATTGTAATTATTTAGCTGGATGATTTAATTTTATAAAAATCAGTTTATCCCTTGCTTTTTATAATTTATCTATAATCGTAAGACAAAATCACATGCTCAATTTAACTACGTAATATTATTTTAACATCTAAAAAATATTTTATAACAAGGTTTAAGGTTCCGAAACTGTCCTCGGATCGAAAACCTAACCAGGCATTATTTTAACAGGAAAATTTAAAAACAACCAGTAGACAAACAATAGACAAACCAATATAAACAACCAGAAAATAGATAATATAAACGTAATATAAACAGTCAATATAAACAAGCAGTAATGAGCAACCCATTAATATAAACAAGGCGATTTGATTGGGTTATAAATGTCAGTCAAAATGTAAAATATTAGGAAAAACTTCAGGTAAAACATCTGAAAAAACGACAAAAAAAAAAAAATAAACATCAGATTTTCTCTCCAATTCTAAATCAATTGATAAAGATTCAAACAGTACAAATGAATGACGGACTGAATGAATGAATGCATGAATGAATGAATGAATGAATGACTTAAGTATACTATATAGCAATTGAAAAGAAGTTTGTATTATTGTGATGGTATTATATTGATTATGAAGATTAATTAACGCGTTATTGAGTTTATGGTAGTTTAGTTTAAAAACTCTGATATTTATTATTACAATGATTTTTTTTTTCCTTGGTTCAAGTTTTCTTTTGTTTAGGTCAATTTTTTGTTTGTTTTGTTATTATGAATTTCTTTTTTTTTTTATTTATCTATGGTTGCTTGCCTCTGTATTGATATTTTGGTTGGAAGTAAATCACCTCTTCGTTTTATTCATTCTTCACTAGTTCTACAATAGTTGATCATTTCCACAATTTTGGTACCTTTCCACTATCACATGTTTGCAGCCATTTTGCAACCACAACATGTGGCTGCTACTTGTTATTGTTCCCCTAAAATTGTTCACATGCAAATGAAAATTTATATGGTGATGAGAATCGAATCGGCATTATGGAGATTAAAGGAGATAATCTGGAGATGGAAACCAATTTACGACAATATTGTTTATTGTACTATTGCATTCAATATTTCTAACTATTGCTTATAAAAACTGTGCCTGGGTTTTTCACTTTTCAAAATTCAAGGCTAGTAGTAGCATGTGAAAACATTATTCATATGTGGTATAAAATTAGTTTGTCTTGTAATAATAATGTACTTACTTTATTAAGGTTATTCTATTGTGTTTAGTTTATGAATATTTTATTTTTTCTAGTAGTCTCCTTACTGTTATTGTGGTATAATTTACCATGATCGAGATATACTGGGCCATTAATCACTCTAACTCGTGTATTCACTAACTTTTTTTGTTTGACTCGACTTACAAGGCATTTAGCAAGTATTTTCTAGTTTGATAGTTTGTATGACAAAAAAAAAAAAAAAAAATAAGCATAGACCACATAACTTCTGATAAATGAGGCAATTTAGTGGTTTTAGATTTTAGACCATCTGATCAATATGTAACTTGTATTACGTATCTAAGTAAAAGAAATATTTTTCGATAATACTTTCCTTGATACTTACACAAATATCTTTTTCTTTACCATTTTTGTTTATTGTATATTATGTTCGTTTACTATATATTATTCTTTACTATAGGTTAAGGTTTTTCACTTTTTTTGGTAACTGAAAATTTTTGAATTAAATGATGTAACTTATTGAACCAAATTTTTTGGTTAGTTTAAATTAACCATGGTATATATCCTAACTATTTTGTTGCCCTATTTGTTAGCTCTAGTATCAAATACTATAATTAACTTTTCTTTTCTTTTTCAATTTTTTTCTTTTTTTTGCCGTTTCTTCGTATATTTTTTAAAATCATGGAAATAGTTAAAATTTACCGATTTCATCCAAATATCATACTTGTGAAACCTGGTTTTCTACAATTTTAAGCATTACGAAATCGCATTTGTATATAGGTGATAGGAATAGAAGAGTATTACAAATTGAAGCAAATGCTACATGAAAAAGATGAAGCAAGCACTGGAGACCACTAATGAAATTTTAGAACTACTAAAAACGTTTCTCTTACTTTAACTTTTTGAAAACTTTGAAATTCAATTGTATCGGCATGTCAACTAGGACTTGCAATCTTAAACAATTTAAATGAGTTATAGCTTCACTTCTGGATTTCAGAAGTGAAGATTATGTATCTCTCCTACCTAATATATACATACACGGTTTTTGATTTTCATCAATATAAGCAACACAATTCATTGGTTACCAATCTACAAAATTGAAATTGTAATGCATGATTTACTTCTATTAGTTTCTGATTCAAACAATACTAAATTTACACAACCTCAAAGACTACTTCGTTTAAACAGTGTAAAATATTATGTATTTGTATTGATTGTATGTTAGGGTTAGTCATCAGCGTTTGTATTTATGATTGTGGTCGCGCGTTTTCTTTCCAATGCGCTTTTTTATACTACTAGGGAATTGCAAAAAATGAATTTCATGAAATCTTGGCTCTTTGGGACAAGTGGCATGTGCGTGGCCATTTGTGTATGACACCAATGGCGCTTCCCAATCAAGGAATAATTAAGACTTTTTTTTTAAACTGTCAGAGCCATCCATATGATTTGAAATGAGAAATCCAATGGAAACAAATGTAAAGTTAGTAAACTGAGAATTGAAAATTGCGAACAATTGCGATCTATTCTATTGAGTTCCTTCTTCTTTTTTTCTTTTTTTTTCATTTCTTTAATCCTTAATTTCTGATAGCGATATTCATTTATTTAACTGACTATAAACAGTGAATTTGAGTAGATCTTAAAGTCTGTTTTTTCATTTATTTTCTTTATTGTTTTTTTTTTTTTTTTTTTAGTTTTCATTTGTCTGTTACTACAGCTATTATATCTAGTTGGAAACAATTTTTTAATAACTCTAGACTTGAATTGAATTCGTTCGCAAACTTCATAGAGATTTATGGTCAAGGTGATGTATTTTACAAAACTTTGATCCCTCGATGAATATCAATTGACCTATACATTATACCTGATATTATTGGGTTTATGGTGGATAGCAATACCAAATCTGGCTAGCTTTTGGGTTTATTGGTGGATGGGAATACCAAATCTGGCTAGCTTTTGGGTTTATTGGTGGATGGGAATACCAAATCCGGCTATTTTTTGCAAAGGAAAATAGTTACCATTTGGTTTTGAGCAGAAATCATGTTAGTTTTTGGTGTTTGAGGGATATTTTTTTATTGTTACTTGAGGGATATAGTCAATGCCACCTTGAGGGAATAATGTACGATTGGTTTGAGGGAATATTACATAAACATAGACATTAGTCATCTTGCTTCTTATTTCATGTAAAAATTAACATTATCTTAAAAAATTGTACATAAATATAAATAAAATCTTCATTTGTAGTTTTTAAAAGAAAAAAAAGAGATAAAATCCACAAACTTATAACCTGAAGGATGATATTGGATAAATAACTCATGCCATCTCAGATTTCGCAAGATTTGCTTTTTCATAATTTAATTCATCATTATCATAAGTAAAGAAACTTTCATCAAGATTACTTTTTGGACCTTTATACCATTTTCTGGCGGCTGAAAAGTAATAAATTAATGATAGTACTAATGGACCAAAGTATACAACACATGTCCAATTCATATCATCTAATGTCAAGTTTTCTCCTTTAACTGTTGGGAAACATAAGATTGGGATCATAACAGTAACAAAACAAACTGATACCCATCCAATTGGTTCTGAGAATTTACCCAAATTCCAAGGACCTGGTTTAAAAGTATTTCTAGCATAAGTGATTTTCAAAAGGGTTGGCATAGTAAATGAGACAAAACCAGCAATACCACCGACTGAAAATATAGCTCCAATTGCAGTATCATTAGCAAACATCAATAAAAGTAATAATTGTCCTAAAAAGCAATTAATCCAGACAGCATTAATTGGAGTTTGAGTTAAAGGACTAACAATTTTCCAGAATTTAGATAATGGGAATAAACCATCTCTTGAATAAGCAAAAGTAACTCTTGAAGCTGCTAACATACATGAACAACCCATAAACCAAGAACTTATGATAGTTAAAGCGGTAGCAGCAATAACTAAATCATGTTTTAAAATTTGGGATAAATAAGTTACAAATGGTTGACCTAAACCATTTGGATCTTCAATAATTTCATTTAAATCAACTAGAGTATAGGATATAGCAATCATAAATAAGAATCCTACACCACCACCAAAAGTTGAAGTTAAAACAATTGCTTTTGGAGCAGCAGTTGCAGCATTAGAACATTCTTCTGCTAAATGGAAAGGAGAATCATAACCAGACATTGACCAAATAACTCCTAAAAATGAAATTAACATGGCAATTCCTGAAGGAAAATCGGTATAATTAGTTAAACTCCAAGCGATTGAACTTGAATTAAATTTGGTAGTAATATTTTCATTAAGATTTACTCGATCATTACCAGCTAGTATCATCACAAAAACAATTACTAAGAATACGATATTGCAACTAGTTCCCATAGTATTAAATTGAGCTAACCATTTTGTGGGGAAAGAACTAATACAAGCATGAGAAACCATAATTCCTGTGGTTAAAAGATAAACTTGCCAATGAGAAACTTCATAACCAGGATCATTATAAGATCTTAAAGCTAACATCATTGAAGCTCCTGAATAATTGACGGCGGGAGCAGCCGTAATTTGACATAACCAATTTGACCAACATGTTAACCAAGTAAGGAGTGCTTGATATTTTGGAGGAGATAATTGACTGACGGCATAGGGAGTACCTGAACTAACGGGGAACGCCGAGGCGACCTCCGCCAAACTTAGAGCAACGGCGGTAACAAAAATGACCGCGATCAACCAAGGAATTGGAGACATACCAATAACTAATTGTTGATAATCAAAACAAGCAGCGATAGAAGGTAATAAACCCAATACTGAAAATGATACAGCAAATACGGTTAAAAATGAAAATTCTCTTTTAAATTCGGGTTTATAACCCATAGCAATAATCATAGCTTCATCATCATTAATAGCATGATCAATGTTGACGGTAATCCCTTGATTGGATAAGATAGATTGAATGGGCAAATCATCGATGTGAACTTGAGAAGTGACCCCATGTAGTTCAATACCATTATGTAAATAAGAACTAGTAGTTGTTGAAGTAGAAATCTTATCAGCTTGATTCTTTTCCTTTTTATTATTTCTGAAAACCATTTTTGATCACCAGTTGATATAATATATATGTGTTGTTGTTGTTGTAGTAATTGTTGTTGTTGACTATTTTAATTTATTGACTTTAGTTTGTTGGTTTACATTTACGGTACAACCAACCAAAAACTATTAATTAAAATAAAAAAGTTTGATAAAAAAAATAGATTTAAATATAATAAAAACAAGATTTGATTATAATAATATTAGTATTAGTATTAGATTATTTATAATATTAGTATTAGTATTAGATTATTTATAATATTATAATAATGTTAATATTATTGTATTAATGATATATTAAATCAAAGGATGTGATTGAATCAAACAAAATTATAAAAATATAAAAATATAATTATATATATATATATATATATATAAATAAATTTAGATTTATATTTATGTATGTATGTATATATGTAGGTAAGAAAACTGTTAACCAACGAGAAAGCGCTTTTGGTTTTTGCTTAAATTACAGAATGATAAGAATAATAAAAATTTCTTCTTTCGCTTACTTTGATCATGTTAAAATGATAACGTTTTTTTTACCAATTTTGGTTACCCCACTATCAAAACAATTAACTAAGCAAGAATTTATTAATTATCTTTGATTTTAATAAATAATAATAATACTAATAATAATAATCATGATAATGTTAAAAAAAGAACAACATAATTGAGGATATCAGAGATCTATGTTGATGATGATATTGTATATCCATTCGAGGCTTTTGTCAAAGATGGTGATGTAAACCTATCTATCTATCTATCAATCTATCTATTTATTTATCTATCTATCTATCTATGAATCCATGGATTTTTGGCTTGGTTGGGGTTTGGCGCTTATCTTTATCAAATTGTGAATGAAATTGAATGTTATCTAAATTTTCTAATGAGGAAATGAAAATTGCGTTCGATGTGTGATTGTGAAAAATTCAAGTTATGCGGAGACAATCAACCATGGAAATTACCACACAAGAACTTGAAACATTGAAAAGAAAAACCCCAAAAACTAAAATAAAATAACCTAAACTAATGTGATTGGTATTAAATCAATATTTTACAACAATCGATTAAATATTTATATTAAATAAATTAATAAATATTAAACTACGTATTGATTGAATTAATGTAACAATGTATTACCGCAACCAAAAAAAAAAAAATGAGAAAAAGAAAAAGAAAAAAAAAAAAAATTGAATACCATAAAATCAAGAAACTCAATTACATAATAGTCATCCACAAAAAATCATCACCTATACTATAATTTTATATGCGATTAATAACTTTCTGATTGATTGATAAATTTGATCAATTGAAATTATTTGTTAATGTTGATTTATCGTTAATGTTAATTTATTGACACTGTTGGTTTATTGTAATAAGATTTTTTTTATACTGATTTTTTTATTGATTTTTTTTTTATTCCTTTTTACTTTTGGGCTTACAATGATTATGGTCAATTATAATTAATTAAACTCTAGGGTGAATTGTCTATCTGATGTGTATCTGATTTAACTCGCTTGTAAATTTCCAATTAGGGTCTCTATGACTATTATGGGGTGTTTTTTTTCGGTTGCGCTTTTTTCTGAACTTTAATCATAAAAGCGCATCATTAATTAGTTGTTACTTGGTTTTATCTTAGCGGGTCCAGACTGAATTTTACTACAATTTACTACCAAATTATTTCTCGGCTTCGCTGGAATGAATTGGATCCGGCTATTTTTAGAACCAATTATATCAAACGATGATTCACCTCTAGTATGATACCTAGTATAATATCTAGTATGATACCTAATATGATATCTAGTATGATACCTAATATGAAACCTGGTATGAAACCTAGTATGAAACCTGGGTCAATTGTAATTGAAACTTGATTGCAATTGACCATAATTCTGATTGAATCATGATTAATATCTCTACTCAATTTCTAACACGAATAATTACCGGATTCAGAATGATTAAGTAATACTTGATTCAAAAAAATTGACGAATCAGAAATCTTAAACCTGATTTGCGTTTTGTACAATTTTTGAACCATTGTAAACTAAAGATAATTGACAATATTGGATTTTTCTTAACCTGATTGTAACTAGATTCACAACCAGATTCAGACACTGATTCAATACACGTTCTGGAGTCAGTATACGATTTATATTGTAATTGGTACAAAGTTGACATATACTGATTAGCAATAACTTGTAAAGTTGTAAGGACCCAACTAAAAAAAAAAACAATTCTAATATGTATACAAATTCTACTACCTCAAGACTTTGGTTGTCAGATTGATAATAATTCATTATTTGTTTTCGTAGAGGGTAACATTTTTTATTGACATTTATAGAGTTATCAATTTAATTTGTTCAATTAATTATATGCTTATATTGATTATAATCGTAAATTATCAAAAATAAGTGAAAATTGCTTATTCTAGGTCTATTGATATTACAATCCAATTTGGTTTCATGCTTCTACCGGTTTTTTCAATTGTTAATTTGAAATAGTCAAGCGCTCACTATTTCAATTTCTCTTGATTTATTGAGTCGATGAATCTTGATCCAGATTTCTTATGTAATCTCTGGTGTTAGACTTGTTAATTAAAATTTGATGCAATCAGAACTTTTAATGATATCCAAAACTCATTGAGTGAGGATCTTACTTTTGTTCTCTTACAATCTATTACACTTGAAGCTCAATTAATCCAGTCATGGTTAGCTGTAATCTACATGACTTCTGATTTTAGAATTTGATTCAGTTTTTCGAATTTCTGATTTTGGAATTTCTTCACCTGTATTTAATATTTCGAATATGCTTTTCAGATTATCAAGTATAAATTTAAAACACAGGCAAAAAATATTGAACCCAATCATATAAACTAACAAAACCACAATATTGAATGACATCCTAGCAGCAAAAACAAAATTTAGTTTCAAGTTCATTCAGCCAAATATTAATTTGGAGAGTTTTATCTAAATCTTCTCAACAGTACAAATCATCCTGTTGTTTTTATATAGTAGCTAATAGAAATATAATTGGGTTGAATTGCTTGAACACTTCTGATTTGTTAAACAAAAGGGAGATGAACATTTATGTCAAGGCATTGTCCAAAATTTTTCACTACTATTCTATCCTCTCCATTATATTCTCAATCACCAAAAGTAAACTATAACAAACAATTATCAGTGATTTGGAATTGATGGGTTGATATAAAATTTGTAGTATTTGATTTTAAAGAGATGCTTATAATCAACTCTATATATATACAACCCCTAATGAATATACTGAAAATCAGAATGCAATGTTAAGCAGTCAGTTCAACTGTAAATCTATCGCAATTGAAAAGTTGTGTAAATAATACAAAAGCATCACATCTGATAACATGAGTTTCTTTAGCACAACAAAAGCAAAAGACATTACCCTTAAAGTAACTGGTTTTTTATCAACATAAATGCTATGTTGTCGTTGATTCATCCTTGTGAAACCAAATAAGTTGAGTTCAATATTAAACTCCTTAACACTTATCTTAAAGGCATCTTTGCTGCCCTTGTCGTTTGAACTGAAACGATAAATATCGTTGGTGGACTATTACAATCTGATGGTCCTTTGTTTATGTTCAATCGTCATCAAATTATGTATTTGAACCAACCTTAATATTAATATCGCTAAGTAGTAAGAATGTAATTATTCTTTGCTAATGTATGATTCAAGTCTTTTACAAATTCAGGGAATTGGATTCCCTGATAACTTTCTCCCATATGGTCTAGTATCGACTGCTTATTATCTTAAGTTCAAATAAGCACTTTTACGTTTTCCTGCTCTGGTTCCATTTACGATAAAGTTAGCTAATTCAAACCTTTTGCAGCTTTATCCAATTGATACACTAAAGTTTGTTTAATATCTCCGCTAATCATAGAATAAATATTTTAGGGTTCTTCGTTTTGACCCTTATTTCAATAAATAGACCTCAAATTCGACTTGTGGTGTATGAAATAAATAACTGGCAAGCAAAATTCCATGAACCAAAAGTTTAAAATCACTCATCGCTCTGATTAGTGCTCGAAATCTACAAGACCTTACCAGTTTAGTTGTAAGTACAAATGTGGTTACCAACTTGGTTACTATTTTCCAAATGGGTTCAAAACATGTTTGTCTTCATGGTTACAAAACTCGTCTGTTCAGCGGTACGGCTGTTGTTTGTCAGTTTTACTTGAATAACCTTACTCTTGAAAGCACAATTTTAATCCCGAACTTGAGAATACTCAGCTTCATTTCTTTATGGTGCATTAGTATCTTCAAAAAAAAAAAAAAGTTGATGCTTTATCAAACCAATAAATCTAATTATAAAGAAGAAAATCAGTTATACTTATGTTACAAGGAGATGTGGTGTTTCTAAGTTTCACTGTACATAAGAATTTTTTAATTGAAAACACAAATATTGTGTCCTTCAATTCATACTATCAGAATTGGTAGAACTTTTGTTCGTTCGCTCTTTAGGTTTGTATTCAGTAGTACTTGAAATTACCTAGCAAATAAAATCTAGTATTAGCAGACCATTATTAGAATGGACAGCAATAAACCGAAATTCTATCGTTTGCTTTAGTGACTGAAGGAAAAATTAAAATTTCATTATCCACCTTGGACTGTTCATAACAACTTAAGTGTCATGAACTAGTTGAAAAATGGTTAATTGAGTAAAAGCTTCATCTTTAACCGTATTATGTATGCAATAAGAAATGTGTGAGTTCAATATATATAAAGCCCAATTTGAAATGATGTAGGTAGAGCTTATATTATGAAGAAGGAAATTTGGTGTCACCAAATTAAACGAAGCACAAGTAACCTCTTATGGCAACCTTATCTTCACGTAAGTGAATTTATATAAATGGAGTTCACTGATTTCAATTTAAAATGGATTCAAGTTTGGCAACAAGTTCTTTCACTCAGTTAAAATATTGGCTTAAATCAGATCCAGTCCAATTTTAATATATTAAAGAACTAAAGCATTAGTAATTATGATCTTTGCTTCATTTTTCAATTGCGATGGACCCTTCCTTTTTCATACCTAAGGTGATAAGTTCACGAGGAAACATAGATTGATTCAAAGGTCTGGAAGGTAAACAATTTTTCCAATGTTTGAAACGGTGCATACTAATCTAGACATATTCGTTTTAGTTTAACGACGAAACTTTCATCATTCCTCTGACTTCAGTTTACGTGTCAAGCTTCAAGGATTATGGGTGCTTTTTGATATCGCTCTTCAGATCAAAACTTTGCTGGAGACTGATCCATGTCAACAAATTTGTCCAACTAGCCTTTGCCCTATGCGAGTATAGATTCCTCGTTTCTGGTACGGAGAAATAATTGTCTAGTTTCTTGACCTCAAAATACTCGCTTAATAGTATACTTTGTCTAATTTCACTGTATACCACGATCAGAATAATCGGATGGCCCTTATGTAAAGCTAATATCTCGTGTACAAATTGAATTCTACTAAGTTTATATTCATATTGTTGATTAAAGAACTTCAAGTATAGTTACGAACCACACCTTTTTGAAATAGAAATAATATGTAACTCGAATGAACTTTCAAGGTACTTGCAAGCACATCCAGTAGTTATATAGGTACACTTTTTCTTGATTCCTTGGTAAAAATATTACAAGAAATTCACAATTGTTATAAAGTAAGTGAACTAAGCCTGTGCGTATTGAGATAAACAATGTTGAGGCGAGTTGGACGATTGACACAATCAAATCAATTATTGGCGCTGATTCCAAAAAATCATTTCTTGAAAATTACCTCAAGCAAATTATTGTTATCAACAGTTTTACATTGAACAAAATTGTTATTGGCCATTTTCTGAAGGATCCTCAAAAATTTGGGTGGTGGGTAAGGGTTAAACTATTGTTGTCGGTGAATTCGGTCCCCCCTTATTATCAAGATAATAGATGCCACTCACCCAAGTGAGTTCTAACATGGTGATATGTTTGTATGTATGCATGTATATATGTATGCATGTATATATGTATGTAGTCCTAATAAAACATTATTGTTCCATGTCATCCTATTTTAACTATTGTTTAGAAAAAGCAACAATATTTTTCACATGGTCTACGATTTTTGAGAAATTATTACTATAAAAAATCAAAAGATACTATTTGTATCACCATTATATAAATTTAATAGCCAATAATTCACTACCAGCTTGAAAAAGTTGATGTTGGTGGCTGACGTTACGGAAATCAATAAACTAAACCTTAATACGTGAAAAATATCTCTGAAAAATTATTGCAGGAAAAATATGCGACCCTACTTAAACCTTATCTCACGCGTCATTTGGCATGGAAGCCATTTGAACAACTGGCTACCTATTGTAAATCAGAAAATTGATACTTGTTTGAATTATAATGACCATATCCTACGATCAACCGGCTTCTCCATTGATAAACTGGTACCCAGTTATGTTATCTATCATTGATCTTGGCAAAGACAACGCACCAAACCTTAAACATACAACTATCTTCAAAACTGGCAGTGAACCACCCAGTCAAAACAGTTTCTACTACTAATTGTGGTGTTTATTTTTCTTTTGCATATGGCTGTATTGCGAAATCACTCATGAGCATTTAAATTGTGGAGATAGTTGATTGATTGTCTTTCCTGATACCTATTTTTCTCTGTCCAATTTTTTTATAATGGTTTGAACCACAAAATATGATTCAATTACCAATGGTAACCTTTGATCGATAGTACGCCAACTTAATTTGGATCTCTTTCTTGCGACAAAGATAGAGACGTGACTATGGCTAACTTGCATATCTAATCTTGAGAGATAATCATTTTTCCCCAGATATCAAAGTCCATTTGGTTAATTGGATTGTAAAGTCTTTCATACCCGGATTACGTATCAGCGACTAATCACTATGGTAATTTAAATTACGGCTTCTTGACCATGAAATTTTGATCTTGAATCGGCGGGCCAACAAACCCGATTTATTTTCAATAAATATTTTTATGCATTATGTCCACTGTGCATCAAAATATCTTGTAATTGTATAACTGGGTTATTTAACCAATTCCTATAATCTGAATGATTTACGAAAACCTGCTAAGGATATAGTATAGAGAATCACCGTGAATACAGTTTCTGTTGTGAATTATTGAATCAAATATATTGTAAACTCTCATTAAACTAATTCTAATACTATCGCTACTTATGAAAAATTTCAAATCAGTTGACCATTGTTTGTTACATATCAGATCGCCTTAACTATGTTGTTTTGAAATAATGAGACTTCATTGTTTATAGAAAAATCTTTTATCGTAGTGACCACTTTCAGGAAATAATTAACTCAATCTTTCTAAATAGATATAATAAACTCATACGGCCCATATCAAACCACAACATACATTGTTCATGAAAATATTTTGTTGGATTTCATGTATTGACTCGAATAAAACAAAGCCTATCAACTATGGACATCAACTGACATTTTTTCACCACACAACATACGGCCACTCACATTGTTCATTGTTTTGTGATACTTTCCTATGAATTGATAGAAGATAACAATCGATAACATCAGATAACTGTGGTGTAGGCTTCTATTATAAATTATCATGAATTTGGCCTTAATATATATCATTTTTAAATTAAGCCATTAAGAGCAAGAGTTTTCTCAATATGAATGAAAAAGCAGTTGATCTTGTTGCTATTAAAAGTGCTGAAGAGCGCTTGGATGGTATTGATATTCACGCTATTGTCTCAAACCAATTTTCTATCAACCAAGTTGGTACCTCATTAACTAATGACCAAAAGTTGTTCATCTTGAAAAGATTAAATTATGATTCATTGGTGACTTTGGAAGATATGCCTCCTACTGCTTCTTATATGATTGAGCAAGTTGAAGGTCTTCATATTGATGAAGCTTTGGCTATTATGAAGCAAGCACTTATTGATCATGATGCTGATGTTAATATTCCAACTGCTGATTATGAATTATGGGAAAACTTGGTTGCACTTGAAAGTTCTCAAGCAGGAGTCAAAGGAACTCTTCAAAATGCCTTAAATAATGAAAAAAATGAAACTGTCATCAATACTAATCATTACGAATCTGACTCCAGTTCAGGCAAAATTGAAGAAGGTAGTTATTCTGGTGATTGGCACAATATTGTTGACTGGGATTTACAAATTAAATTAGAAGCTGCTTTAATTGCGTTTTATTCTCCATATCCTGAAGTCAGAGCTGTCACTGAACCATTCGACGATCCTGATATGCCTTGCGAAACTATCAGAGTGTACATTTTGGGAATTTTTTGGTGTGCTATTGGTGCTGTCATTGACCAATTTTTCTCTCAAAGACAACCTTCCATTGCATTATCGTCCGCCGTTGTTCAAATCTTCCTTTTACCTTGTGGTATGTTTTTACACTGGGTATTACCAGCCAAAAAAATCAAACTCTGGAAGTATACTATCGATTTAAATCCAGGTCCTTGGAATAAGAAGGAACAAATGTTAGCAACTTTATTTTATTCTGTTACTGGTGGTTCAACTTCTTATGTGTCATATAACCTTCACGCTCAAAAAATGAGTATCTTTTATGGTAATGAATGGGCTAATTTTGGTTATCAACTCTTGTTAATCTTATCCACTAACTATGTTGGTTTTGGACTTGCTGGTATTATCAGAAAGTTTGCAGTCTATCCAGTTCAATCAGTGTGGCCATCAATTTTGCCAAATCTTGCTGTCAACAAAGCTTTAATGCAACCGGACAAGAAAGAACTTATTAATGGTTGGAAAATCTCCAGGTATAACTTTTTCTTCATTACATTTGGAGCATCATGGTTGTACTTCTGGATACCAAACTATCTTTTTGGAGCATTATCAACATTCAATTGGATAACATGGATTAATCCATACAACTTAAATCTTGTTAATATTACAGGATCCGTTAGGGGCTTGGGTCTCAACCCAATTCCTTCATTCGATTGGAACGTTATTAATTACCCTTTGCCATTAGCATTACCATTCTTCAATCAAGTAAATACTTATATTGGAGCAATTCTCGGATTCTTTTGTATTATTGGGCTTTGGTATTCCAATTATAAATGGACCAAGTACCTTCCAATTAATTCGAATAAATTATTCACTAATACAGGAAAAGTTTATCAAGTCAGAAAAGTTGTTTCGGAAGATAGTTTGTTTAGCAAGACGAAGTATGAATCATATGGTGCACCATTTTACTCAGCAGCAAATTTAATAGTGTATGGTTCATTTTTTGCTCTTTATCCATTTGCCTTCTTTTATGAATCTGCACTTTACTGGAAACCAATTTCTAAGGCATTAAAAGGATTAGGTTCTTTGGTGAAAGACTGGAAAAGATCCACTTATGACGGGTTCAATGACCCATACAGTAGACATATGAAAAAATACAAGGAAGTTCCAGAATGGGTATTCACATGTGTTTTAATCATGTCCATTGTTTTGGCTATATTGTGTGTCAAATTGTATCCTGCTGAAACACCTGTTTGGACAATCTTTTTTGTAATTGGATTGAATTTTGTATTTTTGATTCCAATTACTGCAATCTACTCAAGAACCGGATTCTCATTTGCGTTAAATGTTTTGACTGAATTGATCATTGGGTATGCACTTCCAGGAAATGGTTTGGCTTTGATGTTAACCAAAGCTTTAGGTGTCAACACCGATTATCAAGCGGAAAACTATATTACTAACCAAAAGCAAGCTCATTACTTGAAAATTGCTCCAAGAGCTTTGTTTAGATGTCAAATGTTATCAGTATTGATTGCATCTTTTGTTCAATTAGGTATTATGAACTTCCAAATGAATGGTGGTATCAAAGACTATTGTGATGGTAATAAAAGTTTCACATGTCCAGGTGCCATTACTTTCTATAATGCTTCTATTTCTTGGGGGGTAATTGGACCTAAAAAGGTTTTTGGTGGATTATACCCAGTGTTACAATATTGCTTCTTAATTGGATTCTTATTAGTATTCCCCTGTCTTTTATTCAAATGGTATGGACCAAAGAGACTTACCAAATATTTCCAACCAACAGTTATTATTGGAGGATTCATTATTTATGCCCCATACAACTTAAGTTATTATACTGGAGGTTTATACGTTTCCTATGCATTCATGAGCTATATTAAAAGGCATTACCTTACCTGGTGGTCTAAATATACCTATATTCTTGGTGCTGGGTTATCAGCAGGGGTTGCATTCAGTTCTATTATTATCTTCTTTGCAGTTCAATATCATGACAGGAGTATTGACTGGTGGGGAAATACTGTCAGTTTTCAAGGATATGAAGGAAGAGCAGTTGGTGGATTAAATGCCACATTATCAGCTCCCGATGGATACTTTGGTCCAAGAATTGGCCATTTCCCATAAACGAAATTCATCAATCAAGTTTCAATTCTATAGTAATTTTGACTTAGCTCAAAGTTTGAAATTATGTTCAATATACAAAGTATTTATAACTATTAGTAATTAAGTAGTAATATTTTATGAGAAGGTTTTGAACTTTGTCGTCGCCATCCATGAAAACTTTGTCACTCAAGCCGTTAACTTTGTCCTAATTCGTTTATATATAGGCACGAATGGCTCTGCACAATGGTTGTGATCCAGGAGTTAACCGAAAATATTCACTAATTAATTTAAATAATTTATCTATAAATTTAGAAAAAATTTTGTCTTTGTAGAATTAATCGGAGATAAACATAATTGAATTTGTAGTTATATTTCTTATAAAACCAGAGAAACAATCGGTCTAAGATTTGCTTGGTTAATTGTTAATGGTGATACCATGATTTTGGTAACATCAACAAAAATTGGTTTGTAATAATATGGCACTATCATATTCCCATGTCATTATTGGTGTCACTTAATAGTCTATTCGTCATAAGGGGTAAAAAATTTAAGGTCCGCTATTGGGGCTTATTTTTTGAACTAAACCAATGACTCATATCAATGGCTATAGTTCTAGATTCCCACCACTAAATGTAAACACACGGAATTACCATGAATTTAAAAATCCAATAAAATCAATTCGTATAATAAAAAAGTCAATTCGTATTTAATAAAAAAATCGATTCAAATATTATAAAAAAATCAATTCATATATTAAAAAAAAATATTATAAAAAAATCGATTCACATATTATAATATAATTGTATATATATATCTTATAAGTTTTAATGTTAAAAATTTACAATTTAAAAGTTTAGATGTATGTATATATCCTCTATGTGTATGTATGGATATATTTTATGTGTATGTATGGATATATTTTATGTGTATGTATGGATATATTTTATATGTATGTATGGATATTTAGCTGATGGTTTTTGTCGTGTTTATTTTTATATAAGTAATGGAAAAAAAATAAAATATAAAGGAATTGACACGGACAGGAATTGAACCTGCAACCCTTCGATCTGGAGTCGAAAGCTCTACCATTGAGCCACCGCATCACCCTTAAAGAAAATAGCCAGTTATTTGCAATAAGTTTGGCAGTGTGTATAACCGAAATTTATTAATGATTTAATCCGCAATAAACATGAGTTTAAGATTAATAAAATTGATACTTGTATAATAGAAGGTACATTTTATAAATTTTATTTGATTACATAACACTATATCAATTGCATACACATGAAAATTATATTCCCCATTTCAAGTTAAAACTGTTTACGAATGATCCAAAAAAAAACCATACTAAATAACCTTAACTAGGGTTTTAATTATAAGAGAGACACCATATTTCAAACACCAATCAACAAAATTGAATCGATATTTCTTAACTATATATAGACTAATAATACATTGTTCAAACCAACCGACTTGATATTTCCTACAATGTTGCTATACACAATACTCTTACACATATAAAACGTAATTACTATTATCATAAGATTTGCCACACTCTGGTTTGTCCTTCTTCTTCATTTTTTTCTTCTAATTTTTTTTTGCAGCTATAGTCTGGACAAGAGATATAAGTAATGGTTTAAATCAAAGGATAACAAGCAATCCAGTAAATGTATAATTAAGAACAAATTTTCTGGAATCATCATTATCAGTATCAGATTATTGTTACATGATTAATTATTGTTGACATGATTAATTATTGTTATTGTTGTTGCCTTATCAATTGAAAGATTTTCCTTAACTGGTTTGAAAAATGGCAACGTTTCTTTTTTTATATTTTTTTTCTTTTTTGGGATTTCGGTTGGAGCACACGTCCCATCAAAATGATTTAATTTCAATTATAAGTATTCTTTAGTTGAAATAAGGGTTTATATTATGAGTGAGCCTATCAGAAGCAAGAACGGAGACATCGCCAAGGCACCTACTCCTCAGAATACACCAGCATCAGTGACAAATTCTTATTTAAAGAGTCAACCACCAACGGTACCAGCAATTTCTGAAGAAAATGAAGAATTGGGACAACAATTAGCTAATAATCCAGCATTATTATCGATGATTCAAGGAAAATTATCAACTTTAGTTGGTAAACAGTCGGGATACGTTGGTAGTTTACCAAAACCTATCAAAAATCGGGTATATGGATTAAAGTCAATACAACAATCACAAATGAAATTAGAAGCTGAATTTCAAAAGGAATTGTTAGAATTGGAAAAGAAATATTTTAAAAAATATGAACCATTATACGAAAAAAGAAAGAAAATCATTAACGGTGAGTTAGAACCAACTCAAGATGAAATTGAAGAAGGTGAACAATTAGCTGAAGAAGATGAAGATGACGAAGATGATGATGAAGAACATGAACATGAAAAATTGAAGGAAGTCAAGGAAGATGAGCAACCAGAATCTGCTGAACCTGGTATTCCTGGATTTTGGTTAACTGCATTAGAAAATTTAACTACAGTATCCGAAACTATTACTGAACGTGATTCTGATATTTTAGCATATTTAATTGATATTAGAATGGAATATCTTAAAACTCCTGGATTCGAATTAATTTTCGAATTTAAAGAAAATTCATTTTTCTCAAACCGGATTTTAACCAAAACTTATCATTATCAACCAGAATTAGGTTATTCAGGCGATTTTGTTTATGATCATGCAAAAGGTTGTGAAATCAATTGGAAGTCTAAAGAAGTTAATCCAACCATAAACATTGAAAGAAGAAAACAAAGAAATAAAACTACAAAACAAACTAGAACAATTGAAAAATTAACCCCAACTGAATCATTTTTCAATTTCTTTGATCCTCCTGAAGCTCCAAAAACCAACGACGAAGAACAAGTCGAAGAAGATGAAGAAGCTGAAGATGAAGAAGAAGACGATGACTTGGAAGCAAGATTGGAATTGGATTATCAATTGGGTGAAGAAATCAAAGATAGATTAATTCCAAGAGCAGTAGATTGGTTTACTGGTGATGCAGTAGAATTTGGTTTCCCAGATGAACTTGAAGGTGACGAAGAATACGATTCTGAAGATGATGAAGATGATGAAGATGGTGAAGATGATGGCGAGCAACCAAAGCAAAATGCCCCAGAATGTAAACAACAATAATTGATTTTATATTAATCCATTTCAGAATTATGATCTCACATAGATAATTGTTTAAGATGCTGAATTATATATATTTTCCATTTAATTATGGTTTAAATTGTTTGTAACTACTTTTATTAATCGTTTACATCTAATTACTTACCTACCATACGCTGAACCTCTCTAGATTTGATGTTTGACTCAACCTGTGGCATCAAACACAGTGGAAATTTCAGCTTCTAAATCTTATTGATAGTATAAAAAGTTTCTTGAACCAATGTAGCTTACAGTTTGTTTTCTATGGATATGAAAACTATATCGCTCTATTTAACTAATAAAAGAATTCAAATCATTAATGCAGGATACAGATTTTTCAATGTTGACTACCTAATTCGACTGAACCTGTACCAGCTACCAAATCTTCATCTTTTGGTTCCTTAAGATCATCATACTTACCATCCAAAAACAACTCAATATCATGTTTTCTTGATTCCCACTTTCTGACAGAGTTTAGTTTTTCTTCTATATCATGAATTTCGTTATCAATACTCTTCAAATTTTCTTCAGAAGTTAAGTCGTGAAATTTCCATTGTGCATTTTCTTGAATCTCTAAAACAAAATCGTGGTATTTCATTAATAATGGTCTATGAGACAAGGTCATAAACGCGATCTTTTTCTTTTGTAATAATTCAAATAAATAATCTTCCACGTCAGTAGAAACAGCATTAGTTGATTCATCAAGAATAACTAATTTAGGATTTTTGAATAAAATTCTAGCAATACTGACTCTTTGTTTTTCACCACCACTAAATACATCTTTCCAATCCTTAACAACATTAAAATTGCCTTCTCTGGTTAACAAATACTCTAATTTTACTTCACGTAAAATATGATACAAGTAATCATCATTATAACCCATTTCGATCATGTCATCATATGAGTAAGGATAAATAATTTGATCACGAAGATTACCAGCAGTGAAATAGGTTTTTTGAGGTAAATAAAAGGTGTCGTCTTCACTTGGTTTAGAAAGTAAACCACTATATAATGGCCATAATCCTGCCATTATTCTGGCAATTGAAGTTTTACCACTACCATTTGCACCTAAAACTAACAAGTTTTTGGTACCATCAAGTTTGAAATTCAAATCATCAATTAAAGGAGCTTGTTCTGAACCGTTTGCAGTTGGTACAATAACAGGAATATGTTCAAATCTAACCCCGTTAACATAATTTTGTTGAATAGTACCATTAATATCGGCAATACCAAATTTATTACCATAATCAAATCTTGGAGAATGTACTCTATGAAGATTTGATAACAATGTGAAAACTCGATCAGTGTAACCAGTCAATTCGGAAACATCTTTGATTGAATACATAAGACGAGATCCTGCATCAGCTAAGGATAACATAAGTCTTTTATTGATAATAAATTGTCTCATGTTCTGTTTTTGATTAACAATTGATGAAGGTTTGGATTTGTCTTTTTCGTCTTGTTGTTTTGGGAATAATTCATCTAAAAATACTGGTAAACCAGCAAAAATATAACCCCAAGCACTCCAAGTATATTTTAAAATATAATCTTCAATAATATTATAAATAAAAGCAGCATCAATTTCGGTACTTACATGATTTATTAATTTGTTGAAATTTTCTTTCAATTTGGACTTCTCAATTAAAGAACCTTTGTAAAAACCGATTTCTTCACAATTATTCATTAAATTCAAATGTTGATTGAAATAAATCCCTTCCAATAAAGTATTTTTCGCCACTAATTGACCAAATTTAGGAGTTGATTTTTTTAATAAGAAAGCAGTTAAGAAATAATTGGCAAAAATTCCTAATATAGCACCAGTACCTAAATTATCTCTTAAATAAACAGCAAAAAAAATCAAATCTATAAAAGGTTTACCCATACTACTGAAAAGTCCAGCTAAAGATTCTGAAAATTTTGCCACATCAGTAGTAATATATTGATCAATATTAGTCATATCGGATAAAGAAATTTTATAATAAGCCATTTTTTTATCAAGATACATATCATGAATATATCTAGTTAAATTAGTTCTGAAAGAAAGAGCTAATCTATTATCAAGATATTTGATTGCTGAATTAGTATAACTAGCAGGAAAAGCGATTAAAATCCAATAAACTAAATCACGAGTAAATTTTTTCCCATTACCAGCAATTAAATTTTTAACAATTTGACCATCTAGTTTAGCAACTAAAAGTGATAACCAAGTTCTTAAAATTAAGAAAAAACATTGAGAAAATAATAAACTTGAATTTTTACTATAAAATTTTGGGAATAAAATTTTCCAAATAATTATTAATTGATTAAGAAATCGAGAATTCACAATAACTTTTTTTTTATGAGTTTCAATCAACTCTTGATTTGATTCAAAATTTTTGTAAATATATTTATCAGCGGCATACTTATCATTATTTGGTTTTGGAATAATAATTCTTGAAGTTTTCCCTGAAGCTTGAATAAAAATTTCTCGAGATCCATTTTTCAAAATTGTTGAACTCTGTCTAATTAAATTAGGTCTGGTTAACTTTCTCTGTCTCACTGAATTGTTATATCTGGTTAAAAGATTCTTTATTGTGAAATAAATCCCAAATCCAAACGTACTAACTAAAGTACTAGCAAATAACACAAAATATCGAGAATTATAGTTAATTTGACCCACATTTTTCCGCAAATCTTGATAAAGCAACCATATAGTTTTTAACTCATCTCTAGTGTACACCAACCTCGATATGTTGATCATATTCAATCTACACTGACAATGATATTAAACTATTTGTCAACTTTATCAAAAATCACATTCATTAAATATCCCGAGGTTTAAGATATATGCAGGATGTTATGTGGGGAAGTAACAAATAGGTAAATAACACTGATACCAGAAATATACAGTAAGCACAAAAAGGTAGTAATGGCGATGATGGTGAAGATTGTGAAGCTATTATTTTCAGTTTTCATAATAGCATTGTAATTAATGTTAATTATTTTGACACTTTTTTTAGCAAATTTTTTTTTTTTTTTCATATTTTAGGCATCATACCACCCATTAAGATATAGCGAAGATACCATAATAAAAGTTTGAAATTGTATCACTGAAAAATGAGTATATTTTCTCTTGAAATTACCTTTGTTATTGCTTGAATTTCACTGAATTGATTAGCTACCTAGTAATTGTCATTTCATCAACTGGGGATACTATAGTAAATCATTTTTTAACCTGTAGATGCTCTTGGCTTGGCGCTATTGATTGTTGTAGGTTTAATACTTGAACACTGAAGATTGATTGATGATGGGTTGATGATGATTCATTATTCATTTATGATTGATTGATGATTATTGATGATTCATTGTTGTTTAGGTTTCAGTTGCCTTTTTGAACTCTTTTGTTGGATGACTATCAAATGTCTCTATTGATGAGTTCAAATACTTCTTTTTTGGCTATAGTTGCAGTTTTTACGGCTGTTGTTTGGGCGATTTCTCTATTTATATGTGTTAGATATATTTGTTGGTTTTCATGTGACGACTAGAATGTTGAGCTATCAATATTACGACTATTTATAGCTTGTAAATGATGCCTAAGAGCTAGTAGACTATCAAGTGGTCAAAATGAAGTAAATCATTGTTGTTGGAGATTCCCCAGCTTAAATATTAGACGAGTGAAATTGGTGCCAAAAATTGTTGGGACGTTTTATTCCACATGCTACCACATTTGCAACCAAACAAAGCAACGAGGCAAACGTATATAGTGGAAACAAAGATCAGAAATTAAACAGTGGAAGTAAGGAGCAGAAATTAAACAGTGGAAGTAAAGAGCTGATAGTAACAGTGCAATGTAAATAGTGCAATGTAAATAGTGAAATGTAATTAGTGCAATGTAAATATGAAATGTAAATGGTGGATGGTTTAGATAATGGATGCAAAGTGTAAATAGGTATAACGTGGTGTAGTTTTACGTGCAACGTAGATGCAAACTGGTAGAATACTCAGAGCCATAGCAGTATATAGGTCTTATGTTGTCTATTATAGTAGTCTATGTTTTATAAAACTAGGTCTTATGTTGTCTATTATAGTAGTCTATGTTTTATAAAACTAGGTCTAATGTCTAATTTAGCAGTATATAACCAAATCTGTTGGTCTAGTAAAGAAGTAATTTAATGTAGTTGAAAGTGATCTAGAGTGGAAGTTTATTACTAGTTCTGAAACTGATGTGTCTACAAGATTCTTGATTTCAAATGATCCTACTACTTCTTTTACATAATGTTTCAAATGTGTCGCGATCTTACTATTCTGATTGCAATTCATTTGATATAACAACTGGGGAAGTCTCATGTGTCATAAATGTGAATGCAAATTCAAGTTACCAGTCATAAAAAAAAAATTACCCAATTTTCATAGTCTTAACCATGACCAACCTAATTAAATCAGATAAAATTGGTTCATAATCAAAATCGCTACCAGAGAGGGTGAAAATTTCTTGTTTTCAGGTAATCATAACTCGAGCCAATTGTCTAGTTACAATTTTTCATTTATTTTCCTACATTCTTTGATTCTCTTTGCCGATTTTTTCCATATTTGCCTTAGTGTACACAACTATATACAATGTAAAACTTTATAAATGACTAGAGATGAAGTGAAATAACGCTAACGATCTGAAAAAGCTAACGTAAACAATCGAAAACTCATTGCAGTCATATAAAACTCTTAGTAAACTTAAAACCTAGTAACTGGTACTACTTTTGTTTTACTAAATGATACTCTTTTTTGTAACTGCTGCTTTTTGTAGTTACTAGTACTTTTTTGGTAACTGATACTTTTCTTTTGTTACTTCTATATTATCCAACAACACTTTCAATTACGGTAGATTGGTTTTCTAGTTATCCAGATTACCATTTTTTACCCATATTTTTAGTGACACAATTCTTAAATTTAGTAAATTCAGCATCACAAGTTTTGGCACCTATAGTTTGATAATTCTGAAGTACACAATTTCCATAAGCAGCACCTTCTTTTGAGCACTTACCAGTCACCTCCATCAACCGTTTGGCCGGCCTTGTTCTGGTCGTACTCATGTTTACTTTACCAAAGTAGTTTACAGCCTCAAATTGAAGTTTTTACCTTAACCATCATCATCATCATCATCATCAACAATATCAAAATCAGCATCATGTGATGTAAATAAATGTAACCTTTCAAGATCAGTAACAATTTTTTCAATTATTTTTTGAGATAAGTGTCTTGTGGCACAGTCGTCAATGCTGCAGTGCCGGAGTGGTTAACGGGTTGCCCTGCTATATTTGCTGATAGGCAATGGTCTATGGCCTCGCAGGTTCGAATCCTGTCTGCAGCGTTATATTTTTTTTAAAAATGACAGAAAAAATACCTAAAAGTCTACACAATAAGATGAAAGCACAACAATAAGATATTGATAGCGTAATAGAACATAAACTATTCAAAGATTTTTAGACCATGCACTATTCAAAGAGTTGTATATCATGCACTAGTTATACATTTTTGATTTAATGCACACCTATAGAGTGATATAATTCATAAAGTGGTCGATTAATCCACTTAATGCTCTTTCGTCAAGTAGATACGTACCATATAAACACTTAATGATAATTCTTTGAATCATTCAGGTTAGTATGTACTTTTTTTTTTTTTGGTTTCAAGTGTTATCATCTCACGCTTGATTGCTTCATTGATTGGGCTGAACTTTGGGCTGAACTTTGGGCTGAACTTTGTTCTTCTCCTCTTTTGGTCTCAGGTTCGAGTCTGGCACTTTGGGTATTTCTCATGACTCAGACCAAAAGAAAAACCCCCCAATTAGGCTGTAATTTTAAAAAACCCAATTTCAAACAATTGGTAGTAAAATATTGGTGAGTTCTTGAAATATAATGATGATGTGTAGAATGGAAGAAAATATTTCCATCTTTTCCCGGATTTATTCCCTTATCCTTTCCCTTTCCCTTTCCCTTTTTGATTTTTGGTCTTGTTCAATTTTTTTTTTTCAAGTTTTTTTTGGCATGTTCTAAATTCCGAGTTATTTATCTTGATCGTGTGAGAGTAAAACCGTTAATCAATTCGTAAGTATTGAGGTATGAAATTGATTATATTTTAATGACAGTGTAGTAATTTATCGACAAATTGTAGCTTTAGGTCATATTATGTTGTTAGAATTTGTGCCAAAAATTTTTTTAGTGTATCCCCCCATACCTTTCGGTAGTAGTGGGAATTCTGGTTCTAGGTTTACTACCACTCCCGCCCAAGCCTATCACCATATATCCGAACGGTGCGAAAATTAAATACTATATAAAAATCAGATACCAATTGGAAATTGTTTTAATCAAGCCAAATTATGGACCCAACAAATGATCCAAACTTTCAAAGGCCAAGTTTGAGGGTCGATTTTGAACCTCCAACCCTGTCGGGAAATATTCCAACCATGTTACCTATCGAGCCGTTAGTATTAGCTGAGAATGGTAATTCCATAGATGCACCACCACCCCATCCATCAAAATCAAAAGTTAATTTATATGGTGGTCAGAAACCTCATAATAAGATATTGAGAAAACATACTGAATTACAAGATTCTAGCTCAGATGAAGAGATTCTTCCTCCAACAACTCAAGTAAAATCAAATCAAATCGCAGATTTGGAAGAAGTACCTCATGGTATTCAAAGACAAGCAAGTGTTTTGGCTGATTACCAATTTCCAACTCATAGATTAGCTACCAGCATATCTGATAGTAATAAATATCCTTTGGTGGTGGTTGCTTGTGGGTCGTTTTCTCCCATTACCTATTTACATTTAAGAATGTTTGAAATGGCTTTAGATGCAATTTCTGAGCAAACAAGATTCGAATGTATTGGAGGATATTATTCCCCGGTAAGTTCAAATTATAAAAAACAAGGGTTGGCTCCCGCTCATCATCGAGTTAGAATGTGCGAATTGGCTTGCGAAAGAACTAGTTCTTGGTTAATGGTTGATGCTTGGGAATCATTACAGGAAAAATATACTAGAACGGCGTTAGTTTTAGATCATTTTAATCATGAAATTAATGTTAAACGTGGTGGTTGGGTCACTAAAGATGGTGAAAGAAGAGGCGTCAAAATTATGTTATTAGCTGGTGGTGATTTAATTGAATCAATGGGTGAACCTGATGTTTGGGCTGATCAAGATTTACATCATATTTTAGGTAAATATGGTTGCTTAATTGTGGAACGTACTGGTTCTGATGTTCGTTCTTTCCTTTTATCTCATGATATCATGTATGAACATAGGAAAAATGTCTTGGTTATTAAACAACTTATTTATAACGATATTTCTTCCACAAAAATTCGATTATTCATAAGAAGGGGTATGAGTGTACAATATTTATTGCCGAATAGTGTAATAAGGTATATTCAACAGCATAAATTATATCATGATAGCGAACCGGTCAAACAAGTAATGTCAGATAGTGCAGACTAATTCTAATAAAAGTACTTCTTCATTTAACAAATTCAATAAATTGAAATTACTTTCTCCAGTGAAAGCAAAGGATACAAGGAAGCTATTTTGAAATGTTCAATGGTAATTTGTCTCTATAACTTTGTTGTTTTAACCTGCAACATTTAGTTCTAATTAGTAATAACTAATTTTTCATTTTCTGTAATTTTTAGGTTATTTCCTTTATTTCTTATTTAATTAATAGATTTCATATAATATAAACTGGCCCAATTAATTAGATTATATCTTACACATTCTACAATCTTATTGTAATCATTAAGTTTTATTATATTAAATACGTGACTATAGTACAGTGTAATTTGTTTACCATTCCTGTGTTTTTAAACCAAATAATGATTTCTTAGCTCCTCTAATAGGTTTGATCAATTTGGATCCCCCTTCTAAAAATGAAAAAATTTCTCTTCTTTTTGCTTCGTATTTGGTAATGTATTCTTCTTTTTGTAAAGTTAAACCAATATCATCAAACCCATTAATTAAACAATGCTTTCTAAACTCTTCAATATCAAAATGTTCAACTAATACTTCATCGGTTTCACCATCTTTAATTTGTTGATTTGGTAAATCAATGGTTAACCTATGCCCTGCATGAACAACTGGAATTAATTTACTTAAAATTATGTCTTGAGGAATTCTTATTGGTAATAAACCATTTTTACAAGAATTATTATAAAAGATATCACCAAACGATGGGGCAATCATACATTTTATACCAAAATCTTTTAAAGCCCATGGTGCGTGCTCTCTTGAAGATCCACATCCGAAATTGTCTCCTGTAACTAACAAGATTTCGGCATTTCTATATGGCTCAACATTTAAAACAAAATCAGTCTCAACGTCGTTACCTTTAGAATCTTTTGTAAATCTTAATTCATAGAATAACCCTTGTTTCAAACCAGTTCGTTTAATAGTTTTCAAAAATTGTTTTGGAATAATGGCATCAGTATCAACATTTGCTTTATCTAATGGTGCAGTGATACCGGTTAAAACAGTAAATTTATCCATACCACCAACTTCACCAACAACTTTAGTTGACTTAGGAATATCATCCAATCTTTCAGCTTCAGTACCTGGAGTATCTTCAATGATTTGTTTTTCATGTTCATAAACGGCATCTTGTAAAGCTTTATCTTCCTCTTCATCTGATTCAATGTGAATGGCAGGTTCATCGGAATTGTCATAATCAAATTCACGAATATCGGTGAAATGACCTTTGATAGCAGCTGCAGCGGCCATAGCAGGAGACATTAAATGAGTTCTAGACTTAGCACCTTGTCTACCTTCAAAATTTCTATTGGAGGTAGAAGCACATCTTTCTTCAGGATCTAAAATATCTGGATTCATACCTAAACACATAGAACAACCAGCTTCTCTCCAAGTGAAACCTGCATCTTCAAAGATTTTATCTAAACCTTCTTTTTCAGCTTGAGTTTTGATTAAACCAGAACCTGGAACTACTAAAACTTCTTTAACATTGTCAGCTTTTTTATGACCTTTGGCAACCTTTGCAGCAGCTCTCAAGTCTTCAATACGAGAATTAGTACAAGAGCCAATGAAGGCTTTATCAATTTTAATAGATTGTAATGGAGTGTTTGGTTTTAAACCTTGGTATTCTAATGCTCTTTCCATTCCCGCTTTTTTAATTGGATCGTCACAATTAGCTGGGTCAGGCACTGATGCGGTAATTGGTAAAGCATCTTGAGGAGAGTTACCCCAAGTTATAGTAGGTACAATATCACTAGCTTTAATTTTAATATCATAATCAAATTTTGCCCCCTCATCAGAATGTAAAGTCTTCCAATAAGCTAAAGCTTTATCCCATTCAGCTCCTTTAGGAGCTAATGGTCTACCTTTAATATAATCAAAAGTGACTTGATCTGGTTTTATCATACCTGCTCTAGCACCGGCCTCAATAGCCATATTACAAATTGACATTCTAGCTTCCATGGATAATGCTTCAATTGCTTTACCAGCAAATTCAATAACACAACCAGTACCACCAGCAGTACCAATGACACCAATAACATGTAAAACTAAATCTTTTGAAGTAATTCCTGGAGATAAATCGCCTTGAATATCAATTCTCATATTTTTCGATTTGGCTTGAATAATAGTTTGAGTAGCTAAAACGTGTTCGACTTCTGATGTACCAATACCAAAAGCTAAAGATCCGAATGCTCCATGAGTGGAAGTATGAGAATCTCCACATACTACTGTGGTACCAGGTAAAGTGAAACCTTGTTCTGGTCCCACAACATGAACTATACCTTGTCTTTCATCAGTCATACCAAAGTAGGTGATATCAAAATCCTTAACATTTTGTTCTAAAGTTTTAACTTGTAATTTTGAATCAGCTTGTTGAATAAAAGAATCTAAATCTTTAAAATTAGCTCTTGAAATTGTGGGAATATTATGATCAACTGTAGCTAACGTACAATCAGTTCTTCTTACTTTTCTACCAGCATTGGCTAATCCTTCAAATGCTTGAGGTGATGTAACTTCATGAACTAAATGTCTATCAATGTATAACAAATATGATGAATCATCTTTATAAACAATATGATCATCGAATACTTTATCGTATAAAGTTCTTGGTCCAGCCATTTTTACTATACTGAATCTTATAATTTGTAATTAAATTGCTGACTTTATATATGTAACGAAACTCACTATGAAAAATTTGAAGTTGCCGGTATCGCTCCGTTACCGCAATTTTTTAAAGCCGCCGGTTTGACCAATACATTTGCAGCAATTGGAAATAACCAACAATAAAGCTGGAATGTAAGAAGAACAGTTGAATATAGAGAAACCTATCAAGAATAGATATAATACATAGTAGACAAATGTAAGGTACCAAAAAAAAAAAAAAAAATTAGTAGTAATCAGATATAAATCATTAAAAATGTATTGAACCGGAGTATCCTATGTAATAAAAAGGAGCAAGAATAAATCGTCACGAATTTCAATAGCTATTAGTCACAATTGAGTCAAATAGAAAAATACACCTATTAGTCACAGATTGACTTTTAAGCAAGACCGTAAGCAATTTTTAACCATATGTGTTGGTTGTCTTCACACCGGTTACACAATATGTACTTGTCATTATATTTACGAACCACATCTGGTTACACTAGTACTTGTAGATATCTTACGATGAGTCTAGTGAAACGAAACTACATTTTCTCATTATTTGATTACTTTCCATCAGTTATAGAACTAAATATGATACAGATGTAAAAGGCTGACATAGCTCGTCCACATTTGCTTAAATGAATAAACAAAACCACATCCGATTTATTTGCCGGAACCAATTGGAATTTATTAACTATTGGATCTTCAACAAATCTGATCGAATCATGATTGAAAAATACCCCAATCAATTTTTTCACTATCATAATCAGAATTCGAACCACAAATTCTCTACCACAATCATAACGCTACTCCACACTTCAATCTACTACAGTCATAATTGCGATAATCTGTAGCGACATGGCAGTATTATAGCTAAAATTTTGTGGTGTCTACTCTAGTCACTTTTCATTTCTAAAGCGTATGCTACAATCGATACTTGGTATCATTAAAACCTGTAAATTCATGAACTCGGATGGGACTTCGAAACGCCAACTGGTACATTAAAATCTAAGTATATTCTCATATTACTCACTGACTAATACGGGTTATCAAACTCACTGTAACTCCCAGTGATAGCTTTTACTTTACAGTAATTTAGTATAATGTAACTTCCAGTGATAGCAAGCTTCACGATAATTCAGTTACTGTTACTCACTTTACTTAGCTTGTGCTTCATCAATATCATATCATACTTCAACTAAGTCTCACCAACGTAGTACTTCTACTACTATCTACACAAACTCAATCAGCATTGGGTGCCAGTTTCTGATAATCACCACCTTAAGTACTGAATCTACTAATGGTCTACATCTTCAAACTCTTTTGTTCACTATCTTGGTATGATTTTACTCATTTAGTAACAAGACCTTAACAGTTCTACTACCGTGTCTCCACATATTAGCTCCGTCTAATTAATTCTACTGCCATTCTTACCTATTACATATAGATTCTTTATACCACATATATCTACGTATCCTATCTTTTAGATCCTAACATTCTATAAATCTTAGATATCCTATAAATCTTACGTATATCTTGTCTATGTCTTGTATCTCTTAAATCTTTATGCATCATATCAGTTTTTTCATATCATATATATCATAGATACAGTATCTTTTATAAAAAGCATAGATTTTCGTATCCTTCTTCCATATCCTTCTATAATGCCTTTCTATGATGTCTTCCATTTTGGTGGTTAGTGGTTTATTTCTTGCCGTTGTGCGGGTTCGAAATAGTGTCAAAAATTTTTTGATTTTGCAACATTGTTTCTTTTCATTAATGGTGCCAGGAAACAGAAGATCAAAGATAAGGCCGCCTCGAAAGTCATTGATATCATCGTCATTAGACTCGTCGTCGTCGCCAGATTTAGTTGATTACGAAAAACTGTGGTCAATTTTGGCTAATGCAATCAATCAGATCCAGTGTAAGAATGTGTCGAATTTATCATATGAACAGTTGTATCGTAAGGCATACATGTTGGTAGTCCGGAAATATGGTGGCAAATTATATGAAAATGTTGGTCAATTGATTCTGCAACATCTATTGACGAGACGAGATCATTTATTGGCCATAAATGATGATGAAGAATTTATGAACCAAGTATTGCAAGAATGGGAAGATCACCTACAATCAATGAAATTTATAAGTGATATCTTGGTGTATTTGAATCGAGTGTATATAAAAGAATCAAAAAAGTTATTAATTTATGATTTGGGTATTCAAATTTTTAAAACTAGTTTAATCAAATATAATGATAATGAAATTGGTCTGAAAATTATTCAAATGATTTTGAATGAATATACAAAAGCCAGAAATGGTCAAGTCATAACCACAAAAAGTTACATCACAAAATCGATCAATATGATGGAATTATTACTCGAAAAAGATCAAGATTTACAATTGGGTGATAATTATTATCAACAATATTTTGAACCCCAATTTTTCAATGCTTCAGAATTATTCTTTAATCAATTTATCAATAAATTACCTAAAAATGGTTTAGTTTACCTAGATTCAATCCATCAATTGATTAAAGATGAAGAATCTAAAATGTATTTTCATATCCCATTTTCTTCCCATGCCAAACTAATTACTTTAATAAACAATATATTAATTAAAAACAATGTTGATGTGATTCTAAAATTCCCATTAAATCAACAAGGTTTATCATACTTATTAGAACCTGTTATCAATAATATTCTTCAAGATAAATCTGACGATCAGCATTTAGGTTATTTAAAGAAAATTTATCAATTAATAGGTAGAATTGATAGTAATTATCAATTATTGAGAGTCAGATTAAAAGAATCTATAATATCTCAAGGATCAATTTTAACTGATTATATTAAAAATTCATTAGAAAACTCAAAAAAAATATCAGTGAATTCTCCAACTTTTGCTACTAAATGGATTGAAGCTTTACTAAAATATAAAAATCAATTCAATATAATTTCTACTCAGTCTTTTGATTCAAATCCAATAATAGAGCAAACTATTATATTTTCCATGCGTGATTTTATCAATAATCTGGGTAAGATTGGTGTAAATGCCCCTGAAATATTATCAATTTATATGGATTACCAAATTAAACAAATTAATAAATCATCCAAAGATTTTACTTCTGATCCAATTAATGATTTAATTAACAAGTCATTAACCTTCTTAAAATTTATCAAAGATAAAGACGCTTTTGAAGCTCATTATGCTAATCATTTTGCCAAAAGATTTTTAAATTCAAAAATTGCATCTCAATCGATTAATTTCAATAATAAATTGGGAGTTAATATTGAAGAATTATTAATCTCGAAATTATGCGAAGAGATGGGTGCATCATCTTTAGATAAGATTATTAAAATGAACAAAGATATTAAACTGTCAAAAGACACCACCAAATACTGGAAAAAGCATTTACAAACGAATCAACTAAATTTAATCGATTTGGACTTAAAAATTTGTAATGTCTTAGATTGGCCGAAATCAATGACTAAAGATTACAAATTTTTTGATGAAGATCCAGGATTTATATGGCTGAGTCAATTAAGACCAACCATGAGAGAATTTGAAGAATTCTGGAACACTGATAATAAAAATTCAAACAAGTCTTTATTTTGGAGTCCAAAATTTGGTTCAATTGATTTAAGAATCACCTACCCTTCACAAACTTACGAAATCAATTTAGCAACATATGCTGGAATCATAATGTTATTATTTGCACCACAATCAATTGATTCTGACGGCGCACCAACTTCTGCATTTGATGAAAATCGAGAATTAACGTATGAAGAAATCAAAGAATTAACAGGAATACCCGAGCAAGATTTAAAAAGACATCTACAATCAATTGCAGTTGCTCCACGTTCACGATTGTTGATAAAGATTCCAATGACAAAAGATGTGAATGAGTTAGATAAATTTAAACTAAACTCGAAATTCAAATCTCCATCGATTAAAGTAAAAGTATTGACTGTATCGGCAAGTTCTTCCTCTAAGAAACTGGAAAAAACCGACGCTGAAATAGAAAACGATGCTGTTAAACAAAATATAACTGAAGGTAGAAAAATTGAAGTCAATGCTGCTATAGTAAGAATAATGAAATCTCGCCATACATTAAAGCATAATGAATTGATTGAAGAACTAATAAAGCAACTTGCAAATCGATTTCAACCCCCGGTGATTCTCATAAAACAAAGAATAGAGGATCTAATAGAAAAAGAATATCTTAAGAGAGATGATGATGATCGAAATGTATACCATTATTTAGCTTAGATACATTTATAACACGACATAATTAACGACATTTATTATTTTTGTACGACATAATTTTTGTTTTCATGTTAGATCAGAAGTAGGTTGTTTTACTGGTACTATTTCGATAAGTATGTCAGCTAACGATATATTGGATGTTTTGAACATTCAAAGAGATGAAGCTAAGTTACCGAGTAAGAAGAAGCAGAAAACAACGAGCGAACCTCGACAGACAGGTTTAGCGAGAGAGTTGTATAATTTATTGGGTCCAAATACACCACCAATCAGTTTAGGATCAACTAATCAAAATACAATCAAAGCAAATCCCAAAATGAAACCATCTCCTTGGACACGTATGCCATTTCTGGCAAATAATAAGCAGAAACAAGAAAACTTACAGTTTCATCATTGGGTTAAAGGTTCCAAAGAACTTTTAGAAAGTGAAGAACCTAAACCTTATTTCTTTGAAAAGTTTAACGTTAAATTAGATATTCCCGAATTGCCAGACGAAGAAACGTATTATAAATATTTGGAAGAGATTAAACAACATTTTGCAAAACTTAGAGCTGAAAAAAGGAAACGAGATTTAGAGAGAAAGGAGCAGGAGAGACTTGCAAAAGAAAAGAAAGAAAGCGAGATAATTGAGAAAGAGAAAACTGCAGAGAAAGAGAAAGAGAGTGAGAAAGATCTGACCAAAGTGAAAGAAGATAATGATGAAATTGAAGTGAAAAATGAATCAAATTTGACAAAACAAAGTAATGTTAAAGATGGCGAGGAAAAAAATCAGGAAGATTCATCAAATTTGCATAAAATTTCAAAAGACGATGCAAAAAATGCTGATAAAAAAGTAGAGACAATCGAAGAAAATGAGAATGAAAATGATGAAAATGAAGAAGAAATTCCTGATGATTTTTCGTATGAAGAAACAAAATATTTATTTGATTTATGTGATAGTTTTGAGTTGAAATGGCCAATTGTTTACGATAGATATTTTTTCAGACCTGACCGTTCACTTGAAGACTTGAAAGAGCATTTCTACCAAGTTTGTATAAAAATATTGGAAAACAAGGAAAATTCAAATCCAGCGTTAATTGAATCTTTAAAAGCCTTTTCTAAAACAAGAGAATTGGAAAGAAAAGCTTATTTGGAAACTTTACTTAAAAGAACTTCTGCAGAAATCGCTGAAGAAGAGTCTCTTGTGATTGAAGCAAGAAGATTTGAACTTGCAGCTAAGAAAATGTTACTTGAAAGATCAAACCTATTAACGTTGCTAGATTCACCTCAAACTACACAATCAATTGCAGCATATCAGTCTTCACAAGGACTTGCTAACTTGTACAACCACTTGATGATTGCAGATAAAAACCAGAAAAAACGACAATCACAACAACAGCAAAGATCACTGGGATCGAATTTGCAAGACCCTGTACCGCCTCCTATACCAACAGCTGCATCTTCCTCAATTAAGAAAGATAGGTCCTTTCAAACTCATTTACAACAATACTTATCTGGTTTACTTAAACAAAACCAAAATTCCAATTCAAGTCAGAAACCAGATTCCAGTGCCATTCAACAATTACTCATGAAAAGATTGACTCAAAAAGAAGAAGAAGCTTATGGTTTGTATTACCATGCTAATGAAAAACTCAACCCTGGTGTAACATTGAGGTCAGCACAGAGGCTTCCGGGACTACAACAAAAACAATCAGTTCTTAAGTTGGTCAATAGTATGCTTCAAGAACTCGATATCCCAACCGCTGGTGGTACTAGTTGGAAACCAATAATGCCTACTAGAAAGACAATGGCAAAATACGATGAACTTATAAGAGCTGTTGTTGCTCTACTTGATGTTAAAAGAGGAAAGGATAAATTAGAAGCAGAAATCAGGTTGATCAAAAGTCAAAGGGGAATTCAATAAAATTAATGAATTTGTTTATTAATGTTGCCATATATATAAATACCACAAATATATAATACCGCAAACTATGCAATTTAGAAGAAGAATAAAATAATAATACAATGTAGAATTTAATATGCAAAAAATGTTCTTTAATTCATATCAAACGAAAGGCAGATTGAAGATTCTTCATTAGGTATTCCTGTCAACTCAAGATATTCGAAATTCAACTTCTCAAGACATTCTATTTTCATGTCAACGGTGGTACTAGCTCTTTGAGCACTATCCACATCTGTCAATTCCTGCACGTTGAGGTTGGTTTCAAATTTATTATGTATTATCTCAAATGGCTCAAAAGTTGAAAATAATGATCTAACAGTACCTGAAATCCCCTTAGACTTTGAGGATGAAAAAGCTTGAACTAGATCTCTTGAGTATTGAACTACGATAGCTTTGTCTTTAAAACCATCAAATAAAACATGACAGTATATAAAGAGATCCAAGATTGTTGCATTGACCTGTAATCGATAAGTGTGTTCTAACTCAGAGCACTTGCCCGTCAATAACCATGGTACCTCACTCAACATTTTCAAAAACTTCAAAAACTCTGGACCTTCAGTTCGAAATTGAAATGCTCGCAACTTCATATAGTAAAACTGTAATATGTAATGTAAATGCTTCCATTTATCATTATGATTTAAGATGATATCCAGCAAGTAAAGGCTAATTAGATGAAATATCAATTCTGTCTCGGAAAATATTAGTTTGCTGAGAGCTTGATGATGATCTCCATTAAAAATTAAAGCGTGAGAAAACTCCAAATGAACATCTGCCAATTTTTGCGGAATTGGTTTTCGAATCCATTCAAACTGGTCCAACTCTTCTTGCAAAATACCCAATTTGTTAGCCAATGAATGAAGTGCTTCCTTATTCTTCATTATGAGATTACATACTTTTTGAACTTCTAGAATTATTAAACGACAGAACTCTCTGTACCATTTATTTCCGTGGTTTAAATCAAATTGCAAATTCAAAGCCTTTACAATTTCTTCAAGATAAATATCCTTGGTCACATTATTGATTATCTGACTATTCGAAATGTTTCGAATCATCATCAACACAATCTTTTTCTTGGCTCCAAGTGAGTTTGTAGTTGTTAAGCATTTCAAATCATCCTTGGAAAATTTTAATATATCACCATCGTTCTCATTGAGTTGAAGCATAAGCATTGCAAGATACTTAGAGGATGATATCGACACTAGATCTCTTAGTACAGCGTTAAATATAATATCTTTCCACTGATTCAAATTTGTGTAATTCAATAACACAAAGTAAAAGTATAAATTGAACTTTTCTCTCAGTATTTGATTACCAATATAAGGAAAGATTTGAAGTACTAATTTATCCCAGTTTGGATTGGAAGAAAGACTGAAAAATTTCAACCATAACTCAAATAAAATCATAATAATGCGTTCCTGTAATGAAGAATTCTGCAAGCTTTCGATTGTGCATCTTCCCATCTGTATGTTTAAAAGGTTTTGAAATTTCAATTCTAAAGTATTCACAAGTTTCAAATCTAAAAATGTTAACTTTTCAAGATCAAGAGCTAGCAACTTGAAAATGCCCAATGCAAACTTATCGGGCATATCCCCTAACTCTACAAAAATTTTGAAAAGCCCAGCTTGGCAGGTGTGGGCTAAAACTTCTAATGCTAAAAGCAAGTTGTTCCAAATAATCTTGATTTTCGGGATCCTCAAATATGAATAGGTCAACTCTTGAATAATCAAAATAAAACTTTCTAGTGGTGGTTTGAAATTTTTCTCGTTGGCTAACTCTGTGTATATCAAAAGTGATTCGACAGATAGTGCCAAAATATTGAAATCATTCAGTCCTTGAACACTCTCAATCAAACTTGTCATCTGATTATTTAAATCTTCCTTCGAACATTGAAATAAAAATAGAATAAAATTCATTCGATTCACAAACATGATAAAATGCTCTCTATTTGGTTCAAATTTATATTTACTGGACGTGAATAGTTTTGTAATAAGCCGCTTGTCGTATGTTTCTTTAGCGGAGATATATCCATACAATAACTTCATGAATCTTTCAAAAAATGAACAATCTGGTAAATCATCCCTGGATCTAATCTTACCAATGAGATCAGGCTCTACCCACTCATCCAAAAAGTTTCCAAATCTTCTGGAAGTGATCGTTTCATAAAGTAGCAATATCATCCTTTCATCTATTGGCCAAGAAAATCTTTGGTGCAAAAGCTCGATTGCATCAAGAAATCTATTATATACCAATGAATCCTCCTGTTCAGAAATATTTTGGTAGATTGTGTAGAAGCAACTCCAATTGTAACTTTTTGGCGGAATAAATGTCACCAAAGAAAGTACATCCTCCAAAAGTAAACTTGAGTCTTTGCTGATAAGTGACAATGAATTATTTATCAGAAGCCAAAGCTTATTATCTAAACTCAATAGTTTATACATGATATGAAATGATTCACTTCGATGAGTTTTCTCCCAGACTATAGTCTCAATCTCTTCTAATTTAAAATAACTAAAAAATAATGGCCAATATGCTTCACAAGATCGAAAATAAGCACTGCGTAATGTGACTATTCGTCTTTCCAGAGTGTGATTGATTTCTTCAAGTAAAATTAAAACATAATTCAAAAGAATAAAAAGGGGATAAAAATTTAAATGCCTCTCACCCAAACTAACACAATCAGCAGTAGAAAGAAACGATAGTGTTTCAACGGTTAGTCGCCAAATTAATTCACTAGGTTTACGCTGTAATATCAAATTCCATTGCAATAAACCACTGATTGCGTAGTATATTTCGGAAGCAATCGAATCTATTCTTAATTTCGATTTATCTTTCAATATTTTCTGAATTAGTGAGAACGCTTTTGCAGCTTCTGATTCTGATTTGAACACATCCAAAGTAGTCAAAACAAAAAAATTTCCAAGTAAAGTGATAGATACCGAGTCACCAGTAGGAATATAACTTTTCCCATCTTTTAACTTTTGAAGTTCTTCAATGTCAATTATAGTCAAAATGAAATCTTTTGGAAAATTAGAGCTCAATTTGGAAGCCACAAAAGATTTGATATTACATGGCTGTTTTGCTCTTTTATACTCTTTGTCTTCAACTTCAAATTGAAGTGTGCTTTGATAAGGATCTCTCAGGAACTCAAATTTAGATGTTAGTAGATTTTTATTATGAGCCAATATTTCCGAATCAAGATTTGGTTCCTGTGCCTCTGATTTTCTCAGAGTCGCTTTGATACTCGGAGGTTTTACAATTTGCTTGGTTTTTAATTTGCCAAATTTCAGGCTCTTCGATTTAGTATGATATAATGAACGCTGAAAACTCTGACGTTTAACTTTTAACTGGTTTGAGCTCTTTGGGTGGCTGCTATTACTGGTCTTATTCAAATTAACTGGATTACCAAATGTCCTGGATCTTTTAGTTGAACTTGAAATGGGATTTTGTGCACCTAATACACGAGATTTTCTTTTTTTATTTGCAACTGATCTTTTCTCACTATTATGAAGTTTTCTTCGATTCAACAAAGGATTAATCATATCCAGTTCAAAAAAGGATTCATAACCTTCAAAGTCGGAATAATCAGAAAGGTAAAACCTTGAATCATCTTCTTTCTTTGGACTACTGATCAAACTTGAAGGTAGTTGACTAATTTTAATATCTTTAGTAAAAACTTCGTCATCAGTATTTTCTGTTTCAGAAGCTTCAGATAATACATCAAAAATATCCAAAGATAATCTAGAGTCGTCAATAGAATGGTTTCCATCTTCAATTTGGGGATTATCATCAATTAGGTCAATGAAAGTTTCTCTTGGTTTTCGAGATGAAGTATTGATTTTCTTTCTGGCTAGACCTTTTCGGATTTCACCAATTTTATTGGTGGTTTTTCTAAAATGTTGTTTGGATGCATTTTTATAAAAATTTAGGCGTTTAGCTGATTCTGGCAACGCTCCTCGTAAAAGATTTTGTTCTTTGATGTACTTTCCTCCAACTCTTATCAAATTTTCATTGATAGAATCATCATCGTCAGTAGTAAAATTGGAAGACTCCTCATCTAATTGATTATCATCTATATCTGTGAAATCACTTTTTTTCGGAGAAATCAATTGATTGATATTTTCATAATCAGAATTGATATCTCGTGAATCAATTTGGGAATTATTTGACGAATCTATTATTTGGGAATCAATTTGGGAACTTTGAATTGGTTTGTAAGGAACATCTTGGTTGATTTGATCCTCAGCTAGTTTTTTAGTTTCACCATAGACAGTATAAAAATCTCGTTTTTGATATTTTTCATCTTTGGGATATTTTTTTTTTAATTTTAAGTAGGAATTATTTAATATTTTCAAGATTCCATTCAAATCGGGAGTTTCCATGAATAAATCATTTAAATAGTTGATACTTGCTAGACCTAAATATTTGATTGAATCTACTAAGTACGGATGGGTGGCTGCAAAAGTTCGCCTTCGCAATCCTCTTCCTCTTCGAGACGACTCCACCGGATCCAAATGTAAGATTGATCCAGTCAAATCAAGATCATTAATTATTTTTCTTGATTTGCGATTCGATATTGGGCTGACGTTCTTCGCCAATGTCTTGTCTTCCAATACCTGATTCACATCAACTATACTCAAATCATTCAACTTATTCCATTGATCTTCATTGAATAAATGCTTATAATTTGCTAAGATTTGTAATCTTTCATTTGATTGGAGGAGTAAATTGACAAATTTATGGATTGATATCATAGAATCCTTTATCAAAATCGGTTCCTCATCTTCAGAATCCGATACACAACTAGTCATCCTACAAGCAACGTCATATGTGGCACTATAATGGTTAAGAATACTATATAACTATATAGTTCTCTTGTATAAAAAAAATCAACCACTCGCGTTGGTAGATGTGCATGGTAGCGCCGCCTATATAAGTACTAGGATGAACGATTTAACCAAGTTAGATCGACAATTCTGGTTTTATTCAGTAGCAATATTAGTGATATGTTGTTAAGTTTTGTATTGCAACTATTTAAGCTGGAATTTTCTTTCTATTTCATTTTTATTTTTTTGGTTGCAAAATGTGGAAAAATTAGTAAAATTAAATATAGGCGAAATATTGCTAGACTTCTGTTGTTCCAGGTGGAGTTAGACTATACATTAACAAATTGAGTATGAGAGCAATGGCAGTTTATATTTCATTTATGGACATCGAATTACTGTGGAGTATTAATGGACGTGTATTTTTTAGTGTATTGATGAAGATGCGTTTCTAGTGTGTTGATGTAAGGTACTATTTCTGTAGTATTGATGTCCTTGTTGTATCTGATTGTCAGAATGGCAAATTGCAAACAGGCATATAGCTTTTTTTTATCACAAATTGACATGTATCAACTGAAGCTAGGGTTTAAATATACCTCTGTATTAAAGTGAACTCTTCAAAAGTAGGCTGCGAAAAATACCATTTGCCATGGTTCAACCATGGCAAACGGTTCATGCTTAATCGACAATAGGTGTTAGTAGAGAAAGAGTAAATCAAGGAATTAGTAACTTAATTTATTTAAAATGAAACTCCAGGAAGCCATTAAGTCTAAGAACCCTTTGAGAAGAAGGATTTTTATTGAACAAATTACTGTTTAATATAATTATGTTTAGTATGCATAATATTAACATTATTATGTTTAAAATTAATTAATGTTTTCCAATGTAGAGAAAACTTTATGAATTGAATCAAAAGTGAATTTATTACCAATTATAACTAGTTTTTATATTTTCATTAATTTCTTGACTTTTTGGCAAAATTGTCGAAATACAACAGTAAAAGTTGGTTGATACCTATTGATCACATACTAATTTACTACAAAATCGAACAAAAACAGTTGTTTACACTTACTAAATTTGCTTTTTATTGTACAAAACAATTGTTTATAAATACTAAATTTGATAGTTTTTACATAAAAATTGTTTATACATAATAAATTGCATTTTTTGTGTATATGGTATAAAACTTTTGGTCATACATACTAAAACTATTGTTTGTGTATATGGTATAAAACTTGGTCATACATACTAGAACTATTGTTTGTGTATATGGTATTTTCATAAACTTATTGTTTGTGTATATGGTATTTTCATAAACTTATTGTTTGTGTATATGGTATTTTCATAAACTTATGGTTTGTGTATATGGTATTTTTTATTGTTTGTATGTATGGTGTTTTTTATTGTTTGTATGTATGGTGTTTTTTATTGTTTGTGTATATGGTATTTTTTATTGTTTGTGTATATGGTGTTTTTTATTGTTTGTGTATATGGTGTTTTTTATTGTTTGGTATATGGTATTTTTTATTGTTTGGTATTTTTCATACTAAATGTTATCATAAATTTGTTTGGCTTGGGCCCTTACTTGATCTAAATCAGCATCGATATCAGGAAAAATTCGATAATCAATTAAATAGCTAAACAATTGCTGCTTATCCCAAGTATCAACTATATGAACCTGATCTTTTGCAACAACAGCTTTATTATCATCATGACGAATCTTAACTCCTGTCTCGCCTTGATGAAGATGATGTAATTTTGACGAAATTTGTTTTAAATCATGACAATTATCACTACAAACCTTTGAGTCATGGTGATGAGACTCATCCCTATTGGGCCTGGTAAGGTCTTTCTTGGGCTTGGAACCAGGGGTTTTATCAATAGATTCAATTTTTCTAAAGTTATAAAACGTGTAGAAAGTCAGAAAAAGGAAAAGAAATGTATAAATCCAAATACCTTTAAAACAAAATCAATTAATAAAACGATAAATGAATGTGAAATTCTTAATTAATAAAAATCATTAACATAGAAATAAAAAAAATAAATAAAAAAAAAAAAAAAAAAAAAAAAAAAAAACTGGTAGCAATCAAATCAGGAATGACGTTGATTATTTTTTTTACTATCTGCGAATTAGTGGCAATTTTCAAAAAGTTTTGTCTCCTCTATAAATACCAGTAAAAAATCCTAATTTCTTTATGAATTTGATTAATAAAGTTATTTATACAACAGTTGCAGTATTATTCATAATCTTTTTAATCTTTACTACATCTCCAGTATCTAAATCTAAATTAAAAGTGAAAAAAATGTCATTAAAATCATATATTATCACCTTAAAAGAAACTGCTTCTGATACTGATGTCTCACAATTGAAGAATCAAATTAGTAAATTAGGAGGAGAAATTACTACTGAATATTCTTTGATTAAAGGTTTTGTTGCTAAATTACCAGAAATAAATGCTGAATCAATTAAACTGGATTCAAATATTGTCAGTATAGAAGAAGATAAAGAAGTAAAAATTCAATAAATATAGCAATCAAATGCCATTGAATATGCAATGAAAATATACAATGAAAATATACAATGAAAATATACAATGAAAATATACAATGTTAATATCATATCATATCATTTCATGATATGATATGATATGACATGATATGGTATGAAATATATGAAATCACCCATTATTAAATTATTACGATCAACTAGCTTTCAATTCGTTCCTTCGTTTTTCAACCTGAAGTTGATAACTTTAGTTTATAGTACAATACAAGTAAAAAAAAAAAACCAACCCTAAAAATAAACTACTAAATCATTTAATCTATTCAATTATTAATTAATTCTTTTTCTTTGTTATTTTCGTATTTTTCTTTCAATCTTCCTTTTTTTCCATTTCTTTTTGATACTTCCAAAGAAAGTAATGGGTAAGCTATATTTTTAGGCTAGCAAACAGTGGATTTTTAATAGTGGAATTTTCAGTAGTAGAATTTTCACTCTATGGTTAACAATGTATGTTATCTATTCATGCGGCCTTGCGGCGCGGCGGGGGGAGACAGTAGCAATGATTGCTGAAACTTGAGGGCTACAATTGCTGTATTTTACTGATAAAAATTCCCCTTCTAGCTTGTAGGGTATTTATTCATACTTATTAACTATTAACATTATTTTAACTCAATTGTTGACTTTTTTTACTTAGTTACAGGTGGTTTCATCTACTACATCTTAATAAAACTGTTTTGGTATTATTTCCCCATTTTTTTCTTATCTAATCAGTAGTTGTGTCCTGCATCCATCCACAATAATTCTATCCACAATAATTCTATCCACAGTAATAATAATTCCAGTGACAGTAATTGTAAAGTAATTCTACACTCAGTTGTTTCAGTCACAGTAATTCTTCAGAAATTTTAAAGTAATTTAATATTCAGTAATTTTACACCCATTTGATGCCACAAAAAATCTTGACATCGTTTCAGCAATGTAATAATATTTAAATAGTTAGGGATTAATTCACAAGATTGATGAGATAATTTAGATAATCAACGACAAGGCATCAACATTTTTTAACCCTGTTTCACTTATGAATTCTTGGTGCCAATTTTAAAATCTCCTTTTATAACTCATAAAAACTTGTTATAAATTGATCCACTGGTTAAGGTGCACTTTTTCTACAGTTCTTCATGATCTAGATCTAGTTGCCCTACTAGTCTCTAGTGTCACTGTAGTAATAATAATGTTCCAATTTCTAGTGTCACTATAATAATTCTAGTACAAATAATTTTACCATTTTTAGAATTATTATAATTCTAGTATAACACTTCTATTGTCGCTGTTTCTCTTAAGCTAAATTCATTTTTTTTGGTTCTACTTCGCCTGGTTTCACCACTGTTTTGTTTCTTGCATCCTACCTTCAGAAACATGATGATGCATTGTTGTGCTATTTACCTATACAAATACTTTTTTCTTATTCTCGGCAAAGGGATTATCCGTCCTGTCGTTTCTTAACAGATTTAAGTTGCATAACTGAAGAAACAAGCCTACAAGATTTCGTAGATTCGTTATCGGAAATTTGCTCAAGCATCTTCTATAAAAATCCATAACATACTATACTATAATAGACTACTACACTATACTATACTACAATGTACTAAACTATACTATGCAACACTATACTACACTATACTATACTATACTATACTATAACACACTATACTATGCTCTAATTTAGTTGTCAGTTTGGTTCTACTAAAATCTGGGGTAGTTGCTCTAGCAACAGCCTACACTAAAACATAATTTCGTATTATGCAAAAAAGAAAAAAAAAACCCTATCTTTTCTGGCATTTAATCAAGCTTCAATCATCGGGTTCTCTTGTCAAGTGTTTAGTTTCACCATCTTCCCTTATTTTAATATTTAACCGGCAATACTTGTTATAATACAATACTATTATTGGGCATTTCCTGCACAATGGCCACAAATAAAAAGCCTACCCCTAAAATTAAATTAGGTGTAGTGGTCATTTGATTTTATTAGTGAATTAGTTTGATCAATCATGTCTTATCAGTCTCATAGGTTACAGCCGAATCATAAACCAATAGATAATCTTTACACTGATCGATTAAGAACATTTATTGATGGAGGGGGTCAGTTTCATGATTTGAATTTACCAAAATTGTATCAAATTGATCAAAAATTACTAAATTTACAATCATATCGGGTTCCCGATGGTAAGAATGGTGAAACTTTAAGACCTTTATTTAAAGAAATTGACTGGGAAAATGTTTCTTGGGAAAATATTGGCTTAGGTTATGCATTTGGTCCAAGTTGGAAAAGTTTTTGGGTTAAATTTGATATTGAAATTCCTCAGGATTGGTTGAAATATGAACAAATCGAAATTGAATGGGATTCGAGTACAGAAGCTATGATTTATGATCATAAAGGTTTACCTTTACACTCTTTTACTGGTGGAGGTGAACGGAATTTATTCAAAATTCCTCAACCATATTTAACCTCTAAAAAACAACAATTTTTCATTGAAGTAGCTTGTAATGGTATGTTTGGTAATGGTGGTGATGGTCATCCCGATCCAAATCGATATTTTCCTTTGAATAAAGCTTATTTAGTTTTACCTAATATGGAGGCTAGAAGATTATTCTGGGATTTTTGGATTTTAAGTGATGGTGCAAGAGAGTTTCCTGGTGGTTCATGGCAAAAATATCAAGCTTTACATGTATGTAATGAAATCATGAATCAATTCGATCCTCAGGATCCTACTACTATTGGTAAATGTCGAAAATTAGCTCAAAAGTTGTTAGGTGATAAAATTAATTCTGAAGATGTCTTCAATGATTTCTCGTCACCAAACAAAAGAATTGATGTTTATGGTATTGGTAATTGTCATATTGATACTGCTTGGATGTGGCCATTTGCTGAAACTAAAAGAAAAGTTGTTAGATCTTGGACTACGCAATTGAGAATTTGTGATCAATATCCCGAATATGTATTTGTTGCTTCTCAAATGCAACAATTTAAATGGTTGAAAATGTATCATCCTGAAATTTTGGACAAAATTAAAGAGAAATTTACTACAAATCAATTTATTCCAATTGGTGGTTCTTGGGTTGAAAATGATGTTAACATTCCTAATGGTGAATCTTTAATTCGTCAATTTTTGTTAGGGCAAAGATTTCAAATGCAAGAGTTTGGGTTCTATTCTAATATTTTTTGGTTACCTGATACTTTTGGTTATTCGTCTCAAATCCCACAAATTTGTCATTTAGTTAATATTGATCGATTCTTGACGCAAAAATTATCCTGGAATAATATTAATCAATTTCCTTTAACCACCTTTAACTGGGTGGGACTTGATGGTTCCCAAGTTTTAGTTCATATGCCTCCAGCAAATACGTATACTGCAAGTGCAAATTTTGGTGATGTTATTAGATCTCAATCTCAACATAAAAACTTGGGAGATAACTATGCTGGTATGTTATTATATGGTCATGGTGATGGTGGTGGTGGCCCAACAGAAGAAATGTTGGAAAAGATTAGAAGATGTAGAGGTTTAGCTAATACGTCTGGGTTAATGCCAACAGTTCATTTAGGTAACACTGTTGACGAATTTTATGAAGAAATTTTGAGAACTTCTAATAACGGTGATGATTTACCCAGTTGGTTAGGCGAAATATACTTAGAATACCATCGTGGTACTTATACAACTCATGCTGATATTAAAAGATTTAATAGAGATGGTGAAGTTAAGTTGCACGATTTGGAATTAATCGCAACGTTAGTTTCGATTTCAAATCCAAAATACAAGTATCCCGCAAAGGAAATTGTCAAATTGTGGGAAGATTTATGTTTATGTCAATTCCATGATGTACTTCCTGGTAGCTGTATTGGTATGGTTTACTATGATGAAGTTTATCCAATGCAAAAACAATTGATTAAAAATGCTAATAAACTTATTGATGATGCATTAAGTTATGTCACTGATAGCAAAGATACCTCTACTGATGCAGTATCTGTTTTTAATACTTTACCTTGGGATAGAAAAGACATTTTATTGAAAGCATCAGCTACTGAACATCCAGCTATTTACAATTGGTGTAAATCTAACAATTTACATGAGTATTCAATTGATGAGGACAACTTTGCCGTATCGGTTAATGTATCTGGAGGAGAAACTTCGTTGAATACAATGGATGAAATTGTGTATCCTGCTTCTGTTAAAGCAAATGATGATGGTACATTTGTTTTGAGTAACGATTTGTTGAAAGTATCTATTTCGAAATCTGGTATCATTACATCTTTATATGATATAGTGAATGACAGAGAAGTGATCGACACTACTTCAACGAAACAAACAGCTAGTCCAGATGGCGTTATTGGAGGTAATCAATTTTTATTGGTTGATGACGAACCATTAAACTATCCAGCATGGGATGTTGAAATATATTCCTTAGATAAATTTAAATTCATAAGCGGTGGTAAGGTGTCTATTTTAACTAATAATAAACTTGAAAGTTCGGTTGTGGTAAAGCATAAAATTTCTAGTGAATCTTCAATGGAAACTGTTATTTCAATTCAAGGTTTAACTGCAAACACTGATCTTGCTCAAAATAATTTTGTTAAATTTAAATGTCATGTTGATTGGCATGAAACTTATAAATTTTTGAGGGTTCAATTTCCAACCACAATTTATACAGCAAATCATGCTAATTTTGAAACCCAATTTGGTATTACTCAAAGACCAACCCATTTCAATACTAATTGGGATATTGCTAAATTTGAAGTTTGTCATCACAAATTTATGGATTTATCAGAGTATAATTATGGGGTTTCAATCATTAACTCCAATAAATATGGTGGTAACATTCACGGAAATTTGATGAGATTATCTTTATTGAGATCAGCAAAAGCCCCTGATGACAAAGCAGACATGGGTGAACATAATTTTGAATATGCTCTTTATCCACATAAAGGTGCTTTAGGGCCAGACACCGTTCAATTAGCTCACAACTTTAATTATCGAATTGAAAAAGTTATCCCAGATCCATCTAAGAGGTTATCCAAACTTCTACAAGCCGTTACCTTATCTGGAGATTCTAGTTTGATTTTATCCCACATTAAAAGAGGTGAGAATGATCATGATGTAAACATTTATGACCGTTTCAAGACTGATTCTCCCCAAACTTCCATAGTTTTGAGAGTTTATGAATCTTTAGGCGGTGGTGCTAAAGGGGTACTTAAATTTGATCCTGAAGTTTTGAACATCTCGAAAGCATTTAAAACCAATGCTTTAGAAGATGAACATAGTGAGTATGGCGAAGAATTAACTATCAAAGACCACAAGTTGAATATTAAGTTGAAAGGATTTGAAGTTGCTACTTACAAGTTTTATTTAAAAGTTTGAAGAACACGTAAAACAAATTTTAGTTATGATTTTTATGAGTGATTAGATTGATTTTGATATGAATGATTATATAGGTTTACAGTTTATATGAAAAAAATAAAAAAATTAGACTGTTGTTAGATTCTTTTTGTTAGATCATTGTTGTTATATTATTGTTGTTATATTATTGTTGTTAGATTATTATTGTTAAATTATTGTTATATTGTTGTTAGATCATTGTTTTGAATGTCGCAAATTTTGGACACGACAAATATTTTCGACATTTTATGATTTTTTCTCATCTATAACAATCAATGGTTGCAGAATTGAAAACTAATATAATATCGTTGCTAACTCATTGGAAAACTAGATGTCGCTACGTCAAACCTCGGTTTTTAGGACAAGAAGTCTGGCAGAACCCGTGGGTACAAAAAAAGAGTCGAGTTTGGACGCATTGATCTCACCGTCACAGTTGACTGAATTAACAAAAAATGAATATTTTTGTGTATCTAGACTACCAGCTTTACCATCAGTATTTGACAACCAAAGCATCTTGAATGCTTACTCGGATTATAGTTCCAATTATTCTATTGTGGTCAGCGAAAATTCCATTCATGTTTGGAATTATAAATCTATAGATGCAACACCGTTATCGATACAATTTCCAATAGATACGTCAGCAAATCTTTTACCATTGACAATATTGACCAGACCTTCAAATGGAAACAGTAAAGATCCTGGTTTGGTAATCATTGATTCCACAACTGGTCTAGTCAATTTTTATGAAAGTGTTCAACATGCTCCAGCTTTAGGATTGATCAATAACAAGCTTCTTGAATTAACAGTACCAATAAATTCTAATAGAGGCGAATACATCACATTGGCAGAAAATATAGAACCCGCTGGAATAGCCATTGCAACTTCATGGAAAAGAGCAATTTTGATTTCTTTGAGAGATTTCAAAGGTAAACCAAAATTATCGTATTTAGAATTACTAAAACCACGTAATTTGGGTGAAAGAATTGTCAGTTTTTTTAGTGGTAAATTTAATGATGATAGTGTAATTTCAAATGATGAAATTGTTTCCATTAAATCAGGTAAAATTTCTAATAATGGATTAACACAAGAAATAATCGTATTGGATTCTGGTGGTGGATTCAATTTGTTTCTCTATCAGTTAGTTTCCGCCCATGGTAATTCATTTGTGGATAAAAATAAATCTTTTCTGCAAAGTTTTGTACCCCATATCAAAAACAGCTTCGATAGTTTTTTACCAGGGTCAAACTTAACAATCAAATTTTTGGATATCGTTCCTATCAACAGATATGATGACATTTACTTAGGTTTGTGTCATGTTCAGGAATCTTTTGGTAGATCGCAAAATAAAAATTTAATTCTCATAACTATCAAGATTGACTCAACTGGTGTTTTGATATACGGCTCTCACAAGTTGTTGACATATATACCGAATGAGAATCAATCTTTCAATACAAAGCCAAAATTGTTTTTACCTAATCCTGGTAAAACAGTTTTTGTTACTGTTGACAATTCTGTTTTTATAACTGACATTGATACTTCATACATAGAATCGACTAGTTCTGTGGGATATTACAAACCAAGATGGGAGGATGTTGTTAGATTCAAATCGAGTGTTGATATTATTGGTTATGGATATGAGAATGCATCTTCACAATCAAATCCTGCAGTTATCATTTTGACTCAAAATTGTGGTATTTTACGATTAGAGAGATTTTCAAATGAAGATAACACAATCAACAAAGAAACATCAGATCCATTGGTACTTGTCAAATCTCATATAGATCAAGCTATTTTTTATTCATCATCCCAGGAAATCGATTTCGATTTGGTTCAAACATACTCTGAAGATGTTACTATAAAGGCGATTGAACAAACGGTCGATGAGATTTTGAATTCCAGCTCCCCTTATATGTCCGAATTTTTGCCTGCAATTGGTGATTCTTTATCACTCAAGATTAGCTTATTTAAACAACTTATAGATTACTGCGAACGAAATTTCAAGGATGTATTGCCTGTCATTCTCCAGAAGATTGTTGAACCTTTAGAAAAATCAGAAGTGGCACTCAATTTGTGGAAGGTGATCAACGAAGATAAAACACATGCTGAGCGTCTAAGAAAGTTGTTTAAAGAAACCATAAAAAATTCAAAAGAATTGAACTATGAAAGCAAAGAGGATGTTTTAAGAAAATTTTTTAGTCAAGATTTGGAGAAAATATTACCAATTTTAACGACTTTTATTGAAAAGCTTGTGGAAGGAAACGTACCAATGGATATGATAACGAACTTGGTGGTTCAAACTCAACACAACGGTGTATTTTTGAATGAAAAGAAATACATATCAGGTAAACCAATATTTTCAGCATACAAATTATGGATTTTCGATTCGGAACTTTTAATAAGAATTGAGGAATTATTCATTCAAGAATTTAATGGTAATAATTCTCCGCTCACTCTAAGTGAAGCTAACCAGGAAAATGTAATTAAGTATGTCGAGGTGCTATACTTTTACTGTACTAGTGCCATCATGTATATGGAACAGCAGGGCAACGATCAGTTAATTCCATATAAAAGATGGTATGCCGGTCAAAGGCAGATTTGGATTAAAATACTTCTTAAATATAGCTTGTCTGAAGCAGCAATTGCAATCTCAGAAGAAAATCGAGATTTCCTATCTGTTGCGCAAGTGTTGGATGATAAATTCAAAAAGATCGATGAGAGATACGGAGATCAAAGTCATGAGATGAGTGAATTAAAGGATAGATACATCTATTACTTTGAGAAATATGGATATGCATTTGCATCGGAGTTATATACATACTATTTGAAGAATGATGATATACAACCAATTATTTTACAATTCACTAATTATAAGAAATATCTTTATCAATTCTTTGATGCTAATAAAGAGAAAGTGTCAAAAATTGCCTGGATCAGATATTTGTTGGATGAGAATTTTGCACTAGTGACATATTCATTACTAAATAACAGTAACCAAGACCTCGAAATTGAAAATGAAGACAGAAAACAAGCAGTGGTTGAAAGTTTAGATAATTTGGAATTGAAATATTCTCTTGCAAAGCTCTCAGCAATTGCAGTTACAGGTTTAGAATCTTCAGTTGAGGAATGTGAAAATAATCTTATACAGATTAGAATTCAAAAACATTTACGTGATTCAATTTTAAACATATATCGTGAGCGAGAATTGATTACATTAGATAAATTGAGTGAGCAATTCAATAAAAAGGTAGATGCCATACAAGCAAAGCAATTGATTGAACCATCATTTAAGAAATTCAAATCTAATACATTGATGAATCCGATTGATTTAATCAATTATCTTACTTTACTAAGTTCTTCCATTGTGGGACAAAATGCATATTCTTATTCATTAAAACTAGCGTCATTATTACCCAATGACCAACAGTTTCAATATTATACAAAAATAATATGGTTAAGATTGCTAACTATTGGAGACGATTGGAGTACTATAATTAAATCCAACAGTGCCACTGATGATGACACCAAAACCAAGAAAAGGGTCCATGACACAGTATTATTTAAAACTTTGACTGATGTTAGTGAGAACCAAATCTGCCTTGATTTATTAAATGAGGTTTTACAAACGAAAATGATTATTGAAGGCAATGGATCTAATTCTCCAACAAAAACAATCAACAAGGACCTTTCTGCCAAGTTAAATAACTTATCAAAAACAGGCAATTTCCATTCTTGGATCGATTCGATTCAACATGAGGCAAAGTTAACCCATTAATACAAACGATCATAATGATCAACTTATAGATTTTTTGTAGAATTAAGAAACAAATAGTTTTCATGTTTCTCTCTCTGATACCTGAACCATAACTTCATCCTCATGCAAACTATGATGCAAATCCTCCAGCTCTAGTTCCTGTTCCTGTTCCTGTTCATCTTTGTCTCTTTCGTCGTCTTTATCTAGCCTGACTCGTATCAATGTTTCTGGTAACGGAGCCCCAGTCTCATAATCTTGTTTTGAATATTTCATCAACCCCAAAGATGCCATGGAGATACTATTAACGATACTTTGCCAGTTTGACAATATCAAAGCAACGCTTTCCGATCCGTCTTTCATAATCTCCAATTGGTCGCCTATACTCTCTAATTGATCTGCTAACTTCTCTGTCAACTGTTTAAACTCCTGTAATCGCAGCAAATCTTGCCGTTTTTCAGCTATTTTTCGTTCATATAAGCTTTTCAGCATGTCTTACCAACACCGTCCTCTGCAATTCACCAAGGGTCTATTATAGATGGTCAAATGCTAGTATTCAGCTTTAGTTGCAAATTGTTTATTCTCTATAGGGTTTGTTTTGATTTTGTGGTGATGGTTGGCGCACGCAATATTATAGATAGTAAACATCGATTGATAACATAACAATTGGTTAGGTGTTATACAAATGGCGAGAAAGTCTATAGATTTTGCCACTTCGTTGAAGCGGTTTCATAGGAAAGACGATGGTGAAAATTTGGTTCGAAAAACGGCCGAAATTGTTGAAAAATCTCCCATAAATCCTGAATTATCATCATCATCATCAAAAGACAGTCATCACACTAAATTATTACTACAGAACCAGTCGTTGTTGAAGACGAATTCGAGTTTGGTTGCCAAAGTTAAGGCTCTTGAGCAACGGGTTAGCGACTTGTTCGAAGAAAATATACAGCGACGAAACAATAGTGAATTAGAATTGAATAAGAAATTACTTGAAACTCGATTACTTGAAGTTGAAAATTGTTTGATACAAAGCTACAATGATGTTTTTGACAAATTACAGACAATACGGCAAGATTTCCGGATAGGTCTATCGAAAAATATCCAAAAACCAAAATCAGTCAGTTCAACTAATCATAGTTTTTACTTGCCAGCACCAATAATACCTACTGTATGTGATAAAACATCAGATTCCAAACAACCAATGACGGCTTTGGGTGTAGGTGAGAATTTGACAAACACATCATCAACAAAGAATGCAAGCGCCACCGCTAAATCCCCAGATGTGTCCGTCATAATGGAAGAATCGGAAAAAGATGAGTCTTTCAGGTTAGACCCTGGTGGTGATACTTTCGACTTTGGTTCTGATATGGATATATCGAAGAGATCGAGTATGAAAAACCAATCTAGTCCACCTTCCCAGAAGCTTCCAGGCAAAACTTTTGAAATATATCAAGACAAAGAGATAGAGAAACAAGAGACGGTGAAGCCACAAAAAGTTCAAAATGAAGATGATATACAAAATAAACATAATTTAACAAATTCGGAAAATATATTGAATAGACCGAGACGGAATAGGAAAGCAATAAGCTATAAACCAATACCATTAGGTGCTAAACTAAGAAGAGAATCTTCAACATTTGTTGATGCAGTTGATGAAAATGCGTTTCACTTTGCCGTCTCTGAATCTAGAAAATCAACCAAGAAAAGAAAAGTATCCAAGTCCCAACCTTTAGTTGACTCGACAAACTTCGATAATAATTCTCAAAATTCATTCAAGAAATCATCCGAATTGGATATTTTTGATTTCGAGGAAGAAATCGTGACTAAACCTAATAAAGGAAGAAGACAAACGATTAATATATAGAATGTTTAATAAAAGTTGATTAATTTTTTTTTTTAATTTAAACACTCATTTTCATTTTAATTGGGGGATAAGGATTATAATTTTGAATTTCAAAATCGGTAAAATTAAAATCATCAATAGTTTTAATCTGGGATAATCTTTCTTGGTTTATAATCAATTGAGGAAATTCTCGGGGAGTTCTTGTTAATTGCTCTTTCAAAGCATCAATATGATCTAAGTAAATATGACAATCACCCATAACATGAATGAACTCACCGCAATCCATGTCAACAATATGAGCAATCATTCTAGTTAGCAACGCGTAAGAAGCTATATTGAAAGGCACACCCAATCCCATATCACACGATCTTTGGTACATTTGACACGATAATCTTGGTTTTTGTGACTGGTTGTTATTTGAACTATTATGTTGATTATCGGGGAAATTGACAAAAAATTGGCAAAATACATGACAAGGGGGTAAAGCCATTTTATTAAAATCAGGAGGATTCCAAGCTGACATAATAATTCTTCTATCGTAAGGGTTAGTTTTTAATTTTGTTATCACTTCTTGTAATTGATCAAAACCTTGACCAGTATAATCGGTATCACAATCTTTATATTCAGCACCAAAATGTCTCCACTGAAATCCATAAACTGGACCTAAATCACCTTCACGGTTTTTTGTTAATCCAATGGAATCAAGATATTCTCGAGATCCATTACCTTCCCAAATTTTGACACCTTGTTGGGACAATAGTTTTCCATCAGTTTTTCCAGCCACAAACCATAACAATTCGTGAATGATAGCTTTGGAAAACACTTTTTTTGTTGTTAATAAAGGAAATGTATCATTTGATAAATCAAATCTTAACTGAGGTGGTGCAAATAGTGCTTTTGTACCAGTTCCGGTTCTATCAGGCCTAAATTCTCCTTCATTAATGATTCTTTCACACAAGTCAAGATACGCTTGTTCAAACGGATTACAACAACCAGTCATACTTAAACTATGATTAATATCATTATTAAATTCCAAATCATTATAAAATACGCGTCTAGGCAATGTCAAAAAAGTCGACAAAGAATGACAATTTATGCGACAAACACAAAAAATGGTAGCACCGGTAAATAAATATAGAATACATAAAAAGATCAAGTAGTTGCAAGTAAAAGTAAGTAGGAAAACTTTAAAGTAAGTAGGAAAACTTTAAAGTAAGTAGGAAAACTTTAAAGTAAGTAAGAAAACTTTATAGAAAGTAGAAAAATGTTGAAGTAGGTTGAAAATTGCTAAAGAAAGTAGAAAAATGTTATATAGTATAAAAAAGTTAAACAAAGTAATCAAGAATTATGTAATAAGAAAAGAAAAGAAAAACTTAATAAACAACTATTAATTGGTAAATGTGAAATTGTATTTGTTGTTTATTATTAAATTAACTGATTATTCATTGATTGTTTTTCATGTCTTAATTTTTATCGTCATAGTGTAAAAGGTATTGATTATATTTTTTTTTGCAACCATCATTAAATGAAACACATAGTTTCAATTGGTGCTAGTGTAAGTACATTATATTGATAGTGTGGTATGTATATATATATATATATATATATACATACTAATATATACATACTTTAATGTAGCTACATTACAAAGTTGTAATTAATTTTCAAATATATTATTCATTGTACTATATAGTATTAGATTAAATATATTTATTTATTTATATTTGAATCTTCAACATCTATTTAGATTCACCAAAGACAGCATCTGAAGCTTTTTGTAAAAGAGTTTTGTCTTCATCTCTGGTAGCTTTACCAGCAGCATCATCAGCTTTACCAACAATAGTGTCTTTGACATGTTCAGGGGTAGATTTTTCTGAATCTGGTTTAACAGCAGCGCTAACTTTATCACCAATTGATTGTCTTCCTAAGTCTGACATTGTAAATTATAGTATTAGAAAAAATATATGTAAATAGATTTAACTAATTAATAATTCTTTACTTAATGAAGATTATCACCACTATTTATAGTATTCCTGAAGGTTGTGGTTGTGGTAGTGGTAATGGTAAGTTTTCTATATAGCAATGTACATGAAATTGCTATCCTGGATATAACCCCATGACAGAGTTAAATATAGTAGTATCAATAGCAACAAACTGGGGCTATATGTGACCCATGAATTATATCATTATGAGGTCATATGGCTTACTGTTTACGAAACCGAGAGAATGATCTGTCATCGTAATTGAACCAAATAAAATAAATTAAAAATAAATTTCTGGTTCTAGATGTAGCTCTTAGATAAGTATCTATATAATACACATACTGAATGTTATTATGGTGATTGTTGGTGAAAAAACCAAAAATAAATTAAATATAAATTCAATTTAATTATTTAATTTTGAGTTTTGCATGATGACGAATTAATAATTATTAAATCTTAAACTGGCGTAAATGGAATTCCACTTAAAAAAAAAAGTAAATAAAATTAAATTAAATTAAACTAAATTAAAGTATATATTATCATATGCAATTTGTATAAATGATGAATATGATCATTTCTAATTTATTAGTTTTATATAATTTTTGTATTTGATCATTTATTAGTTGATTTTTATATAATTTTTGTATTTGATGATTTCTAATTTATTAGTTTTATATAATTTTTGTATTTAATCATTTCTAATTTATTAGTTTTATATAATTTTTGTATTTAATCATTTCTAATTTATTAGTTTTATATAATTTTTGTATTTGATTATTTCTAATTTATTAGTTTTATATAATTTTTGTATTTGATCATTTATTAGTTGATTTTTATATAATTTTTGTATTGTTTATTCAATTAAACCATTTAAAATACTTAAACCATTTTGGTTCAACTAAAATACAATCAGAATCAGCAATTATAATCTTTTCATCAGTTGGTCGTATTGGTAAAGTTTGTAAATAACCATGAATTATTACTTTTCGTCCTTTCAGCTCAACTACTTTAGCCTTTAACATCACAGTTGAATTTGGCGGGGCTTGATTACGAAAATCAATCGATAACCTAGCAGTAACTCCTCGTTTTGATGGTAATAAAGGAAATCCAGCTCCACATAACCCTTCATCAAGTATTGTACTTACAACTCCATTATGAATTTGACCATCTTGACTAATCAATTTATCACCTAAATGATAAAAACTAATTAATTCTCCCGTCAGTTTGTTAATAAATACTATGGGATCAATTTCAAATAAATCAGGTCCAAATAATAACCCCGATGATACATAATTACTACGATGTTGATCAGGAAATGTATCTGATTTATAATATCTTTCAAATTGTTTATTATTCTTAAGTTGTTTGTATTCTTCAGTTTGTTCAATTTGGGCTAATTTATTCTCATTAATTGTGATTAATTGCTTACTCCCAAATTTAGAACTTCTTAAATTTTCAGGAAACCCAAATAGCCCTACTCCAAATGCAACTAAAGGAATCGTCTTCCTAACCAATCCTTTGAACATATTCATGTCTCCAATTATGATTTACCTATCATGGATTGATCAATATTTGTCACGACTTTGTCGTGACAAATGCTAAAATGTCGTCCAATGTAAAACGACATTGTACCAACTCCTAAAGATGATGAAGTAGTACCATAGCAAACAAGTAAACAAATCAGGCTGATAGTACCAGCCCATAAAATTATTTGAATTTTAGTTACAATGTTCTCATTTGGGCTTTTTTCCAAATCTTTTGTTATTCTCTTTAAGGGTTACCAATTTCATTTTATGTAGACATACTAGAATCCTTCATAAAGTTGATGCTTACTCGGAAACGAGTTCTAAACAGACTTTTGAGTTACAAAACGTTACAATCCGTCTCAGAATTGCCAAATTGAAGAGTTAAAAAGGAAGATCATAAAGAAGCGTCCCATGTAGAAAGTTGACAGAGATACAGTATCTGTCAACTTCGATGTCGATAGAAAACTGGTTTAGTCTTATTTGCAGCTGGCTTTCAATAGTTTATATTTCATAATTATTCGTTGATATTTAATTTAAATACTTTGTGAGCTGATACTATCTAGATTTAAAATCAATTCCCGAGTGTTTTGCGATTGAGTTAACCAATTTTGAAGGATTTGCACCAACAATTGTTTCTAATTTTTCGTTTCCCTTTAAAATTATACAAGTAGGCATTGCAGTAATAGCATATTCTTGGGCAATATCTTGAGCATTATCAACATCAACTCTACCAAATTGAACTTCAGGAATTTTTTCACTTAATGCAGCAAAAATTGGTTCCAACATTTTACATGGACCACACCATACAGCATAAAAGTCAATTACTGATACTTTATCTCCATTACTTAAAAAACTATTCAATTGTTTCATCGAAGTTAACTCTTGAACTGATGACTTTCCAATAGCTTCAGACGAGTAAAACCGACCGATTTTTGGAGCAAATCTAGGAATTCTTGCAGCACATCTACTTAAGCTAATCGTACGTAACATTATTCTCTATATATTCTCCTATTTATTCACTTTAATCATCATTATTAAACTCGATTATTCATTTCCCCATTGCCGTTGAGAAAGATCTGATCACGTGATGACTTTTCAACCTCATCGCTACAATAATTTTCCAAAGGTAAGAAGAAGTAGATTTGATAATAATACTTATATTAAGATGGTTAAAGGGGTTAAGAGAGCTGGGAGTTTTGAGAATAAGGTATCAAAGAAGGCAAAAGTGTCTAAGGATTTACCAACACCCGCTAGTGACTCTGAATCCGAAGATATAGTTGATTCATCGGGTGATGAAAAAGTTGAATCATCCGAAGAAGAGGATGAATTAGATGAATTGGATGATTTAGACAATGAGAATGATTCTCATGAACAAGATAAAGAAGTTCAAGACGAATCTGAGGATGAAGATGTTGACAAACCGGTTGATCCTAACAAAAAATCATCAAAAGAACAACATCAAGAACAACGAGAAATTTTAGCTAAACGGAAGTTACAAAGAAAAGCTGGGATTGAAGTTCAAAAGATTAAGAATTTGTGGGAAAAGTTAAGAGTAACTAAACCGGCTCCAACAAAACAAATTAGGGATAAATTATGTGATGAAATTTGGGAATTATCTCGAGATGTTTTATTAGATTTAGTTATGAAGCATGATGCTTCAAGAGTGGTACAAACTTTAATCAAATATTCTTCCAAAACCAGAAGGGATCAAATAGTTGTAGCTTTAAAAGGTAATTATTATCAATTGGCCACTTCATCTTATGGGAAATATTTGTTAATTAAATTATTACATTATGGATCTAAAGAATCTCGTACTTTGATTATTGATGAATTACATGGGAAATTAAGAAAATTGATGAGACATAAAGAAGGAGCTTATGTTGTTGAAGATTTATATGTATTGTATTCAACTGCGGAACAAAAGCACCAAATGATTCGAGAATTTTGGGGTTCAGAATACGCTGTTTTTAAAGATTCGGGTAAAGGTAAAAATGTAGTTGAAATCACTCATGAATCCTCAGAAAAGAAACAATTGATTATGACTAACTTATTCGGTACCATCAGTGCTTCAGTCGATAAAGGTTCGACCGGATTTCAAATTTTACATGCTGCAATGAAAGAATATGTTAGTATTTTAATTGACGATATTGAAGCTAATGATAAACAAATCAGAGATTTCATTGAAATCTTACAAGAACAATTTGCTGAATTGGTTCATACTCAAGAAGGTTCTGATGTTGCTTCAACTTTAATTGCTTTAGCTAATGCTAAAGAAAGAAAATTGATAATCAAATCTTTGAAACCCCATAATACTAAATTAATCTCAAATGAATATGGTAATATCGTTTTGATCACTTTATATATGACTGTTGATGATACTGTCTTATTACATAAATCATTTAACCAAGACTTATTCACCGAAAATGATATTCCTGAAATTATCAAAGCTAAGTTTTCGAGAAGACCTTTGCTCTATTTATTAAATGGTTTAGATGGAAAATATTTCTCTCCCTTAATCAGAAAAGATTTAAAATCTTATGAAGAGCTTGCTTATAAAAAAACTACTAAAAAACCTCAAGAACAAAGAAAACAAGAATTATTGTCTAAAGCATTACCTTTAATTTACAAAGGTGTTTTATCTACCACAGCTGCATCCCATCCTGAAGGGTCTTTTGCATCTCTTTTATCTGTTAATATTGCATCTCAATTCATAAGTGAATTGATCTTAACTCCTACTGATGTCGAAGAAGTAAATAATGAATTAAGACCACAATTGCTTTCAGCAATTTTCGATGTCACAATTAAAGGAGACATTTTGGAAGATTTCCATATAATCAACAAAGCTCCTTTTGCATCTAGAGCTCTTAAATCTTTAATTCAAGGAAATGAATTTAGATTCAATTTAGAAACTAAACAGTTAGAACCCACTAATGAAGATAAAATTCCAGGTGTTGGTACCGAATTTGCTATACAAATAGCTGAACAAATAATAGGAACCCATAAATTATTAGATTGGGCTAATAGCCAAGGTTCATTCGTTATTGTTGCCTTATACGAAGTATTAAAATTATCGGATGCAAAAGTATTCAAAATTTTACATAAAGAATTAAAAAAGAATAAATCAGAACTTGATGCTGATAATAAAGGTAGTCAGCTACTTTTGAAATTTTTATAATATAGCATTTCAAAATAATTAATATTTTATGTACATTAGTTAAAGTCAATACAAGTGATTAGAGGTCCATTGCTGACTCTTCATAGAAGTCATCGCCATCATCCTCATCGAAATACTCTTCTTCAAAATATTCATCTTCTTCCTCCTCCATAGCTTCATCTATATCATCACTTTCAGCATCGCTAGTTAAATCTTCTTCCTCTTTTGTATAATTCAAGTTATCGTTTCCATTATAATCATTATCTTCATCATCATTAGTATTATCATCAGCCTTGATAGAAGTGTCATCGTCGTTTTTGAACAATATTGCATCAGTATCAACAACATCATTACCATGATTAGCTCCATATTCTTCAAACCAAGTTAACTTCTTGAAACACCTTAAACATTTAACTGACTCGCCAGAAACATCCATGAAATTGAATTTACTGGCTAGACACACATAGCAATAGATATGACCACAATTGGTTATAAAAGGATTTGTAATTGCCCCTGAAGATTCGAATACTTTTTGACCCATTGCCAAAGCTCGCTTGTTATTATCATGACATATAGCGCATTGAGATAAGGGTAAATTAGCATAAGGAGAATTCGATTCTGATTTATGACTTTTACTTTTTGGAATGAGTTTTCTGGTAAAAGATCGAAGTTTATTCAATTGTAATAAAGGTAAAGTAAATACCAAAAATTCGGTCATAACATTCCAAACTAATTGTCGGTTCTGAAATTCATAATTGACTTTGTTAGCATTGAATTTCAATAAATCGGGAACTATTGGAGTAAGCGAGATATTCAATACTCGATAAATCAAGTTAGCATGACGACCATCTATCAAAAACAAAATAAAATTGACTAAATTTAGTACTTTCAATGTATTATCTAAATAAACCAATAATCGAGTTCGATGTTTAATTAAAATATTTTTTAAGATTTTGACGGGGTTGTTCGTATTATGATCAATTTGATCATCATCAATTGAATACAAATAAGATTGTAATCGTTTATATCCATATTCACCAATTATTAACAAAAATAACGCTGATTTTTTACCAAATTTAATTTTTTCACCGTTTGATGTATTTGAAAGACGTAAGTTCTGTAATAGCAACCCATAAGAAGTACTCTTCTTACCAACTGTCAACTGAAACACCACCAACTTCAAAAGTAAATCGTACAATTCTGTATGATGACTATAACTGAATCGATTTGTGGCATGTAAACGAAAAATCGACAGCAACTGTTCTTTCAAAAGTGATGTCAACTCGGTATCAAGAATGTCACCGTCCAATTGGGCAACCCTTGGAGCTGGATACGATCTAGCCATGGCTCTACAAGTTAATTGTACTAACTAAATGAATTATCACCAAATTTAACCAACTGGTTTCGTGGGGTAACCAAATAATCAACAATCATATGAAACATTGAAAATTGTCAATAACTCGAAATTTACATAAGCAAAATGATTGTTTAACAATCGGATTTAATAGTTAACAATCACAATTACTTGATTATCAAAAAAAATCTGGTTATTTAAATCTATTTTTTTCAAATAATTCTACTTACTATCATACTAACAAGTAAACTTGATCATTCTACTACTAGGTATTTCTTTGCAAGATTATATTAATACTTAAGAGCTTTTGTCCTTCTTGTACTAGTTCTTTAATTAAGATTGAATTAATCCTTGAGAACTTTTTCTATTTCCTGAACTAGTTCTTTAATTAATATAGAACCATTTGATAATTTCAATGTTGAAATTTGATTTGAAACCAAGGAAGTAAGCGAATTGAAAGTTGCTTTGTTTGAGACTTTGGCTTCATTAAGTAATAGTTTCAATAGTCTAAGTAAAGTTAATTGTACCACTGAATTCTTAGCATATGTGTGTAATTTTTGTAAGATACTTTGAATAATGTTTTCCAGAAACATCATTCTAGCTACTTGTAAATTTGTCATGCAAAGCTTCAAATAATTATCGAGAGTCGATTCCATATTTGATACTTTGTTCAATAGAAATCCCCCGACAATACAATCAACAGCTCGATGAGATTGAAAGTTAATGCTAGATTGATCTTGCTGATACCAAGTTAAAATTGAATCTAAGGCATTCGATTGCCAGTATGGATCCAATAACAAATTATAATATACTGTTAAAATGTCATTCGACTTTAATCCTTCACGAATACTATCATCACAATACACCAATTCACATAATATTGGAAGTATGAATTGTCTAAACGGTAAATTTGTGGTTGCAAGTGCCTTTAAATAAGGTAGACCTCCTAAACGAATTAATTCATATTCTCGACGATGATTTAAATAACAGCAATTGTATAACATAGGACAAACTATATTCATAACTTCTTTAAAATTTGCATTTGATTGTGGGTATGATTCCAATAATCGAACTAAAAATTCTAAAAAATCAGCTCCATATAGCATCGGCAAGATTTCCAGAATATTTGATAACGCTTTGAAGTATTTAAGTATAATTAGTTGTTGATCATAATTTAGATTATAATAAGTTCTTATCAACAATTTAAATAATTCTGGATTTGATATATTAATTCTTACTCTAACTTCTGATTGAGTAAAATATTTTAATATATCAAGAATTTTTGTCACGGTTTGTTGAACCACTTCTCGGCTCAAACTCTTAGGTAATTTGAAATTGGTATTTGTTAACCTATTAAGCAAAACAATAAACCAAAAAACAACTCCATATTTGGATAGTATTCGACATATATCAGACTTGAATCGAGTCAAATCTCTAGTCAATATACCATGAATACAATCAACTGATGTCAATGGGAAACTAGGGACAAAATCAAAATCTTCTTCAACGAATTTTGTCACAACTTTTAGTCCACCACTTGAAACTAGCATTGATATTGCTCTTTCAGAATTAGAAAACTGTTTAATAAATTCAACTACTTGTAAACGAACTTCTATGTCATATGATGGATTTCTGAAATGAGTGATACTTGGAATTCCTCCTAATAAACAAAAAGTTTCAAATTCAAGAATATTGTGCTTGAAGATTGTATTCAAAATTGAAAGTGTGTAAAACCATAATTTATTGGTTTTAGGTAAATCTGGTGCTTCATCTAGTAATTCCATTAACGATATCAACCCATGATCACGAATAAGGGTATCATGCAGTAATGGATATTTTTGCACCAAATGAAGCATTCTTCCAGTTATTTTAATTAAAGAAGCTATCACATCGTCATTTCCTGAACGACAAATATCGACTTTATTTCTGAATTTCGAAACCAAGTATTCCATTTTATTTCTAATTTCTAATTCAGCAGTATCAAAATTCTCAACATCAATTTCTAGAAATGGGTCTTCTTCTTCTTGCTCACAGCACTCGTTGACTTCAATATTCTTATTAATATTGATATTCTCAAACGATTTCATTTCATCAAAATCTTCATTGAAATCTTCACTAAACTTATTCAATAATTGAGTTTTGGAAATTTTCATATCAGAAAAAGTTGATAGTGAAGTATCTTTCAATTGAATTATGTCAGAATCAGATTGTTTTATTTTCGTGACATCGGTGAAATCTTTTTCCCAATTTTCATCATTTAATTCTCGATAAGATGTAATTGGTTTTGATTTGATATTTGATTGAATATTTGCTATTGATGTTCTTGTCATATTAGTAGCATTATCTCCCAACCATTTATGTTTTAAAAGAACTTTTGCACTACTTCGAAGTGCAGGCTGTTTTTGAAAACATCCAAGTAAGAAGTCTTTTGCTAATGGAGAAATATGTTTTGGTAGTGGAGGATGATCATCAGTTCCAATCGCGTGTAATGTAGCCATTGGATTCAAATCGTGGTAAGGTGGGTGAGTCGTAAAAAGTTCAATTATAGTTGCTCCTAGTGACCAAATATCGGAAGCCGTACATAAACCCTCACCACCAATAACCGTTTCTGGGGCCATCCAATTAGGAGTGCCAACAACAGTTTCATGTTCAGAAGTTACTCTGGCAGCAACCCCAAAATCTGCTAACTTAATGTTATCATTAGCATCAATCAAAACATTTGCAGCTTTGACATCGCGATGAACTACCCCTTGCTCATGCAAATAATTCAATCCCAATAAAATCAGTTTAACATATTGAATGATTTGATGTTCTGGTAAACCATGATTTAGTTTTTTATAATATTGACGTAACGAGCCTCCAGAGCAATATTCAAGAAACACATTCAAAGAAGTGGAAGTTTTGACAAATCCATGATATTTAACAATATTTGGGTGTTTCAAAATCTTCAACAAATCGATTTCTCCCATCAATTCCATAACATTTTGATCTGGTTGTAAAATGATTTGTTTAATTGCAACAACCTGATTAGTTATTAGATTTATACCTCGATAAACATTAGCAAAAGCACCTTTTCCAATCAAGGTAGAAAACTGAAAGTTTTCAAGAGCATTATTCAGCCGTGTCGTCAATTTTTTTTCATATTTTTGTGCTGGAGTTAATGAAACTTTAACGGAAGATTGACGTTTACTAGCTTTTGTAGGCGTTTTCAACAAAATGTTTTGCGATTCTCGTATTTTCCTGGGATTTATGCTTGAATCCACAAACGGGGATTTATTTTCTTTACCAGTAGTAATCAGTAGACCTTCAGAAATTGATTCCATTTTTTTTGATATCAATCCTCGGCTTTTGCCATAAAAATCTAGGGACTCAACTTCGTGAGCTATTGCAGGTTGCAAAAATTGATTCGATTGTGAAGATATTGGCTTATCAAACTCTATTTGTAGATTTTGATTCTGAATTTTTTTTAAAAATGGAGAATTTACTGTATTGCTGGAAGTTTTCGAATCATTCTTCACAGTTAACGAAGATCCACTACTTACTTGAGAGAATCTCGAAAATGAGAAATTATCTCCATCCACCAAATCAAAATCATTGGTATATTCATCATCATTGTCATTAATCTCTTGATATTTCAATAAAGTAGCTAATTTTTTACCGTTGTCGTCATTTTTTGAACCATATAAAGGCAATAAACCATTCTCATTACGCTTCCTAACTTTCATAACCTAGTATCCCCTAAGCCATCTCTTGTGAACCAAAAACTAACAAAAACTTGTTTGTACTTTTCAATTGTGTTTATGTTTGTACATGGTTGCGACGCTCAGAAAACTACACCAAAATTGTAATCAGCAATAAACAGCATATGGACAAAGAAAAGAGGTCATCTACGGTAACTAATATAGCATATTTTAGCCAAAGAAACAATCAAAGAAAAAAAATCAAAAAAAATCAAAAAAAAATCAAAAACTGAACGTTTACTGTCAATTTTAAAATTTTTTTTCAAATAACAATGGTACTTGATAGAATACAAGGTCAAAATCATATAATAAACCATGCAAATTGCGTGGAAAAATGTTCTGAATTGAATTAAAGTAAAAAAATCATAAAAACAAAAGTCGTTGTGTGATAATCTTTTGTCAAATTGGTTATTTTTCATCTTTTTCAAAAGATTCTCGATTCCAAGATAATAAATTGATATCACCAGTCTTTCTTGGTTTAACAAAATTGACAGTTAATAAGAAGATCGCCAATATCAAACATATACCACCACCTGCCATCCAACTAACACCCAAAAATATATTTTTACCACCAATAACAGATCTCTGAGAAATAAAGATCAATTTACTACCATTAAATGGTAAAACAGGCCAATGCAAACCAATGGATAATTCATAAGTACCAGCCGGTAATTTCTGATTAGTATTTTTAAAATATAATTTAACAAAATCGGGTAAAGCAGATGCTTGCATCCAATTTTGAAAATGAGGCATTTTGGAAATATCAGGAACATTGGTTTCATTATAACCATTTGGATATCTATGGTACCAATTAGGTGGGGGGACTATTTCGGTATAATTATATGTAGTTTTCTTGAACCGATTTTTATTGGTTGACCAAGCAATATTATCTTCAGAAAATTGATAATTGGCAGTAGTGCCATTTACTCCAGTAAGAGTCGAAGTATAAGTATCATTGAAAACAGAATTAGCAATCAATCCACAAGGATAAATTTTTTTACCCTGAGAATCGACAGATAAAGGTTCACAATTTAGACCCACAGTATCTCTAATAGTCCGAACACTAGCAGCCTTCCCATTTATTTGGTCTTCACTATAAGATTTGACGTATCTTCTATGGTTAGCATGAAATTTGATCAATCTGTAAAAAAAATAGAGGGGTGGATTCAAATCAATCGGAGTTTGGAATTGGATTTTGCAAACTTGTTGTTCAGAAGGATCGGACCACGACTCATCCTTTTCCAACTTCCATACTGGTTTGTTGAATTTCAAGGTATCATCATTAAAATTAAATGTGAAATTATCAGGAATTTCAGTCCAATAGTCATAATTGGCCAAAAGTTCACATTGAGTATAATCAATAGTAATATCTTTAACTGTATGAGAAGCATACCACATTCCAGCTCCCAAAGGAATGAAAAAGATGGCAATCCCCACCAATAACGGAATAACGGTTTTCACGGTGAAAACCGGATTATATGCCTTCAATCGTTGTTGAGTAAAAGCATTATTAATTGGTTTCTTAGACTTTTCTTCCGTCTTTTCATAAATATCTTCAGTTGATGTATCTGATTCGTAATTATCGCCACTATCTTGGCCCCAGGCTTGTTGACCCATTTCGACCCCGTTTGCGTCGTTTCCAGTGGTTGTAGCCATTGTCACTATTCTTATCCCTCTTCAATACCCTATAGACCCAAAATATCTACCTTGTCACCACCTATTTCTCCCAATATATCTTCAATACCGTCTAGTTGCCATCATCGCCAGTGCTACCAAACTTGTTGTAGGTAGAAATTGCGAGCCCGGAGCGGCAGCGTGTCAGATGGTGAAGAAATTTTTCAATGGTTGCAACTAGTAGTAGGTTGAAACATAAGTTTATTAACTGTAGCTAGCTCGGTAGTACAAGGATGTCGACACAGGAATCAGAAGCAGAAAAGAACATTGAGATTTGGAAGGTCAAGAAGTTGATCAAGGCGTTGGAATCAGCAAGAGGGAACGGGACGTCGATGATCAGTTTGATTGCACCACCAAAATCGCAGATTTCATTATTATCCAAGATGTTAACCGATGAATATGGTATGTATGACACCCACAGTGGATGTGTTTGAATAAGATTTAAACGGGATTGATTTCCGTTTTTGCTTTTGTTATTTGGAAATTGGTTTTTTTTACTAAAATTTTCAACAATTGATTGAAAATTCACGTTGAAATCATGAAATAGTATTTACAAGTAATATCTTGTTATCGAATTGTTGAGTGCACTTTTACAATGACCAAATATATGCATATGCTCACTCCATACCCTGAGAATATATGAATCGAGGTAAAATACCATTTATCAAGAACAACCCTAAATTGGGCGCAAACCTGAATTTGAAGCAATAATAAATACAAAGTATCCAATTGAAGTAACGATGATGTTGAGTGAACTTCTCGCTTTAGTGTTTTCTGGTTTGCTTTAGTTTTGTTTGCTTGATTTTTTTGTTAATTGTCGAAGGTTTACAATTTCTTGTATTTTTCCTGATTTTGAATGTTTTCACGGGGTTTTTGGAGGACTATTTCATGCTTATTATTATCACCTCGTCTTGATAATTTTTGTTTTTGCTATGTTTGTCTTTCAATCACTAAATTTTCACTCTTGTTCAGTCATAGTTTGAACTTTTATTCTTTTTACTAACAATTTAGGTACGGCTTCTAATATCAAATCCAGAGTTAATAGATTGTCAGTCTTATCAGCTATTACTTCTACTCAACAAAAATTGAAATTGTATAATAGTGTACCAAAAAATGGGTTGGTGCTTTACTGTGGTGAAGTTATAACCGATGAAGGTAAGGAAAAAAAATTAAATATTGATTTTGAACCATTTAAACCAATTAATACCTCATTATATTTATGTGATAACAAATTCCACGTTGAAGCTTTATCAGAATTATTAGAAAATGATGATAGATTTGGTTTTATCGTTATGGATGGTAATGGAGCCTTGTTTGGTGCCGTTTCTGGTAATACAAGAGAAGTTTTACATAAGTTTACTGTTGATTTACCAAAAAAGCATGGTAGAGGTGGTCAATCTGCTCTAAGATTTTCAAGATTAAGAGAAGAGAAAAGACATAATTATGTGAGAAAAGTTGCTGAAGTTGCAGTACAAAATTTTGTTACTGGTGATAAAGTTAATGTAAAGGGGTTAATTTTAGCTGGTTCTGCTGATTTTAAAACTGAATTGTCTAAATCCGATTTATTTGATGGTAGATTACAAAGTAAAATCATCAAAATTGTTGATGTTTCTTATGGTGGTGAAAATGGTTTTAACCAAGCTATTGAATTATCAGCTGAAACTTTATCAAATGTTAAGTTTGTTCAAGAAAAGAAATTATTAAATACCTATTTCGATGAAATCTCCCAAGATACTGGTAAATTCTGTTATGGTATTGATGATACCTTAAAAGCCTTAGATTTAGGTGCTTGTGAAACTATTATTGTTTATGAAAATTTGAATATAATCAGATACACATTAAAAGATATCGAAGGAGAAGAAGTTATTGCTTTTGCTAACCCAGATTTACCAACTAAAGAATGGCAATTAGATAAAAAAACTGGTACTGAAATGGAAATTGTCAAAGAAGAGTTATTCTTAGAATGGTTGGCTGAAAACTATAAAAGTTTTGGTGCTAATTTGGAATTTGTTAGTGACAAATCTTCTGAAGGTGCCCAATTTTGTCAGGGTTTTGGTGGTATTGGTGCCATGCTTAGATATAAAGTTAACTTCGAACAATTAGCTGATGAATCTGATGAGGATGAATATTACTCGGATGATGATGATGACTTTATTTAAAGTGCTAAAATTAAAATTGCATGCTTAAACTCATTTTAAGCTTTTTATTCTCATTAATCTGTATTTTTCATACTCTTGGTTTACATTGATTGTTAGTTTTGGTCGATTTTTTGTATAAAGTTGTTTTGTGCTAACGGAAGCAAAATGGATATATAGTTTATTGTATTTACGATTTTATAGATTTATTTGTTTTGGCTATTTAATATATACAACTCTATAACTCTTTAGCTTTTCTTCTAGCATCTTTTTCTTTTCTTTTAGCATCCTTCTTTTCCTTCTTTGCCTTTTGGATTTGTTGAAGTTTTATATTCTTATTAATTCCTGGCTTATTTACTTTAGCGGACTTACTCTTTTTAAGATCTTGTAATGCATTCACTTTTGGTTGACCCAAAACAGCGTCATGATGTTCACCAGTTGTCATTTGATGCGCAAAGTTCTCAATACCACTAGTAATGTACGATCTTCGGGTATTCTTTCTTATTTGAGTTGCAAGCAACTCTTTCAATTCAAATCTTAATTTTTGTTGTTCTTCCTTAGTCAAGAGCTTCTTCTCTTTTCTTACTCGTTGCTTCTTTAACATATCATCTTCAAATTCCTCAACGTCTGATAATTCGTCAATTCCTAAATCTTTAGCAGCTTGTGAAACCCAAGTTTCTTCTTTCTTGGTAGAAGTATTCGAAACAGTGGAATCTGCTAATTTTGCAGAAATTGCAGCTCTTTTCTTAATCTTTGAAACAATTTCCAACTCAATTGGTAATAATTTAACATCACTATGAATACTAGTACCTTTATTATTGGCAACAACCCTCCTTAACTTTCTTAAAGGACCAGATGCTTCTTGAGGAGAACAAAACATAACAGATACACCTTCATTTCCAGCTCTAGCAGTTCTACCAGATCTATGAATGTAAATATCTGCGGACCTTGGTAAATGATAATGAGCAACATGATCGATGTTTGGAATATCCAACCCTCTAGCAGCGACATCCGTAGCTACCAAAACACTAGTTTCATTATTTTCACTGGCTTGTCTGAATTTCTCTAATGCTCTTAATCTTTGTCTTTGAATCATCGACGAATGAATAGAAAAAGCTGGAATCTTCAAGTTATTTAAAAATGGGACTAAACGTTTAACAGAATCAATAGAATTGGCAAATACTAGAGTTGTACCAGGGTACATCAAAAGGAAGTAATATAAGTAAAGATCTCTTTCCAATGCACCGCATTCCACTAATGCTTCAGTAACGTTGCCAGCAACTACTTCTTTTGGATTGGCGTCAATGAAGGTTGGGTATTTATCTTTGAATCTCAATTTTTCACTTAATAGAGTAACAATCTCTTCATTATCCATCAAATTGTTATCGCTGACTCTATTCTTGGAGTTATTATTGTTTAATTTACTAAATAAATCTTTTGCAAAAGTAGCACTAAACACTAAAGTTTGCCATTTCCAAGATTTACTATTTGATTTTGGTCTGGCTTTATTTAAAATTTCAATGATTTTTTCAAATTCTTCAAAGTGACCATCTTGTAATAGTCTATCAGCTTCATCCAAAACGATCATATCAGTGTTCGCCACTCTTGATGTCAACTCTGGATCTTTTTGTAACAATTCTAAAAAACGACCAGGGGTACATACAAGTATACCAGGACCTTGAGCTAATAAACGCTCTTGCTTTTGAATAGCTAAACCCCCAGTTACACTAACAATACCATTGTGTGCCAAAGGAGAAAATTTTGCTAAATTAGTTAAATGATCAACAACTTGATGAGCTAACTCTCTAGTTGGGCAAAAGATCACCCCTGTTGGAGGCTTTATACTATCGTCTTCAGATTTCACACTCAAAGACGCAATATACCGTTCCATAATCGGTATACCATAAGCCAAAGTTTTACCAGAACCAGTAGTAGCTTTACCTATAACATCCTTTCCTTGCATAGCTAAAGGAATAGTTTGTTTTTGAATTTCAGTAGGAATGTCAAAATTTAACGATTTCAAACCATTCAAAGTGTATTTACTTAATGGTATATCGGTTGTGATTTCCTCCCAATGTGGTAAGTGAATATTTTCAGGTAATGGAAAGTTGGAAAGACTTTTGTAAGAATTTTTAGATTGTTTAGGTACAGTTTCTTCTTCCACTGCATCTTGGTCAATATCATTCTCAAAATTTTCCATATTAACATCTCCATCTATGTCATCATCAAATCCTGTGAATTCCTCTTCGTCTTCATCTTCATTTTCATCCTCATCTTGTTCTTCCACATCTTCATCTTCATCTTTTTCGTCTTTTTCTTCTTCTCCCTGGTCTTCGTCTTTATCTATGACTTCTTTATCTTTGTCAGAATCTTGTCCATCTTGTTTGATATTTTCCTCTGTCTTGGTTGAAAACTCGGCCTTGCCATCAACAATCTTGACTTCTACATCATCAAGTTCTTCCAATCCAAAAAAACCCTCATAATCACCCAAGTTATCTGGAATATCTACTTTTTTCCATTGTAAATTACTAGCTTTCACTACTTTTGATTCCCTAGCATTCTTTTGTTTTAGAGTAGGAGTCTTTCTTGAAACCGATTGCTTCTTACCGGAAGACTTGTTCGTTTTCTTTTGTTTCCCGTTAGCTGCCATTGGATAATACCTATTACACCTTTTACCAGTAACTATAAATTTCGATGCTCATCGCAAGAATTTAGACTGTACACAGAAATTACCCAAGTTAACTATGACATCTAAGCTACGGAGAAAATCAGGGCTATTGAAAGGAGGTCAATCGATTACAGGTGTAAGTAGAACTCCCAAGAGTTTGAAACCACAACAAAGTCGACAGCTCATACGAAGATTCCATGTTTTACAAAAGTTTAAATCATCAATATTGACTCGATTAAGTCGACAGTTTGGTCAAGAATTGACCTTGGATAACTATAAACAAGTGTTGCAAGGTTATAAAGATTATGATCAAGAGTACACTGTCAAATTTGAGCAAGCTTTAAGACAGCTCAAAAAATCAGATAAAGAAGTATACCGTATAGATGAGCTACCTCAAAGTAAGTTGATTGAGGTACTTGCTAAGATTGATGCCGAGGTTGACATCAGAGGAGGTATACAAGCATATCAGTCGGCATCAACACAAGGACAAGACAGTAAAAGAGGGGGTGATTCGTCAAAAAAGTTAATTGAATGGTTAAACAGTGAAAAGTACAATCATAATTTATCAAATATAAATGCCCTTGAAATAGGATGCTTAAGTAGTAATAATTTGATATCAACTAGCGGAATTTTTACTGAAATAGTAAGAATCGATCTTAATTCACAAAGTCCAGCAATTTTACAACAAAATTTCATGGAAAGACCTTTGCCAAAGAATGAAAATGAGAAATTCAACGTTATATCATGCTCTTTAGTGATAAATTTTGTTCCATCACCCAAAGAAAGAGGAGACATGTTAATTAGAATCACGAAATTTTTAAAAAAACCAACCCCCGGTTCTGTTAGTGCAGTATTTATAGTGTTACCGTTACCATGTGTAAGCAATTCTCGATATTTTGATAATAATTTATTTCAAAAAATGATGAAAAATCTTGGGTTTGAACAAACTTTCTATTACGAAGCAAAAAAAGTTGCTTATTGGTTGTTTGACTGGTCTGGAAACGTAAAAATTATCAAGACATCCAAAAGAGAGTTGCATTCTGGATCCACAAGGAACAATTTTTGTATCACCATTGAATAAATAACTACCGTGTATGCTTTTAAAAAAGAGTTGAAACTTTGCCTGTCTTTTTTTACCTTTATTTTTCTTAGTAAACTAGTTCAAGTCTAGACTAGTCTTAAATTCATAGTAATATCCGTACTCGCTTATTAAACAAAATCGTCAGTAAATATACACACAAAATATTCTATACAAATAAAGAACATTTATATCAAAGTCTACCTCTTTGTTTTTGAATATTGTCTGAAACCTGAACTGGCTGCTTTGGTTATCAGAACAGTATTGTTTACTTAGTTTTCACCAAGATATTTTACCTGTCAAGTTATTACCACATTTTGTCTAGATTCGGTCCAACTTACAAATTCATGGTAGCACCGACTTTTTATATAAGAAAGCAAGCAATGAATGAAATTGTAGTTGGATATTAAGCTTAATCAAGGTAAGACGTTTCTTAAGTATAATGTCCATGCAAACATCGTTATTGAGAGAGGAATACGTGCCATTGAGGGAGATAAGAAGGCCAATTCCTCCTGTTTTAGATAAGCAAAAAATTGAATCAATGGTTCTGACCTTGAAAGGAACTCCTATGGAATCAAGTACTTGCAAGGTAGAAAACATGACTCCCGGTGAATTACCAGCTATTGATGTTTTCAAAGTTAGAGAATCTGGTAAAAACTACTATTTCGCTTTTGGAGGATGTCATAGATTTCAGGCTTACGATGAAATGGCAAAACATCAAGAGGAAATTTTAGTTAAATGCAAAATATTACCAGCTACAAGAGATAGCTTGAAGGTATATTTAGGCAGCTCCGTAGATCAAATGTTCAATTAGTTTGGTTTATTATAACCAGATCTATGTATCAGCAGATTAGCATGGCAATATGAGACTTGGTATCTATTGATGTACAGAGTTTATATTCACAACTTATATGAAACGTCTGGAGAAGACTTTGTGCCACGAAAATAGAGAAATGATTCAGATATTTGATAGTGCTAACAATTTTTTGGTAATCGGCAATGTCTCAAATTATAATCAAGTTTACAGTCGATCAGTAGAATTATGATGTGTATTAGTCTATTAAATATTTTGTTCTAGATCCAGCTAGTAATTGTTAGTCATCTTCATCTTTGCTAGAATAAATATATATATACAAATATATGCAAAAATATCAAAGAAATCTCATCGTTTTTACGCTATTTGAACTTCCGAATGATTAATTCTTAGTAGAATTTTGATTACCCTTTATGAATCGTATTCTCTCGTTGGCTACTTTCCTAAATTCACTTTCTTTTTGAAAGCTTTCATTGTCAAGAAATTTCTCTAAGGTTTCTTCTTCGTCTTTTGTTGAAACATCTCCAGTATCACTTAATTCACTATCATTATCGTCAGGAAATGTTCTTCGTTTCTTATTCGATACTGTTTTCAATAAAGGCATTTTTCGCTTCTGATTCATAAATATATTTGCAGAATGGGGTGAAGGTTTGGATGGTTCTTTTGATATAAGTGGCTTAATTGGATTTGATGTAAATATGGGTTTTGTAGGTGGAGCACTGGGTATAGATACGGTGTTGGAAGTTGTCCTGGTGGATGTGGGTGATCGATTTCGTAAACTTGTGTACTCCGAAACTTTTTCTGATCCTGATAATGGAATTTTCGAATTTTCTCGTTGTTGAGGCTTCTGGGGACTATATGAATCAATTTTATTATTTGAACTTGATCTAATATGGCTCTTTTCATTTAAATTCGAATAACTCTTATTCTTGGGAATATAGACGTCATGTTTTGGTGGTGCAGACTTAATTCCTTTAGGGTTGAGTGGAGGTGGTTTATTATATGCATTATATCCATTGTTACTACTGTTGTACTCATGCCCACTATTATGATTGCTTTTATTGAAATTTTTATAACCATTACCTCTAGAATTTTCTTTTAATTTCTTGAATCTCTCTTTATCGATTTCATGACATTCCTCAAATTTTGGTAATTGATGAGGTTTCAAAGGTAGTGGTTCATTCTTAAAAAATTCATGACTTAAAGCATCTAATGCATTCATTCTTTTATAAGGATCCAAAGCTAGTAATCCACTCAAAAGTTCAATGGCATCATTGGGCATCAACATTTTAAATCTTGATTCTAATGTACGCTTACAAGTTAAACCAAGACTAAAATCAGCTTTATTAGGTAAAGTTGATGCATGGGACCAATCATTAGGTGAACCAACCAAAGAAAACACTAACTGAGCTTGGTGAGCATCAGATTTTCCAACTAAGATTGGTTTTTTAGTGAAAAGTTCGGCAAAAACACAACCTACACCCCAAATATCAACTGCAGTAGTATATTTCCGTTCACCCAATAACAATTCTGGAGGTCTATACCATCTAATAACCACCAAACCGGTATAATTGCGTTCACCACCTCCAGGTCCACTACCCAAAGTAGGTATACAACCATGATAAGATCTTGCTAACCCAAAATCACCAATTTTCAAAATACCTTTTGAATCGATTAAAATGTTTGCTGCTTTAATATCTCGATGTAGAAAATGATTTTCATGAATGAATTGAACTCCTAAGAGTAATTGTTTCATAAAACATTTAATATGCAGTAATTCTAATTTAATATTAGGATTTTCTAATAATCCTACAAGATCTGACGACATATACTCACTTACGGTATAAAAACAACCTCGATGAGTAACTAAATCGGCTGGGTTTGAAACCTGAGGTGGTTCATAAATCATATCAATAATTTTCAAAATATTTATATGGTCTAGTTGTTTCAAGATGGTGATTTCTCTCATAGCAGTTATCGGAAATCCTTCTTTAGCAGAATGATTCAATAACTGTTTTAAAGCTACTAATTGTCCAGTTTTCTTCTTTGTTGCCTTTTGTACAACTCCAAAAGTTCCTTGACCTAATTTTCGAATAATTTCATAATCGTCTATTTTACTCATATCTCGAAATCCCAGTTCAAGCTTTCGCTCTCTTGGTCTAAATCGCTCTGGTGTAGACATAACATAAGAATATTCGAGTCACGCCCTTTAGAAAGTAGGTATCTATATCAATAATAAAATTTATAATCTACTTGGTTTGGATTTACAAACAAAATTGAAAATGCACACGACCCCATCTAAAGATGATAAAGCAACAACTACAAGAATATAGTCAATAGAATATGAGAATTGGTATAATGATAGAACAACAATGATACTTTGAACCACTGAGTTGAGTAATTTTAGTTAAACACGGTTAAGATTTTTCTTTTTTTATCATATTTTTCTTCTTTTTTATGAAGGTAATGTAGAATTAATGGTGTTGCTTTATGTATAAGTTTAAAGTTGATTTGAGATCAAATGTAAAGCAAATAGGTATCGATTTTCACTATCTAATTGAATATCAGTGAAAGATTACTTGGAAAGTGTTCAGTGAAATATATAAAAATGTACCCAATGAACAAATAAAAATTATTTTTTCATTTACTTTGATTAGGAGTTTGTGTGATGATCTAGATGGTTATTGGAATCTGAAACGGAAAGCTTTTGAGAATCTGTAAATGATTGTATACGATATGTTTAGCGATTATTTTTTATAGATGTTGCAATCTGAAGCTGACTACTTGTTTCAGATACACAATTGGAGATTTTCATTCATTTTTGTTTGGTTTTCGAGATTGATGATTGAAAGTCAGAACTAGTAAGGAGTTTTTCACAATAAATGAAAATATTCGTTTTCCAATAACATCACAATATTATGACTATATCTATTACTTTACTACTCGATACTCATAAGATCTTTGGGATGTTTATAGGAGTTTTTCCTCTTATTTTAGATTTTTTTGATTTTTTTTTGCAGCCAAAGCCATATATAAGTGAGTAACCAAACAGCTTTAGACTAATGATCATGATGATTTGATATTGATAATCAAGAGTTTGCTTATAACTGAGAATGGAAAACAAGTATCAGTATAATTTGATCTATTGCTACTGATATCTATGTGCTTGTTGCCCCCTACTAATTTTCATCGATGTATCTGTTATTATCATATATAGAGTTCAATTGAGTTTCTGGTTGAACTAATTTTTCAACATATTTTTAATTTTTATGACTATTACTCTTCATATGAACATTACAAAGTTCTTTTACCATTGTTTGGTCATACTTATTGTTGATAGTTCCTTTGTTTCCCCATTGTTTTGTGGAGTATTCAAGGTGGAGAGAATTGGTATACCATGGTTTTAATGAAACTTTCCGAGGCAAGTTCACCTTTGCATATCATACTTAATTTTTATTATCCATAACCTTGGGAAGATTATTACATGAGTATTTAGTGACTTGTTTGCTGATCAACGTTAGTTAGACTCTTTATACCTATAAATTTACCGTTGGTTCTCTAATAAGATTCGGATCTATAGTGCTTCAAATAAAGTCGCTATTGTTAACCGCTTCATACTGCATCACATCACCCCAACGATACCCCGACAAGAAATAACAAGTGGACGACATTGTGGCATGACTATACTATACATTGCATTAGTTTTGCTTTGGCTCAAAACACAGGTTAATCCTGGTAGTCTCTCCCCATTACAACTTACGAGACTTTGCAACCTCAAATATTTCCTGATTTTGGGACATCTTTTTGAAATGTGACTAACACTGTATCATGTACCGACGATTGTGTTCTTAAGAGCAGGACCATTACTGAGATTGCATCCATAGTTTCATTTGTTCTTTTATGTTTGATTTTCGCCTTGCTAAACCTTCTAGTAATATCATAAGCTGACATAAGAGATCTACAAATCAAGTTATTCCCATTCTATTTATTAAAAAGACTACACAGCCAGTAAGTCCAATTTTACTTATTAAAAGAACTACACATCTAATCAATCCCAATCTATTTGTTTTATTTAATCTCCTCATAATCTATATGAAATGAACTCGTTAGTATTATACAACATTAGTAGAATATTTTGGTTGAGCTTTCCTTTGTTTTGAAAGTTTTTTAGCCATTTTCACATTAAATCCATCAGACAATAATGCACTTGTTTCTTCTAATTCTAATCCAACGACTTCTGGGAATAAGAAGTATGTGAAAAGGAAAGATACAAAACATAATCCAGCAAAAAACGAAAATGTTCCTGTAGGGGTGATATTTTCTAACATAGTTAAAAATGTTGATGCTATAGTTAATGATCCTGCCCAATTTGTTCCAGCGGCATACATAGCACCAACACTTCTTACATTGACATCAGAAAACAATTCCACTCCTGTCCAAGCTACTGTACCTATACCACAAGCATAAGAGGCAACAAAAGCCACCATTGATATAATTATAACTATCCCCCATCCAGTTATAGCTTCAGTCTCAATCACAACTGTATGACTAGCAAATTTTATATCAACATAATGAAATGCTATAGCACAAACAACCAATGATATACACATACATGGAATACAGATTAATAGTATCCGTCTTCTACCAACTTTATCAATAATAGACATAGCAATACATGTGAAAACAAAGTTTGTGGCAGCAATAATGATTGATACAGCAGTTGGATTATGAAATCCTAAAGCTTCAAAAATTGTAGCCGAAAAATACATTAATGAATTAAATCCAGTAAATTGTTGAATTCCTTGTAAACCACAAGCTAAAATTAAAGCTCGAAAATTGGCAGGAACTGTATGAATTAATTTAACTGAATTTATAATTTTTTGAAATCCAGTTTCTCCTGGTACTTGAGAATTAGATTTGATCATATCATCAATAATTGAATCGATATAATTAGGATCTGGGTAATTATTAATTTTATTGAGTACATCTTTAGCTTTGATAACATCACCATTCATAACATAAAATCGGGGAGTATCAGGTAAAAAATAAAACAAAACAAATTGAAACACGGCCGGCACCATACATAAACCCACGGAAACTCTCCAACCATGGGCTACTCTAGTTAAACCCCAATTAATAAAATAAGCAATTAATTGACCACCAGTTATAAATAATCCATTAACAACAATTAATCTTCCTCGATATTTTGCTGGAGCCAATTCCGATAACATTAATGGAGCTATTAATGAAGCACAACCAACACCCCAACCAAGAATAAATCTACCAACAATCATTGTCCATACAGTTTTAGAAACTAATTGAATGATTGTTCCAACCACAAAAATGACATTTGACCCTAACAACACCATTCTTCTTCCTACCAAATTAGCGAGTAAACCACCGCCAATAGCACCAATTAATGCTCCCAAACTTGTAGCTGATGTGATTAATTCTTTTTCACCATTAGTTAATATTTTATTAGATAAATCAGTACCAATTTGGACCAAAGCCGATGAAATATATCCCGTGTCGTAACCAAACATGAACCCTGATATTGATGCTGATAAAGCTAATGTTATTACGATTTTACCGGGACGTAAATTATTTAATTCATATTCGATTTGATTGATACTACTACTAGAGGATACAGCCTTGACAATCAAGTCGTTACCACTATTCACCAGTGCAGTGGATGAGTTGTGAGACTCATCCATCAACTGATCTTTCTTTGTCATTGTAAAACTATGAAACCGTAAAAAACAACCTAAAAGAAATAAAAACTAAATTTTTTTTTATTAAAATTAATTGAAATTGAATTTTTTATTTTTATTTTTATTTTTTGATTTTTTCACTACAAACTTAAAAAATAAAAAAATTACTTCAACGAAAATTCGCCGAGCTTCCACCATTGAATTTTACAGAAACATCACCACAACTGATAGCATGAAAACATAAACATAAAAGAAAGTATGGGGCGATATTTTATAACAAATTACTAAGTTCATTACTTTGAAAGAAAAAATTGAATAGAATTCATAGGAATTCATAGTTTTTAGGTTCTATTGATTTTTACATTAATAATTATTCTTACTTGAGGTATTATCGGAAAATTTAAGGATTAACTGGAAAATTAGGGATTAAAATGGGAAAATTTTAATACTTCTTTTATGTACAGGTGAGGATTTTATTTGTCAGTAATCATTCCATGTAGGTAAAAAACACATCAAACCATCAGTTTTGTCAACTGATGGTTTGATTATCTCTATGTAAGCCCGGCGAAAAATTTTGAGAATTTTTCTACAAATGTTGGGGTTAATCAAGACCAATAAAACTAATCTAAAAAAGAATGAATAGAGATAACCAAACTAAAAACAAAAAATAAAAGAACAAGACAAATAACCAAACTAAAAACAAAAAATTAAAAGAATAGAGATAAACAAGCTAAAAACAAAAAATTAAAAGAATAGAGATAAACAAGCTACAAACAAAAAATAAAATAACAAGATAGATAACCAACCAGAGTGTGTAAACAATATTAAGTAGAATGATAAAACAAAGTTTGTAGTCAAATCTTAATAAGAAGCAGGATTAACAGTAATCAATATGGTGTCAAATAGATACACCATTAAACAATCAATATATTTTCAAATCTAGGTAGAAGTATAGACACGCGCTATGTATTATAGTCTATAGAGTCAAAGCAATAGGTGATTTTTTTTTTTTCTTTTTGACTTCTATTTAGTGAAAAATCTTAGGTACAAGGAGATAGGCGACACTTGCAGGAGACGCTTGCTCCTCAATTTTGGTGTCTAATCTGAAGTGCTTGCTTTGGTAGAAATTTTAATTACAGGTGAAAGTTATAATTTTTTTTCCTTTTTGTAAATGATTAGAAATTGTTGCTTATGATATCTCACTCACTCAATGTGAATGCGATTTGGTTAGATTAATAAACATGTTGATATAAAATGTATAGTGATAAATTTTTGAAAACTTTATTATCCAGTTTTTTGTTTCAATGAAAATAACCTAAATTCTCTACCATAAGAAGAAAAGTACCTTTATTGATCAGTAATAAGTACAGATTAAAATTAGAACCATTTAATAAAGTTTGGAATTTTTTGACCCAGTTTTTTATAAATTTAGTGTTACAATTGTAAAACCAGTTACTTCATATTAATTTATCATGGTGTTACAAGTTTAAAACCAAGTTTTTTTCATAAATTTATTATTTCTGTTTTTTTTTTTCATAAATTTATTATCTCTGTTTTTTTATCATCAATCAATAATAAATTTCAATACTATTGAATTGAGAGAATTATCAATCAATCTAATCATTTTTTTTTTTTTGTTTCAAGTTTTGTTTTCTCTCGATAACATAGTACAGTTAAATCAAATGGAATGAGCTTTCAACCGTTGATTTGGCATAATCAAATCATATGTTTCAGGGTAGAGATTATTTCAATACGATTCAATATTAATATTTATCATAATATTTAATTTAACATACTGAGAGTATATAATGAAGAATAACAATAATATAAAGTTTATTATTAATGTATTATAAAATACTTTAAATATTTTATGCAAATCAATAAAAAAAGTAAAAGTTTTAGATAAAAAATTGATAAATTTAAATAAATCGGGTTATAATATGACAAACTTTTAAATAACTTTCTTTTTCTATTGATAAATGGTGTACGTGAAAATTACGATATTCTCAATCGTAATTTTATTAAAATCCTCATTTACAATATGAAGATTTATACAAAATCTTTGCTTTTGATTGAGTTTAATTCTTTGTTTTTGAATTTTCGTTTTTTTTTTTGATTTGGTTATTGTCTTTATTTCTTGCTTGGAGGATCAAATCTGAATTTTCTATTTTTGATTGGTTGCCATTTAAATCTTTTAACCCAAATACTTACCAAGTATAAAGAACTTACAACAATAATTGCTTTCAAACCCCATAATTTTCTTGTATCATGTTCAGGTTCAGCAGCCCAGTTTAAGAAAGTTGTGACATCTTTAGCCATTTGAGAGGTAGTAGCAGGAGTTCCATCTTCATATTCAACTAAATCATCGAATAAAACTCTACCCATAGCAATAGCACCACCAGGGAAATAAGGATTATAGTTTGAACCTGGAGGTAAAACAACCCCAGCAGGAGGTTCATCAGGGTAACCAGTTAATAAACTGAAGATATAATCACAACCACCATGTCTAGCTTTTACAATTAAAGATAAATCAGGAGGTAAAGCACCTTGATTAGCTGCTCTAGCAGCTTGTTCATTTTCATAAGGAGCAGGTAAATAATCAGCCAATTTACCCGGTCTTTTTCTTGGATTACCTTCATCATCAGGTTCATCATCATATTCTAATTCTTCAGCGAAAGCTTTAGCTTCAGAAGTTGTATGAGATACAGCGACTAAATTTCTCCAAGCGATTCTATCTAAAGAATGACAAGCGGCACAAACTTCTTTATAAACTTGAAACCCTCTTCTAATGGAAGCATGGTCAAAAGTTTCAAACATCCCATTATGAGACCAACCGAAGGCTGGAGGATGTAACCCATGTTCTGCTGCTGTCATGGCTGAAGCTGACTTCGAATCTTGATATAAAAGATACGACGACCCAACTCCTGCCATTGCTACGGTACTAGCCAACACTTTTGAAGCGATAGCCCTGGAAAACATCTTTTTTATCTGATTTTTTCTTGTCCAACTAACTATTTAATTACAATCGTAAGTAAATTTTTCAGGTTTATTATGGTATTGATGGTTGATGGTTGGATGGAGGACCTTTTCCTGTACATAGTCCAAAAATGTTTTTACTTATAAAATCAAGTTTTTTATTGGTTAAAAATTTTTGACATAAATTTTGACAATATTTAGCAAATGCTTATGTAAGAAAAAGCAATCACTAAAAATCAAATACACTTCATTATAATACACTTTATAAAACACTTCATTATAATATATTTCTATTATAATACACTTCATTATAATATATTTCTTTTATAATACAATTCTTTTATAATACATTTCTTTAATAATACACTTTATTATACATTACCCTTGATTTTGTCTTCATCAATATATTGTCTTTTTCAATATATTGTCTTTATCAATATATTTTCTCTTTAATTTTTATGATCTGTTGTGGTTGTACAATTAAGTACAATAGTATGGTATTTCATACATAGGTCTTTTATACCAAATAGGTATTGTTTATTACTTTATTATTTATTATATGATCTATCTGATGGTTATATGCATTATTTATGTATTGTTTGTATTTCTCTATCTTGCACTTTATACTACATCTATACTGTATACTATATGGAATTATAGATATATTGTAACTATATGAATGTAACTATTTCATCATATATATAACTATTTCATAACATATATAACAAACATATATAACAAACATATATAACAATTCTATTATATCTATAACTATTTTATTATATATATAATTATTTTATTATATATATAACAATTCTATTATATCTATAACTATTTCACTATATCTATTTCACTATATTTATCTATTTTATTATTTTATGATATCTATTTCATACAATATATAGGTTTCATTTTCATGGTTTAAACTCTTGCTTACTTATCTTTTTGTTGTTACGTAAATTGTCGATCATAATACTTTTGTTTAATTTGAGCTTCCTGTTTGAAGCCTCATTCGGATTTTTGTTCTAATATAAAATATCTAATTGGTATGGATTATCGTCAAATCTTATCCACGGTTGGTAGCAATATATATGATGATTTGTATTTGAATTTCATTGATCATTATCCTTTAGAGTTGATTATCAATCCTAACAATTATCTACCCGTGTTTACTACCAATATAATTAATGATGACCGATGGCTGTTTAATGTCATGATACTTTTGTTATTATTTATAGGTGACATATTTTATGCTTTTGTTAGGCTAGTATTGGCATTGGTGGTATTGTCGATTTATTTTTGCATATTTTCTTTCTTGTTGATTTGGTTAATTGTCACCTTAAAACGAAGATGGAAAGTTTTGATGATTTATGTTAGAGGTAATGATGTATTGATGGGAGTGATGTAGAACTCCATCTACTGCATGAAACCTATTATATTGAAAACAAGATATCTGTTACAGTTTTATTGATTTTGTCATATTAAAAAAGAACCCAGGTTACTGATTTACCCAACCCGTCATATCCAAAACTAAACATATTCAAAACTAGACATATCCAAAACAAGACATATCCAAAACTAGACATATCCAAAACTGGACGTATCCAAAAAAGACATATTCCTGTTTTATTGAACTCGTCTTTCATCAGGTCCCAATTCACAAATAAATTATCTTTTTGTTGTAATCGTCAATTTGCAATAAATATAACCTATAAAGTTATTAATTTTCCATAAGAGAATAGTGTAGAACACTATTCTACCATTTAAACCGGGTTTACCTTTCATCACTTTCAATCTTTACTTAGAGATGCAAATCTGGTTTATACAGTATCAGTCTTATTGTATTGATCAAAGCCAATGTTTTTGGATTATTGTACTGATTAAACACCACTCCTTTTGGATTACGAATAAATTGATCGTAAAGATGCTATAATTGATTGTCAAGATGGTTTAATTGATCGTAAAGATGCTATAATTAATTATCTGTTTAATAGATTTCACTACAATTTGTGCTACACTTATCATGCACTAGTTATTGATCTTATACATTATTGATTGACCAGACAAAATTTGAAGTTTGAAACTAACTCAATAGTCGTTGAATAGGATTACTTGTTGATTTTGAAGTCAAATAATTAAATTAATCATTTAATAAAGTGAAACAACTATCATAATGATTTAATAAAGTGAAACAACTATCATAATGATTTAGTCAAATCAAATATCTAACATAGCACGTTATTCACAATATTGGCATCTTTACCTAAAGCATGGTGCAATTACTTTTATCCAACTATTTAATTGGTGGATTCATTTTACAAAGTTTAAAGAACAACCACTTACCTTATTGCCTTATTTACTTGTGTTGCATTATTAAATTTTTGTTTTTATCAACGTTTCTAAAATACAAGACTTTAAGCTATTCAAAAATACTTAAAAGAGTGGAAAATATTGTATCATTATAAATACTTTGTTTTCACACATATTCATTGATAACCGAAATCTATTATAATTATACTCAATTGAGTACACTAACGGCGTAGTATTTATTCTATAAGAATTTATATTAAACATGGTATCTCACAGATTGAAATTTTATCTATCATCAATCTTGAACTAAACAATCTAATCTTTAAATTTGATCTAACTAACTAGAGATATCTATAAAAGTTGAACAAAATGTATTGAATGAAACCGAGAAGGGTATTTGAGTATTGTGGAGTAGAAAAGAGTTTTGCAATGGTGTTTGTAAGGAAGCCTGTAGATAATGCTGCGTTAACTACTGATGACAAGGTCCAAACGTTATTCTTTTGAATTGCAACAGCCAAGTTAATAACAAATTTTTGCATATTTGGATCAGTTAATGCTTCATGAATAACTGAAGAGCCAAGTCCCGATTTATCTAATGCAACCATGAAATCTTGAAGATCAGCAGTTGAAGAAAATGATAACAATGCTTGGAAAATTGCAACTTGAGTTGCATCAAGTCCAACAGGAAGATTCAAACCAGTGAGACCATTGACGATAGTTGCACCAGCACCAAGAACATCAGAAGTGATACTTATAACACCACCAACAGCACTATCTGTAGCATTGACTAGTGTGCCTCCAACATTTTGAACGATACCTCCTACGGTATTGACGACTGTTCCAACTAAACCCCCTAAAAGCCCGAAAAGTCCGCCACCAAAAGCAGATGAAGTTTGTGGTTTAGTAGTTGAGGTTGTTTTGGGTACATTCATTGCATTTGTAGAGGCTGAAGTAGCTTGTCCAGCAAAACTACTGACTATTGAAGTAGCTTTTCCATTGACACCACCAACGACAGAAGTAGCTTGTCCCGCAAATCCACCAGTGACTGAAGTTACTTGTCCTCCAACACTACCAATAACTGAAGTAGCTTGTCCTGCAAAACTACCGGTGACTAAGGTTGCTTGTCCCCCGACACCACCAATGATTGAGGTAGATGTACCACTAGCACCACCAACTACAGAAGTAGGTGGTACGGATGGGTTCGTGGAGGAAGAAGTAGAAGGAGCTGTGTTGCCTTTATTACCTCCATTCCCGAATAATAATCCACCAACTCCACCAATTATATCACCAACTCCACCAATTATATCCCCAAGTAATGATCTTTTTACTTGAACTGGATCTGATACTAAGTCTCGTTTCTTGAAACTGACAATACCGTTAACAAACAAAGTTTTCACGATAGAAACTAAACCATTAAATGCATCTATATGAGAAAGAACTTCATTAACAATATCAACTGCTAAGTTTGAGGTATCGAGAGCAGTAAGAAGTTTATCAATTGGTTTTGATTTCAAAAACCCTACAACCGCATTGATAGTAACTGGTTGAACGAGAGGGTCGGTTGCAAAATATTTTATGAATGCTACACCAGTTCCACTGGTATTCAAATTTGTCATTAACTGGGTAAGCGCTTTATTTTCCCTCTTGGCTATACCATTGTTTGATTGTTCGTTCACTGGTAAATTTTCAACCAATCTTTTGAATAGATCATTTACTGCTTCTTCATCTGGATCAGTAGCTATTTTATTAAGCAAGCCATTGAAAGAATCATCAACAGTGAATAATTGAATAAAATCCTCAAACGATTGAATTTCACCTATTTCATTTGAACGCTCTACAAAATCAGTTGGACTATCGCTTAAGCCACGACGTTGGACTGGAAGCGTAAATACTAACGAAAGTAAAAAGAATAGGTAAATTGAAAACCTCATAATCGGTTTAATTTTTTTTTTTTACACCGACATTCATTGACTATCATTTTATAGTATTTCCTTTCATACAATCAAGGTTAATCAACCCCACCATTTTCTGCACATCTTGCGGGTATGTTATTGTATTCGTTGCAAACTTGTTGAACCATCATTGGATTACCGTTGTCATTATTTCTTCTGTACTAATCGGGTAATTATGTACCACATATGTACTTGGGACCAGTATCCTATTTAGGAAATTAATCAGATTGGGTATATGTATGCGTCTGGTTGACTAAAACAACCTAAAAATGATCAAAAACTATAACTAGATGGTGGGTCATCAATCAAAGTTACACAAATCATAATTCTTTGACTACCATCTAAACCTGAATCTATGTATGGTGAGTATTGGTTGGGAATCTCGGTTTTTGATATCAAGTTTAAAACGCCAGCGATTTTTTCAAACCTTCATGTAGAAGAGCTAACTTGATATGCATCAAATTTTCCAATCTGGTCTTACAGTGGTTAAGACATATAATGGTCAGGTATAATTGAGAGATTAGATGCAAATTAATTGAAGCTGTATGTGAACACACTCATTATATCTATTCTGTTTGTTTATTTATATCATTAAGAACTTTATATAACCACAGCTATAGTAATAGAGAAATCAGAGCTATGGTAATGAAGCACGCAAGAATAATTTCACCAAATATTTTGTACTGGACTGGTGCCATGCAAAAACATTTCCTTCTTGTGAATTCATTGGACATTGGAGAAATACCTAATGAAGCAATGACTAGTCATAGTTGAAAAATATTAAACAATACCCACCTACACATGAGTTGCGTGCTGATGATATTCCCTACAATTTGAATCACACTAATTTATGTATTCGCTACAATTTAAATAATATTAATTTATGTATAAATTTTAATAATTATTGATGTATAGGCCTTAATAACCAACAACAAAGTAGAAATTTGATCCCTATTCTGAATAGTTCAAAAAAGTACAATTTCAAAATTTATTTGGATCTGTTCATACAAACTTGAAATTCGACAGGTTATTCTAATCAGTTCAATTTAGGTAATTCAAAATGTTGAATAATTTCATAGCATATTTTCCAGAGAAAACTGAATTTTCAAATTGACAAAAAACGGCAATACTTAGATCAGCTCATTATATCGATTCAATTCTACCTAAGGTTCAATAATCCACCATCTAATACGAAATGCTAGTGTCATAAAATTTATTCAAACTAGTCGACCAGATTGACTACCTAGGTAACTTGTCGTCACATTGACTAATTGTGTAATGATTAAATGTCTCTATACATCCAACAGAGTACAATACGTATAAAAATTTCATAATTGTGTATGATTTATTAACAATAGAAAAAAATAAAAAAAAATTTTGCAATGTACTATATCCACCAGTTCTTGAAAAGTCATCAAATTTTGATAACCAGTCTACCATTTTTCCTCGGGATTTTTTTCAAATTCCAAATAATCTTGCCAATTGAAACAGCTTAACTCTGATTCATTGGTAATTCCTAAATCCCAAAGGGAAATATTTTCCTTATCATCTACTGTCAATACTTTTTCAGGTTCCCCTAAATTTATGATCAAATTCATTGACTTAGTACCATGAGGAGTAGAATATATTTTCAATGAATCATACTTAACATTTCTATAAGGACGAAGACTACCAGTTGAATTTATTATATCATTAATGTTTTCCAACAATTGTTTTGGTGTAGTTGATTTCAAATTGATGTTGTTCATAATGTAGTTTTTCACATTTCTATAAGGAAACGACTTAATAATACGAACCGTAATCAAAGCATCCGTAGGTGGTCTTGTTGTTGATGTTAAAGGTTCTTCCATCTTAATTACTTTCAATGGCATGTTTGGCAAATTTAATTTTTGCACCCAAATGAAGAGTCGTGCCAATGTTCAAACTTTTTTGATTTTACAGCCAAAAGTTAAGCGGTGGTGATTTAGAAGTAAGTACAGATAGACCTATGATAACTAGTGGTTTGGGATGATTTGAAGCTTATAATCACCACTTGATTTATTTTTAATTTGTGATATTGGGTTTGGTTGTTGAAAACTGTTTAAAAATGTTGGCAAATTGGTTAGCTTTATGAGAAGTAGATTTACCACAATAAGTGATCTTACATTAATTTTTCAAGTTATTATTCTTGTTTCATTAGAAAGACTAGATATAATTTAATTATTACTATCTGCTCTTATTTTTATGCCACTTTATTTCAATTTGGTGGTGTCCATCATTTTTTTCATTTTGCTAATAGGTTATGACTCCTAAAAATGTTTGAAAATGTGTTGATCTCCAATAACAGTGTCAGTGGTCACTTATTGACAACAGAATCATTACAATTAGAGATATTACATCTCAAATGACACTTTTGTTGTTTCGATTTGTTTTAATGATTCATTTTTAAGGATTGTTTATTACTATCAATGATTCACGATTTGAGTTTGCCATCATTTCTCCAATTTGCAACCACATTAACTAAATTTAAAATAATATGTATCTTCTTTTTGCCAGATGGCATCTTTTCAAAATAATAATTGATTTCTTTTTCTTTATTTCATTTGAGTGGTGTACATCATGTATACATCATTTTCTTCAAATCACTCAATATTGCTCATAATTGTCAAGATGCTCGAAATTTTCTTGATTATCAATTAAGAAAATATTGGTTTCACTAACTGGGTTAATAACCAATTGAAAGATTAATCGATTCAGTAACTAATACATTAAATGAATAAAATTATGGTTTTGAATTTGAAACCTTGTTTTATAAGTCATCTAGCTTTTGAGGTCACAACTTCTCCTACGTTTAAAAAATTCATAATTATTAATCTTTGTTCGATTCAAGTGTTCTATACCGTGTACCATTATCGCAATCTAGACATTATATAGTGAGAAATTCACAATTACCCACCATAAACTTTTATGTCGTGGAAAAAACACACTCCTTCCTTGCATGTCTCATGTTTAATTACAAACATTTGAAAAATAATTTTGAAATATCACAATAAGTCCAAACTGAAGTTTCAAGTTCAAATAAAAAATTTGGATTGACTTAGTATGTGAAGGCATAATGACCATCAGCTAATAACACTATTGGTCGTGATTGAATATTTATCGCCTATGAACTGATAAACTAAAATTGAAATTTCACCACACGCTACCATGTTTCTTTGTTTCAAAAAATAATCACGAAATATTTTTGTCCAAATTGAGATATTGAAACGCTTAACTTGGGTATAATACACGTAAGGGTTCATCGAATGGCTCCTGGCACAATATTGATATTATTATTATTAATATTAGTACTTCTACTTTCATTATTGCATTTTGATATTTTTTTATATTGTGTGGATACTGGTGGAATATTCTTCAAACATAGGTTAAATTTTGTTTAGAGCTTAGTTGAATATTACTGATTCACATTTGCTTGGATTTGAATTGCTCGAAATTCAGATTTCATTCAATATCGTTCATATATTTTCCAAAACCGACACTTTGATAATAATTTTTTATCGTATCGATTGAAAATATCCGTTTTAAACGCAATCAGGGTCTTATTAGAAGAGAGCACAAAAGAATAATATCAATTTTTCAATTGAGTTCAGTCGGTTGAATTCCTTTTATATAACTCATATTCATACTACAGTCGCAGAAGTTTCGGAGTTGTTGTAAAAAAATCCATTTTAGCTTATCAAGTTTGAGAACTCAACAATTTAGATAATAGCTAGGGAAATTCAACTAAAGCCATTTCACTAGACAAATTTTAGTAGATCTAGTGTTTTGTTAGTTGAAATCAATATTTCAAAAGTTGTTTCAAGTGTTGTCAAAACTAGTTTGTTTATCCGCATTTGCGAGATTATAAAAAAAAAACATCTTATTTGTTATATTCTGAAAGCTGGTAGCTCAAGAATTATTAAACATACGTCAGGTTTATACAACCGTTAACCTGTTATCATTCATTGCATTGGAAGCATATATTTTACATTTCAACATATACCACCAATTACAAAATTTGAATTTCTTTTACAACAATAATACCAGCATCTTATTGAAAACTTAAAATATCTTCTACGGAACTACCCAAATGGGTAAAACTACAGGAGAAAACCATGATTCGATGGCTAAATACAAAGTTATCAATAGCTCAAATAAATCCACATTTACCTCCACTTCCGCAACTATCCCAAATAACGAATTTGCATCTGGACTTGCAATCAGGATTAGTATTGATCCAAGTAACCAACCAGATCGTTTATGAAACTAATGGTAAGTTCTATGCTACTCCATTGTATGTAAAACCAAATTTTAAAATTCAAAAATTAGAGAATTTAATCGATTTTTTGAAATTTATCGACTTAATTTTAAAGATTAATATTGGTAATTTAATAAGTGCTCAGGACATTTATGATAATAACTTGAAGTTAGTTTTGGGATTTATATGGTCATTATTTCTATTTTCAGTAAATAATATTGAAAGCTCATTCGTGAAGGTTAAACAGGTATTACTAAATTGGTTGAGTGATATGGACTTGGAAATTGATAATTTTAATGTTAACTGGTCCATAGATTCTGGAAATTTGTTACTGATTTTCAATACAATTTTCAGCTATTATAATCTCGATGTGGAATTTGATAATATACATGAAATTTTAGTATATTTGCATGATGATTTGGAGTTACCATTTTTAATTGATTTTGATGATTTTAATCAAGCATTTCCTGACGAAAAATGTATTGTCCCTTTTGTGATTGAGTTGTTTAAGTATTTTGAATTGAACGACGATGTTTCAAAAGAAGAAAAGGAACAGGACGAACTAGAAACAAAAAAGACTGGTTTGAAAATGGATAAAGTGCTGGCGGAGGAGAAATGTTGTGGGTCGGACATATTGCAATCGAACTCGGTTTTATATGATCTTACGACTGAAGTAGAACCCAATTTAAAAAAAGAGAGTAAACATGATCCATCTTCTTCTATAGCAAACTATTCGGCTGCTACCAGAGAATCTCAAGAAATTGATTGTGATACTTCTGGTATCACATTAACATCATTTACACCCAAATCGACCGACTTTTCAACTGAAACTTTGATTCCATCCAATCCATACTCGATTGACTCAACATTTTCTGAGGAGAGTATATCATTTGAAAGGTTTGACGATTTAGTCGAGTTAATAGTTTTATCTTATAAACTAAAACATGATTATGAAACACATGCATTGAACTTTTTTGATAAAATTAATGCAGCAGTATTCCAATTAACCAATTTATTGGTAATCGAAGATTCAACAAGCCAATTAAATTTAATAGTTTCATCATTGAAAACCTCCAATCTTGGAAACTTTCTGAGTAAATTTAATACAATTGTTAATCAGCTTGATGAAGTAATTGAAATGTTATCTGTCTATGAAAACTATACTTTACGAGAAAAACCACAATTGTTTTATTCCGATTTTAGCAGTTTGACTGATTATTTTAATGGTATAGAATCGAACTTAAACCAAATTGACTTGAAATATATTCCCTCACTTGAAGTGCTTAGTTTTGACAATATTCGAAAAAAAATATCCACACTAATAGATTTAGACTACGAAATTATTGATCATTTGAAACCATTTATTGAAAATTTACAATCAATCGATTTAGGCAAAATACTTGAGGTTCTTGAATTGGCGACAACAAAGTTCAAGGACAACGAGGATGAGAAATTGAAAGTCATGAAATTCCTTGATGATTTTGATCGAATATTTGAGATAATCAGTAGATTAGAGAGATTTTATGAAGTTCTTTCAATTAATATCCAACCTGAAGATATTCATCAATTGGATGAACAAATATCTCGGAAGGAAATACCACAACTGTTTAATTTGAATTCAGAAACATTTGAACAATTCAAATCAACAGTATTAAAAGATAACAATCAATTGTCACATTTTGAGTTAATACGAGCATTAAAATCTTCAAATTTCTCTAACCTGAAAATAAGGGATTTTATTGACATCATACCAACTAAAGATGTTGATATTATAACTTCTAATGATTTAGATTTTGAGTTGAACTCAAGCTCTACTTGTACGTCCTCAATTTCAAGCACAAATAGTCATGTACTTTTTGACGAAAATGCTAGCCAGATATCTCCATCAAATGTGTATGACTGGGAATCTTTAATCAATAGGCTTGAAAATGGATTTTCAATTTAATGATACCGCCATATGATACCCTTTTCAATTCTCAAACACTGTATGTATTTATTTCCCTATTTAATAAACGAATTATGAATTACAATCTAAAAATAATAAAATCTGTTATATATAATAATTAAACCTATTAAAAAAGAAGATATACTTACACTATAACCTTGACACCAAAATACAAGCAGAATATGACACCAAGAGTATACTTATTTGTAGTTATAAGTAACTCAAAATTGAAGAAAAATGACGTATTAAAGGTTTCGCATATACTAAGCAGTAAAACCTGACTAACTAAAAAGACGATGGCATTGTTTCGAGCAGGCCTTAAATGAATAATACCTTTTGGGTCAGAATTTAAAAGATCGATAGGGTTTAAATAGTTAAATCTTGAAAAAAGGATGATCCATTGCTTCTTTTGCTGTTGGTCTTAACTGATGATCATAAGTTAATAATTTATCAATTAAATCTAAAACTTCATCATTGATTAAATGTTGATTATCTTTATTGATAAAAGATATCCAGGATTTTCTTGGATAAGTACCTAAAACACCATCATACTCCTGGGACAAAGTTAAACCATATTTATTGATATATTTCATTAAATTTTCTGTACCCAAAACTTTAGCGATTTGAACTAATTGATCAATATTTGAATCGCCCCTGAAGAATGGTTCTTTCTTGAATATTATTGCTGCTAACATACAACCAACTGACCACAAATCAAGGGAATAATCATATTGTTGCAAATTAATTAATAATTCTGGTCCTTTATGATATCTTGAAGCCACTCTAACATTATAGTCCATACCCATATGATAAAACTCGGCTAATCCCCAGTCAATTAGACGTAAGCTCTTGGTCAAGGGATCAATCATGATATTTTGCGGTTTGACATCACGATGAATTATCCCCATCGAATGACAATAATCCAAAGCAATCAACAACTGATTAAAGTAATATTGAATATCACTAATGGTGAACTTGGGATACAACACTCGAAAGTCAACATTGTTAATCTTTTCAAAAATCAACGCCGGGATCTTGGATTGCTCATCTCGTACTATATCTAACAACCCAATTATATTTGGCCCTCCAGTCAAATTTTGAAGAATTTTCACTTCTCGATAGATCTTCTTCACCTTGACCGGCTTCAACACCTTAACCACACATGGCTCGTCATTCAACACATTCACTCCTTGAAATACTTCTGAGTATTTCCCTCGCCCAATCTTAGAGATGATCTCGTAATTCTTGATATTCCCCCACGATATCTTATGATTTTCATAATCCCAATACTCGGCCGGCTTGTTCTGATTCACATCACTGTATACCCGGGCCACTGAATACACTCGTGTAGCGCCACTCATCTTATGGTTGATGTCTTGTCTGGTTTGGTTATCATTTACTCATCAGAAATCTTCGCGATCCACCAGCCCTGCACTGAAAAATTCGGGCACAATCCAGTTAATACTTGGAGTGGATTGGATCATTTCTGAGGCAAATGGAGGTATATGCATAGGCTAGGTCGGGTTACGCTAAACGATGGTAATTTAGAGGTAACTGGGGTTGAAATTTGGGGTGAAATTGATGGTGTTTTGACGTTTCAAGGCGATTTAATTCGAGTGCCATCTTATGTTGATTATCGGGCAATACCATTCTATTTGGTAAGATATGGGGGATTGAGAGTGTTCACAACAGACCCCGATACTGAAACTTGGTTCAAGGATAATTTGGTGGCGCTAGCCTTGAAATTGGATGCAAATATCGGACTAATTTATCAAATTGAACATCAATATTTAATTTTCTATTTTGATAAACACGTCAAGTGTTTTATAGTTGATTTTGAAATATTGAATGAAGTTGATCGTTATATCGATAAAAAATTTCCATCAAAACTGGAAATTATTGGCGCTAATACTAATATTTTTGATAAAATTTGTGAAAAGAGGAACAATCCTTTTGTTGAACCCATTATTCAACAAAATGATGCTTCGGTACTATCTAACCAAACTCAAGTAAATCTGGCAATTTCGAAAATCATCCTTTCCGGTTTACGAATCCGAGGTTTATCAACAAATTTAAATCATTCAGTAAATGAGAAATTGACCATCAAAGAAATCTATCAAATGACTTACAAAGCAACGTTATTCTCACTAAGAAAATACAATTATTCTTTTAATAAGTCTGACCATCCTATCACTGTAAATGAATTACAAGAAATCATTGAAAAATTATTAGAAATTTTTGTTGATGTATCTTAAAACCAAAAATAAATAGTCATAATCAAAAAATGATTGACTAGCCAATAATCAATCATTGAGTCAATTTGCAAACACAGTTACAATTGTGTTTTTTGTATCTGGTTTGCTGAGAAATACTACATTCGAACCTTTGATTACCATTTGTTATTATTATATACAAGCATTATTAATACATGATGAATCCTAGTTATATATTTATAAGTCTTTAACAGAAAGAACTCTAGTTTCATTAAAGTCATTATAATGTTTTTCAGATGCAGTTTCTAATTGAATTTCTAACACCGATTTCTTATTGGATTTTTTGATTGAAACTTCATCTTTCATATGATCTAATAATAATGATTTGTCTTGCAACAAATAACCTCGTTTATCGGGATTTGAGTAATATTCTATATCTCTTCTATGAGTAGGTCTAGCTGGAAGTGGTAAATAACCTTTTTTCAAAATAAATTCTTCAGGTTTAATATGAGCATTCAAGCTTAATTTTGTAAAATAAATTGCAGTAAATTTGTGATTCAACTTCTCAATGGTTTCAATGACTGATTCTGACGCTCTCGATGCTTCAATATTCAATGGCACACTATAGACTTCTTTTCCATTACCTAAGATTTTTACACCATCACGGATACTACCAGTAATCAAACCACAATCTTTCATGATTTTAATAGTCAAAGTTTCTCCAGCTTTCAAAGGTATTCTCCCATCGTTCCAAAACTGCTGGATTCTTTCTAAATTTAAATCGTGATATATTCTTTTATGAGGTCTTTTAAAACCAATTATGGGAAATCGTTTATAAAATGGAGTTTGCCCCCCTTCTAACCAATGAGGTACCTTACCTCGAGCTTTTTGACCTTTTTGACCCCGTCCCGAAGTCTTACCTTTTCCTGAAGCTGGTCCTCGACCTAATCGCTTGTATGACACAACTGCTCCCGGATTTGGTATTAAAAACCCAATCGTCGACGCTTGACGCATGGTTTCCATTATGCGGAGCCCTTGAGTCACCGTATCCTTCAACCGACCACCAATATTGAACATCCTGGCACTTTTATTTAACTACTCCTAGCACTTCTTCAACTGATTGAAAAATTTCAACCACCTTTCTGATTTGTCCTGCAGATAATCCAGCTTTGTTTAGGGCCATGCTGGACCTGGAGCTTATAGCGAATAGTGGCATTGTTAGTACGAGAGTAGAGTCAATGTGGTGGTAGCTCTAGGTCAGATTGTAGGTCGATACTTAGGTCGAAAAGAATTTTTCATTTCATTATTAAACTTATTCTTGAATGACAAAGGTGGAAGGAACAGAAGAAGAAGAGTTGAAGCAGCTATGGAGTCTTTTTCAAGATTCTCCTGAGGATATTCAGGTCAAAAGACAGCAAATTACTCGAGCTATTCAACAAGATAAGAATTCTGAATTTCCAACTTCGATGTCGATAGTGACGGCATTGGATGAGTTATTGGGATGCTTTGCTATAGGAGGACAAATAAAGAATTATTATCGATATGGAACTTATGAAACTTGTAAGAGACAACGAGAGAAGTTTTGGTTTGCGGTCAAGAATGGAACGATGTATGACGACGACAAATCACCAAATGAATTAACTGATAAAGAATTGGCGAGACGAACCAAAATTCAGGAGTTTTATAAAAAAAGGTTATTGGAAGATAAAGCTAAAGGTAGTAGTGAAGATATATGGGATGTAAGAAAAGAATTAATCGAAAATCCATTTAAAAAGTAAATAGTAAAAGAATTTAGTTACAAATGTACATATATGTAATCGGTAAATAATATACAAAACATAAGATAATCAAGATGTAAATCTCACATTATAATGCAACCTTTTTTTTCTGGTTCTTGATCATTTGATCCCATAGCTCTAGCATTTAAAGCACATCTAGCTGCTTCACTAAAAGCTTCATTAACACCTCGATTTTTCTTAGCTGAACATTCTAAATATCTTAAAGCACCTACTTTCTTGGCTACTGCTAACCCTTCTTCATAAGTTATTAACCGTTTATTTGAATTGATGTTACTATTGTTGTTGTTGTTCGAATGATAAGGATTTGAATTTGAGTAAGGATTATAAGAATCGTCTTCTTGGGGATTATTAGTATTGTCAACATCAGTATCTTCGTTTGATCTTAAATCACATTTTAAAGCTACCAAAACTAATTTGACCCCTTCACAATGATCAGTAATTTCCCCTACCCATTTACTTTGAACATTTTCTAAAGAATCAGGGGAATCTATGGAGAAGCACAACATTATACAATGAGTATCGGAGTAAGATAATGATCTTAACCGATCAAACTCTTCTTGTCCTGCTGTATCCCATAAACTTAATTCAACTGCTTTACCGTCAATAAATATATCATGGACATAGTTTTCAAACACAGTAGGTTCATAAACTTGAGGAAAATAGCCTCTGGTAAACACATTCAATAATGACGTCTTTCCACAAGCACCATCTCCCAATATAACAATCTTCCGTTGTACTAAATGTTAGTAACAAAATAAAAAATAAAATAAAAATACAAATTCAACAAAACTATGTCGATAAAACCGGCTGAAAACCAGCAATTCAAGACAATCATAGTCTCATTTTGTCACAAGCATCAAATCTTTAAGAATCCACCATTCATTTCGTTTTCATTTCGTTCCATTCACTACAATCTACTAAATTCATCTTCAGCATTATGTCGTCCGTCGCTTGATTCGTGGTTTAGTCACCAAGTAGACAATACACTTTCACTTCATCGGCTTCTCAGTCCGTCATACATACTGGCTTTAGGAGCACTACCGCAAAGAGGCATAGTTATCCGATGTTGTTTAGTAAAATCGAAAGTTTCTACTGTAATTTATTTGTCGCAAAATTAAACGACAACCAGCCAGAGGTTGGCCAGAGATTAAATCGAAACAACTTTCGATCGGGGCGGTTTCAGGCGTCGAGATCTCAGCGCAAGATACTTTGGGGGTGAAGTGATTGACCTGTAAAATATGGTATTGATACCGTCTCTATTCGTGTAGTTATAAGAGAATTTAGATTATTTTTTGTAAATTGACATACAATTAGTACCAGACTGTGCCAAGATAGAAATACAGTAAGCAAAGCAGTATGCTAACTTGGAACACAGTAAGCAAAACAATGCTAATCGGTTATAAAAACGGAAACTTTCAATGAAAACACTTTCTTTCAACTACAATGAAAAACATTTTCTTTCAACTACAATGAGTGCATTGTTGACTCAAATTATGAGCTGTATATAAACTACATGTTACGTTGAATAAATTTTACTCTATCTAATCGTCAAATTCTTGCTCAACTTTTCTTTCAAATAATCGCCTTCAATCAATCTTGTCAAAAAGCTTTTCTATTTTTTTTATTGAAACCCAGCTATGCTTTTACTTTCCTTTTTGATTTTGAAGTCAAACTTTAATAAAAATCAAACTTCCTTTTATCACAATGACTAGTTCTATTCCTCAATCTTAATTAATCTTGAACTTTAATAATCATTAATATACTTTCCTTCAAAATATACCTTTTTTTTTAAAACATTGCAAATTTTAACCGTGTTTTAACCGTGTTTTACCATTTTCTCTTTAAATTTTCATTCTTTTTAGGAAAACTAGTTGTTTCAATGTTCAACCTAACTTTCTGTCACTAAAACTTTCTTCTAACTATTAGAAATATTCCCTTATAATGAAATTATTTATATTTATTGTATTTGAAATCAAGTTAAAGTTTAAGTCAAATAAGTAATAACTTTGATTCAAGTTGTGTTTGAAGGAAAACCAATATTCAGCTTCTATTCTTCTATCTTGAAAACAATTATTTGTAATTTGGTTGTTTTCATGTTTTTTTTTTTGATTTTTTTTATTGGTTTTTTCACTTATTACCTACCAAATCCTCTAAGTAAGTACTTGGAATCATTTTCCTAGGAGTAACTGTATTCAAATTAGTAACATCTGAAGCTTCCAGTTGATTAATCTCGGAGTTATTATGATCATTATTGATGTATAAATTTGGAATTTGAGAATATCTATTTTGAGGAGAAGGAAATGAATTAGTTTGGGATCCAATTAATGAGAAATTGGAACTATTATTAAGACTTGATTTAGTTCTTTTATGATGCATGAACTCGGCCGTTGGCGATATAAACATTTTAGTCAAATCTGATTTTGAAGTAGTAGAATTAAATTCTGATTGATAAATAGTTGAAGTATCATTAATTGTTGAATCACCATTATTACCTAAACCTCCACCCAAACCGGTTTTTGTTAATAATGGTAACTTAGCCACAGAATAAAAGTCGGCAGTAGATTGAGGAGTCATTGAATAACCATAACCATTATTACCATTTGATTGATATTTTTCAAAAAATTTTTTATCATTTTCAATTGATTTTTTAGCTAATCTTGAAGATAAGATTGATAGTATTAAATGATATAAGATAAATCCTAATAAAATCGCCCCTAAAATCGCCCCCACTGCAATGAATACGGTACCATTAGTATTTTTTGTTCGAATAATGAATGGATTTGAACTACTAGGAGGCACTGTCATTACTGGAGTAGTATAAGTCTGGGAAGAAATCAGAGGTAAATCAGTTTTCAATTTGGGTAATCCAGTACCAGTTGTCGAAGTAGTAGTCACCAACTTTGGTAATCCACCACTCCCACTAGAAGTAGTTGACGTATTTTCATCTGATTTACCACTATCACTATTATCATCAGATTTTGCGTCTTGTGTAGTACTCTTGGTGGTTGTGCCTGATTTCAACTTTGGCAAATCCCTCTTATGGGCTAGCATATCTTCAACCAAGTTAACTACTTCGTCCATGTTGTTGAAGAAGAAGAAGAAGAAGATGAAGAAGAAGAGATGATTTTTAAAAATAGATCAAAATGCGCCCACCCAAAATAGAAATCAAAACAGAAATGAAAATTAAATAAATTTATTAAACAAAAGATAAAAGAGAAGCAAAACAGAATCAAAGGATAATCTAAAGATAAGCAAATGATAATCAAGTTTGTTTTGCTCTTATTGTAATTAGTTCTATTAAAAAAACGAAACAATTGAAAAGAAAAAAAACTGTATTAACTGTATTCATAAGTATAACTTTATTAATTAGTATAACTTTAATATTTGTAACTGTATTAACTAGTACAACTTTTAACTGTATTAGTAGTATAACTTTATTATTTGTATAACTGTATGAACTGTATGAACTGTATTATTTGTATTAACTGTATGATCTGTATTATTTGTATTAATTGTATTAACTCTATGAACTGTTATTGAAAGTTTCTGACTAAGTTATTGCATGTACTGTTGCATCTTGATCCCTTTCATTCACTGGCATTCATATATAGTCTCAAAATCTACTTATAGTCATACCAATGTTTAATGCTTGTTCCTACATCTTTCAATTATGCTCTCTCTACCTCATATATTGCTAATTCGGGAAATATCTCTTTAGTCATTCCTATTACTAGACTCTTTTTTTTTCACCTCAAGCCGTGTATAAACAACCATCAATTACCTCTTGTTAGCTGTAAGTAATAGTTGATCCACCCACTTCAAGTGTAAATCACATTATCACCATTTTTAAATCGTTTTATCAATCGACAATATTAACAGATATTAACGGACAATCAATTCATCATACTACCCAGTTTCCTTGTCTGTTTTGATTGAATTCATTCATAAACGAATTCCAAGCGTCAACTGCTTCACAATCCATAGTTAATCTGGGTTTAAATTGGCTTGGAAATTGTCGATTATATTCTTCCACATCAAGATCTTGAGCACAATATATTTTCAATTCATTATAATGATCATAATTATTTTGATCCTCCCAAGGTTTAGGAATTGGTGAATCGGAAAAGTGAATTAATCTTATATTTGATTTTATTTCTGAAACATTCCATTCTTGTGGAGAATACTTATTGATAAACGGTAAATATTGTGGTTCTATTATAAATCGATAATGATGTTTTTCTTTGAATTCCCCAGTTAACACTCCATAATTTTTATGAGGTAATATTCCAATTTTATAATCTTGTTGTTGTAATAATAAATCATTAAAAAATTTATTTATAATTTCCATATCATAATCAGTTGACTTTCTTAATTTGCCTCGACTAATAAAATGCCAATACCATGGATTATTAATATAATTAAGTAATTGTTGAAATATCTTCCGATTTGGTTCAATCATCATTACATGGGTTGCAAAAAAATCATCGTAATTGTCAAATTTATGATTCTCATTAACAAGAGTAGGTAAATTGTCCCAAGAATAAGGTTTCTCAACACATTTGTCAATGATTTTTTCATATTCTTGTTTTGAAGGAATTTTTCCAGAATAATTCTTGTAAGTCTTTTTTTTTTCAACTTTGTTATTTAACCAATAAGCCTGAGGCATAGCATAGTTGATCTCCTTGGGTAAATAAAACAATTCATCCATGGTACTGTTATTTACAAACATTGAATCACTATCAAAGTATACAATTCTATCGAATTCAACTTGATTGAAAATTTGTAACTTGGTAAGAGAACTTGACCAAGTTGAAGTAACAGATGAATTTATAACTTTTGTGGCTTTCAATTTGATATCGTTTTTCTTTGCTAAAGCAAGTAATTGATTAAATTTTTCATCATCTTGATGAATCAAATTTTGGTTGATTAAAATAACTAAATTTTTGACTTGAGTTTTATTTTGTCTTAGTTTCACATAATTCAATATAGCCAAATTAAAGTATTCATAATTTGTAGCATATTGAACATAAGCAACTTTGTCGAAATTTACATCTGATTGAAATTTTTCATTTATAAATTCAATAGGTAAAACCCGTAAATGATTAGCCAATTCATTATTAAACGGTATCAATACACTGAAAATAACATAATATGCTATGACAAACACTGCTAGCTTGAATTCCCATTTCTCCCACGACAAAAATTTCATTTATCATCTGTTAGCCAACAGCCACAACGAGATCGCAGTAAATTTACTACGAGATTCAAAAAAAATTTACCACGATAGTGACAACAAAAAAAAAAAAGCTCCGCGACGGGGAATTGAACCCCGGTCTACCATGCGACAAACGGTAATTCTAGCCACTAAACTATCACGGATTTTATTTCTGTTCATTATTCATCCACTATTGATATATTATAAATTATGTACGCAATAATTTAATTAGGAAACTATTTCTTTTTCAAGTATACATACAGAACTATTTCTTTTTTTTTTTTTTTTCTTGATTAATCTTTTAATATTTTTTAATTAATGTCAGCCTGTCAAACCAGTCAAGAGGTTCTCCACATTAGAGAGATTTGACTTAAAATTTTATTTAAATTTTGCTTAAACCGAGATTTCCCCCATGCAAAAACCCACTATTAGACATTAGTTCTCACATAAAGTATAAAATTTGCTTTCCAAACCAGAAATAGTAAAGATAGTAGATATTACATCGGCGCTGTTTCATTTGAGGTTATTGTTAAATTTTGCGTTAATTATCTCAGACCACTATTGTTCTGTACGATATTGACATATAGATTATTATTGTTGTGTAATATAGTGATAATTGTATCATCGAATCTTGGCTAGTAAAAAATATTCGCCGAAATTATATACATATGTATAATGATTAGATATTTTAGACCCTTATCTGATAAGAATTTAATGGCATTTGAAAGGTGATTAATTTATTTTTGCTTAATGATAATATGGGGACTCTAATCTTCTACAGCCAATCAAAATCAAGATCAAAAAATATTTTTTGTAATACCTTATTGAATAATACTGAAAATGTTACCTGAGATGAGCATTACCTCTCAAAAATTGATTTGTAAATAAATGTCTTGCCATTTTGAGTACGGCTAAGAGTGTAAAATAAAATATTACTGAATCTTACATCTGAAAAAATTGACTTTTATCTCCTTAAAAATTTAACTTTAACCACTTCAACAACTTGTCTATGTCTATATCTATATCTATATCTATATGTGTAATGAGAAAAAAAAATCTCCCGGGGGTGAGTCGAACACCCGATCTCAAGATATCTTTGAGGAAACAAATTACAGTCTCGCGCCTTAGCCAGCTTGGCCACCGGGAGGATTTGTATAAACTTTTATGAAATAGAAATATATATGAAAGCAATAAACATTATATAATAGTAATTTGATCCCATATGTTTTTATGAAATATTAGACTCTTGGCTGTATTCAATTTTTTTATCAAAGGAGAAACTATATAATCACTGTTTTTATTATCTAATTCAAGAAAGTTGAAATGTGTTCGATTTTACTAGTAAAATTACTTCTTCTGTATCAGGTTTTTGATAATTTTACAAGTTTTCTTAAAAAGAACATAAATTCTGTAGGTCACAGCTAATTGTGACCCGTTTAAGTACATCCCTTGTGGAAGCAGACTTTAGCTGTTCAAGTTTGTACTGAAATTGTTACAATCAAAAATAAAATAGTTCCAACCAAGAAACAATGGAATGGATGTTTATATTTAATATTATAAACTATAAATGTGTTTCTTGTATTGTATATAAACACCAAAACTGAGTTGATTCAAATTCAAGGACACAGTTATTTGTTTTGAAAACACATTAGCCAAGATATCAATTCTACCAGTGAAACATTTACTTATTTGTTCCCTTTTTGTTTTGAGTTTTAGGTTATCACTAGCTTTATCAAAACAACGGAGATGTTGTTCTTAAACATATGAAAGCTGTCGAAGTGTTTTCAAGAATGGTTTTGCTCTATTATGGTGACAAATTGTTTTCAGCTTTTTAAGCGGTTACTTTATCCAATAATCGGCAACAGTGATCGCCACCTAATATTTTTGCCATAGCGACTCAATTTAGACAATAATAGAGTGTAGGTTGGAGATATTCATAATAATAGATTGCCAAAAGTGATTGAACTATCAAATTACAAAAACAAAGATCATGGACTACTAATGATTTTGGATGAATAATTGTTAAACGCCCACTACACTGTAACGGATACTGGAAGTTTGAAAAGAGCAATGTTTTAATAATTTGGAAACCCATTCTGGGATCAGCAGTGATATGGTCCTATGCGGGTTTAATTTTAAGAGTTAAACCTGAAGGAAACGTCAATTGACTCCCCTAAGTAAAGAGAATAACCCTATTCTAAAAGCAGATTCATTACAGATTGTTATCACGCCAAGTAAGTTCTTTGATGATATTATTGAATATTTACATAATTCAATGCCAAGTTTTTGCTAATGATTCATGGAAACATAGGTACTCAACTTCAACGTATTCTACATCCCCAATGATTGGGCCTTTTGGTAGATGACATCCAACTACTTTTGAAAGCTCCATGAGTTTGAAACCAAAACTGCCAGAAAATCCTACTCTCATAAATTATAGTGAATCTGGAAAATCTACTAACCTGTGTTAAACGATTTAGTATCACCTTCTTAAATACGTCTACATACAACCTATATTCAGTTTTCTGAATATTTTAACCACCTGGGCACTAAACTGTACCAAAAAAATCCCAAAAAAAAACCTAGTTTGAAGTATTGTATTATAAAACCAGACATTAACAACGTTTCCAACTGTCACCCTATAGCAATAGCGTCATTTAAAGCGTTTGCTGATATATTTAATCGGTGTTTAGTTGTGGTATAATTTTTTTTTGGAGCCATCCTGCATACTGCCGGGGACTTATATCGCATACCAAAAGCGGTAAGTAAGATTAATAATAGTAGGTGGAAGTAAAGGTAGGAGTATATTGGGAAGGTAGAGTTGGTGGTATGGCGATGTATCAGGAACATCCAAGCATTGGACAATTCCGTCATCAGGAATCTTTTTCCAGTAGCATAGCTAACAGTTCGATTGCAAATGGAGGGCCGATTACTAATGAAGCGGTAATTGGCGATAGTCCCACCAAACTGGATATACCCGTCAACAGGAATGATTTTATCACTTATATGTTTCATGATTTTAATGCCGTTAAGTATTTTGAAAAAGATATGAAGTTGAATGAAAAAGTTTATGTTTATGAAGAAGTAGATGTTTTAGGATTTGATTTATATTTGGTTGAACAATGGGTAATGGATAGGAAAATAGGTACGGTTGTAGCCACTTTCACAGGAAATATGGAATCTAAAATCAAAATGAAGAAACTCACTATACAAAAGAAGCAATCCAAATATTATCCTGTAAAATTTCAAGAATATTTGAATGAATTAGTATTAAATCATTGTAAGACAAAACCAATCGAAATAACACCTAAAATAATAGTGCAATCAAAAGAAAATCATGATTTGGATCAAGATCATAAAGACGAATCTCATGAATTTGAAAATAATACAACTTATGACTCAAACCAAGTAGAGCAAGTGGGGTTTGTAACTAATCTTGCTTCTTTGAAATCAAATTTGAACTTAATTCCAATCCCTGGTGGAGATCCTCGACTAGTAGAAACTGATTTTGTGGTAAATTCAAATCTAAAAAAGTTTCAATGCTGTGGTAGATCTATTTCACTAATAAGTCCCAATATTTCTGATGCTCATGCAGATAAGTTTAGGCAAATGTACAAAATTCATAACACAAATGTTCCCATCAGATTTGCGATTCGTGAATTAGTAAATGTTATTCAAATTGCTTTATTCTACTTTGATTTATTAGATCCAAAGTATACCGATGGATTATTGTGTTCAAAGACTGATGAAGCAATTAATACTTGGTGGAATTTAATTGGATTACCCCATTACAATTTTAAGCCAAGTACTAGAGCCGGGATTTTACCAGCAACTACAGTGGCAGCTATAATAAGCTTGACTTTAAGTGTTCGAATTAGACTTAATATTTTTGGTGGTTGTGATGTTCCCAAAGATCCTTTTGATTTTGAAAATTTTATGTTATCCATTGGCCAATTTCAAAAGCAAGTAAAGTTTGAAAAAAAACGTAAATTGGATTTAGAAACATTGAACAAATTGTTTACTATAACAAATGCAAAATTGATACCAAGCAAGAATTCAAATAATTTTGATTATGGTAATCTTAATTCAGTAGATGTTGAATTTCAAGCTCAAATTACGCCCAATAAAACGAATACTCCAATAGTTCCATCCAAAAAAAGTAGACACTATTATAGTAAGGAATTTAAAAAGCTAAAGAATGTCGTAAGAACAACGGTTCAAGATCATATCAATGCTGCTGGTGGTAGAGATGATGATGATTTGGTCAACTCCAAATCTGGTGAAAAATTGAGAAGTAAAATTGCAAAGTATTCAGAAACAGATAATCCATTCGACATAGAAACCTTAGATTTGGAAAGTTTAGTCAAAAATCATATTAGTGGGAAAACTTTGATACGTTTGTTTCATGGTGTGAAATCGAATTTAAGTCCAGATAACAACAACACGAGTTTATTATCAATCAGCTCTGGTCAGCATAAACACGATAAACGCACTCAAAGATCAAGAAACCCTCGTTCTTCTCAATATTCCAAAATTTTAGGAGAATACACATTTGTTAGTTTGAGAGACAAAATCACCCAAACACAAGCTGTTTTGAATACTGATTTTGGGGAACTGTCTCGATATTCAAGAGGTCTTAATAAGGTTAGGCTTGGATTATCAAGCAAACGAAGTACTACTGTACATAAAAAATACAACGACGTTTTATCTGCTGGTGAAAATTACTTACTGAAAGATTCAAGTAATTCATCAAATAATGCTTGTATTCATCATGGACTCGTGGATTCATTGCTACAACTTACAAATGAACACAATTGTGCTGAGATAGATAACAATTGTTCAAATATTTCAGATACTAATGCATGTGTTCTTGTAAGTGAAAAGCCATTAGATGCTTTGCTGCGGAGGTTGAATCGAAGAAGTTCCTTTCCATTCATTTTTAGAAATTATGAGTTCAATTTGAATATACTTGGTACTATTCAAACCAATGACATTGTCGAAGAAACCTTGAATGAGGCTAAATTTGCTAGGAGGAGAAGCAAAAGTTGTTCAGAAATAGATGATTATTCATTTATTGTAAGAGACGAACCTCTAGAAACTGTCAATAAGTTTAGCAACGTTTATTTGAAAACCTTAGATCGGAAATTAGAATATGATGTTCTTCGTAAATATTTTGAAGAGGAGATTCCTTATAAAGATTCTGCAATTGTCACTAATGGAGCTTTAAAGCTAAAATACAAAACATTAAATTTCGAATTGCTGAAATTGAATAATGCTCATACGCAAATGACATTTAATAAGAGGAAAATAATTGATGAAGATTTATCACAAAATTTACAATATCAAATAAAGACATTGAACAGTTCGGTCGATCGTTTGACATATGAGACCAGAGTGGTTCAGAAACGGATAAATGAGCTAGAAGACACTTCAAGAGATTTTGTAAACAGTGTCAAAGAGGAAATCTATAAATTAGATAAAATAATTGAAATATTAGTAAAGTCTAAAATTTTTCATCAAGTTTATACAGATCAAGAAAGAGCAGAATTTCGATTGAGATTAACTGGAACTAGTGAAGAAGTCGAACCCATCAAGAAAACAAGAAATCCATCATTTGATATTCAAGAAGGTGGAGTATTGGCATTTTTCATTTATTATGCATATAATATAATTAATTACTTCTCACCAATGCTTCAGTTTGATCGATCAAATATGAATTTAGATCGGATAAGAAAAGTTTGGAATCAATTAGATCCTAATAGGAATGTGATCAACAAAGCATACAATATTATAGGAAAAGAACCATCCCCAAACACTTCATCCTTTGATACTAGTCCCGAAAAAGACGAAAATAGTAGTTAGCTATGTAATTCATACGAAAATGGCATTAATGAAAAATTGAGTAATATTGAGAAGCCTCAATCTTTGTAAAAACCTCAAATCTCTACTTAACATGTAGTCGTTTTGCATACTAGTTACCAAATTGCCCGATAATAAATAATCATTAATCTTTACCGAATAGCATCTTGTTAATCCAGTGTCATGGATGAATGGTTCATAGGAGTATGTAAGATGATAGACCGATTTATATATTAAGATGAAGGATTTTCAGGAGAGTATGGGTCAAACAGCAAATTCCGGTTCAGTTTGTGTTTTGAAATGTTTGTTGAATAGATATCATTATGAATCAAGACTAAAAGACCTTGAATAAATCTTCTTTCAATAAATCACTATCAATCTTGATGGTAGTTTTCAACTATAACTATTGTAAATGTCATTTATACCTTTAATAAAATTGAGTAAATTTTGACGATAATGATCTCCTTGTAACTGTTCAAGAGATAATTCGGTATTTTCAACCAAAACTTGTACCACATGTTGAATTCGGGCTACATCGAAATCTAGATCGGTGGTCATTGATTTTAAGTTTTCAATTGTAGGTTGCAAAGTATTTAATTCATAATACTTAAAGATCTTAGCAGCATGATTGCGTTCTTCTTGTCTAATTTGGTCCTTAGTCTCTAAATAATCCTTAACAGTATCAACTGTTTCTTGATTTTGATCAATAATATCAATTAACTTTTCCTGAATATATTCCTGTCGTTGTAAATCCATAATCAAACTTAAACGATCTTGTTCCAACTTCTGGATCAACAATGACTCTTCATCCATTTCTGATTGCTCTAACAACAGCTCTCCGTTCATTTCGGATTGTTTCAATGCCCCTTTGTTGCTACTCAACTCGTCATAGTTATTGCTTAACTCTTGAGTTAAGTGCTGAACTTTCATCATCTCTTCTTGTCCCTTGGAAATTTGTTGCGCCAACTCCTGTACCAACAAAAATATAGTACTCACCTCATCCGATTCCTTCTCCATCCTACCTTCCTATACTATATTACCATCAACTTATTATTGACCATTACAACCATTAAGTAAAAATGTCGTTTGATATCAACGACATTCTGCCTGATTTGGCTGTGTACAGGACACGACATTTTTGTGTTGACATGTTAAATTTTCGAATTATGGTAAAGGTGGTAGGATAGTAAAACGGATTGAATAGGTAATAAGGATGGTGACAATTGGGAATGCACATCAAGATTTGATACACGATGCCGTATTGGATTACTATGGTAGAAGATTAGCTACTTGTTCCAGTGATAAGACCATCAAAATTTTTGAAATCAATGGAACTGAAAATCAAAAGTTATTAACGACTTTAACTCATCATGAAGGTCCAGTTTGGCAAGTAGCATGGGCTCATCCTAAATTTGGCTCGATTTTAGCCAGTTGCTCCTATGACGGTACGGCGTTGATTTGGAGAGAAGATCAACAAGGTCAATGGTCAATTATAGCTGAACACACTGCTCATCAAGCATCCGTCAATTCGGTTAGTTGGGCTCCTCATGAATTAGGAGCAGTGTTATTATGCTCTTCTTCTGATGGTAAAGTGTCAGTTGTAGATTTTAATGAAGATGGGACTACATCACATGTAATATTTGATGCTCACGCTATTGGAGCTAATTCTGCAAGTTGGGCTCCTATTTCAAATACAAATACTGGAAGTAAAGATCCAGCAGCTTTAAAACCTTTAAGAAGATTTGTAACTTGTGGTTCTGATAATTTATCAAAAATTTGGAAATATGATCCTCAAACAAATAGTTACATTGAAGAAGCCAGACTAGAAGGTCATACTGATTGGGTAAGAGATGTATCATGGTCTCCGTCGATTTTGATCAGACCATATATTGCCACTGCTTCTCAAGATAGAACTGTATTAATTTGGACTCAAGATAATAATGGTAAATGGCAAAGTCAGTTATTAACTGAAGAAAAATTCCCCGATGTATGTTGGAGATGTTCATGGTCTCTCTCGGGTAATGTTTTAGCTGTATCTGGGGGTGATAATAAAGTCAGTTTATGGAAAGAAAATTTACAAGGAAAATGGGAATCTGCTGGTGAAGTAGAACAATAAAATATTACCAGGAAACTTTTCATAGAATAATGTTCATCAATAGCAATGCATTGTATAATTATCTTTCACTTCTCAAAGCAAATAAATAAAATATTCACAGTAGGTATAATTTGTATTAATTTACTTTTTTTTTCATCTATATGTATTTTTGTATATGCATGGAAATTAATAAATCTTACAATTGATTCACTGTAGCTTCAATGATACTTTGCACATCATTAGCGGCTTCATTAGCAGCTTCCAAAACTTCAGCATGACTTGCTATACCTTCATCCAAAGGCTTTTGATCTTGTACGAGAGCACTAGGAGGTTTATCACCAACACCTTCATTAGTGATCAAAGATAATGCTAATACTTTTAAACCACAATGTCTAGCAACAATGACTTCTGGAACCGTAGACATTCCCACTGTATCTCCACCCAAAGTTCTAATCATTCTTACTTCAGCTCTTGACTCAAATGTAGGTCCAGCAGCATAGAAATAGGTACCTTCATGAATTTTTCTAGTAATTCCCAAATTTTTGGCACTATTCAAAAACAATCGACGTAATTCCAAATCATAAGCATCCGATAAAGGTTGAAATCTAGGACCAAATTCATCTAAATTAGGTCCTCTTAATGGATGATATCCCGCTAAACCGGGCATATTAATATGGTCTTCAATTAACATTAATTCCCCGGGAACAAACCCAGGACGAATACCACCAGCAGCATTAGTAACAACAATCGTTTCAACCCCCAACAATTTGCCAACTCTGACTGGAAAAGTCGTTTCTTGTAAACTATATCCTTCATAAAAGTGTAATCTACCCACCATACACATAACCGGAACTTTATTTTGTCCCATTAACCCAAAAATCAACTTACCAGAATGTCCTGGTACAGTGGAAGCTTGAAACCCAGGGATATCTCCATAAGGGATCTCAATTCGAACTTGGGGATCTATTACATCAACAATCTTTCCTAAACCTGATCCACAAATTATCATCACTCGAGGATTTTTCAATTGGGTTTCACTATCCAAAATCTCTTTAATAGTTAATGTTGCTTGTTTCAACAAGTCAACATACTCAGAACTCCCCAATTGTGTCATCGTGTGAAAAAGATATCTACTTACTATTATAGTAGGTGATAAAACTGTTATCGCGATTTTATTCTCGTACTACAAAAACTATTTGATAGTGACCGACATTTGAACGACAATTGTCATCAAATTGATCATCCAAGTAGATCCTGGATGTTGTAGTATCTATAGACATGTCACTGATTAAGTTTATCTACTACCATTTTAAAATCATCATTATACACTAGTATTTAATTTTCAAAATCAATTCCTCCATAATTTCCTTAACCCTGGTACTGACAATTGACATCAACATCTGGTGAGTCAAACCAAAAATAAAAGGGTTTCATCTCTTCAACGAAAAGGTTTCCATCTCTTGTAGTTTTGGAGTGGTTGTTAGAAGATCTGGCTTCAATTTATGTCGTTTTATTGTCCACAACCAAATTTTGGGATTTATTCATCATCGTTTTATTCTACTTTTTTTTTTGAATTTTGATTTCTTGTGGACCCAAGTCAACCACAAATTGCCTTTTATAGTACTCTACTTAACTTTTGGTAACATATGATTCTATTTCGCTTATACTTTGATTCTATCACATCAACTTTTAACTTTAATCGATGAACTAAGATAAGATTTGAGTTCATTTTATACTTTGCTCAACACTGCCTGATTATTGTTGAAATACTTTTTTTGACTGATGATATTTACAATATTGTCCTAGCATATCTGACATAATTTGCCAACTTTTGAATTGCTAATTGAGTTTTGAAGAATCGCAAAAAGCATTTAAAAATCATCAAAGTTTATCTCTTCATAAACTGATGAATATCTATAATTAAATCCAGGTCTCTAACCAGAATTCATTGAATTAAATTCATTTTGGAACCCACGCGATCTAGCTTTCATTTTTTCAATTCTCTCTTTCAATTTTGAGGTTACTTCAGCAGCTCGCTTCCAACTGTCGTCATTGGTATCCAAATCCATGATCGATGGTGACTTATTAGGTGTTAGATTAGTTCGCTTAGGACTCTCATATCGATTATGACTCGTATTAACAATATTCAGATCGCGTTGTTGTAAACCTATACTTGAATCGATAGATAATCGATTAACCCGGGAGGACAATTCACCTGATGCAACTCGAGACGGCAATTCTGGTGATTTCAAATGATTTGATTCATATGGGTTGTTGGAAATATTATGGTTTATACTGTTACTTGATGGGGTATTATAATAGGCTGTTTGGTTTTGACGATTGATATAATTAGCTCCAACTTGATTCGATGATGTATTTGTAAACGATTTTTTGTTTTGTTGTAATTTCATCATTTCAATTTGTTGTTCCAAATCCTTATTTTTAAGTCTTTCCCCTTCTAAATCATTATTTAATCGATTTATTTGAGTATCTTTCTGTTTTACTAACATAGTAGCATTATTAATATCACGATATAAATCTTCGCTCTTCAGAACTACCTGGTTTAGTTGATTGCTCAACCTAGTAGTTTCCTGTTTCAAGCTATTTATGGATTCTTCATATATATTCTTTTGAGCAACCCATTTTGATTTTTCGAAATTTAATGATTCTAATTCTAGCTTTAACTTCGCTATCTCAGCCCCTTGATCAATTTCCATATTCAAAACATTAACTTGTTCCCTTGCTTTTGGTTTAGCGTTTGACAGTTGTGTTAAAGATCTACCCGTTAATCCTCTTCCATAACTTGATTGTTTCAAAGATTCGGTCCGTTTTGCTGGTGATGTTGCAGTTCTTTTAGATGGCAAAGACGATGCTGACGTCGAAGTTGGAGGAGCCAACTTTCTTATTGGTTCTATTCTAGTTTTAGACGATTGAGATGAAACCGGGCTTGATTTTTTTGCTTTGACTTCGACGGTTTCATAAAACGCTTTAACTTTGGATTTTCTATTGTCATCAACATTTTCCAAAACTCCAATTAATTCTCGTTCTCCAGTAATTTTCATCAAAGTACCAATCATCTCTGTTGATGCTTGTCTGATCGGTTCTTGAGACTCGCTTAATAATTTGACACCTTGGCTCATAATTAAATCTATATCACCCGAGGAAGGTGGTATACTAGTATTTGCTAAGCATCTTTGTAAATAATTAGTGGCCGATATTTTAATTTGGGGAGTTTTATTTCTCATCCCTGTTAAGGTATCATCTAGAATAGAGGATAATCCTGATTCGGCAAATATTGAATCTAAAGCATTATTTAAAGAATCAGCTACTGATTGTTTTTTCTCTTTAGTTCTTTCAATAATTGGTAATAGAATAATCGATTTATAACTAGAAGAAAAATTGTTTTTCAAACCTTTCACCAAGAACATAATACAATCACCAGCTAATTGGACAACTTGAATGTTAGCATCCTTCATACATTTTGCTAGGGTTCTGAAAATAGAAGTATAATCATCATTAGGAACAATTTTCTTTGATTTCTCTAGAATCGAATGAACTTCCTCCAAAACTTCTTTACGATCTTTCCAAATTGAAGAATTAATTCGTTCATTTAAATCTGGAGGAAATTTTGATAATACTTCAACTGGATCAATTAAATCCAAAGGATCAAATTGAGGAATACTATCGAGGGGGGTTTCTTGTTCCATGACAACATCAGTATCAAAATTTTGGGATTCAGCTATTCGATCGGCTTCAATTTTTTGAGATCTAGTTAGACGAATTTGAACTGGTTTATCGATAGTAATCAGATCAAAAGCTTTTGATAAATCTTTCTGTTGAATTGGTTTTAAATCATCGAAAATCAAATTTTTCAAAGAATCACCCATCCATTTATATATTTCCAAAGTCAATTTTGTTGATTCGGAACGGACGTTTTTATCAGCATGAGCAAAAAGTTTAGGTAAATACTCAAGGATAGGTTTTGGACTTATTATAATACAACCAAAATCATGAATGATTTGTGTTAAACATGAGATACAACCAATAACTAATTTTGGTAATTTATTTGATAAATTTGGTAAAATATCATCAACTATATCATTTGGGGTAGGAGATATTTCGATAATAAGCAATATTGATTCTACCGCCAACTCCTTAGTTCCCTTTCTCGAACTCGATAAACCTTTTTCGCAAATAGCCCCCACTATACCTAAAGATTTCAATCGATTTATTGATTGAACTGTAGCAACATTTGTTAAATAAGCAACAAAACATTTATAACCTGATTCTTGAGCCACCACATTTGAATCCAAGATCATTCTTTTTAATAAATCGCCATTTTCATACTCAATACCATCATCATCACTGGTAGTTTTATTCCGATTTTGATATAGAGCAGTCAATTCATCGTAAGCTTCAAGCCGAGCTTTCCAGAGTTTATGTTTCAATCGCTCATCTAGAGGTAGCGACGAATACTCTCCGTCATCTGACATAGTACAATCGATAAACTTAACTTAGGCTAATAAGGAGAAAACTTGTGTTTACATTTTCGTTACGCGGTGGATCCAACCAAAAACCGTCAACAATCAGCAAAACAACAACAAGACAAACAGCAAAAACAACAAGAAAACAAGACCAATGGCAGCACTGCAGCAGTGCTGCAGTGCATTAGTGTTGCTGTTGAATTTAGCTGGGTTTTTTTTAAAATTTTTTTTCATAAACTTGCCAATAATAACAAAATCATTTGATGAAAAGTAAACAAGAAATAATACTAAGTAGAAGTAAATAAGAAACAATACTAAGTAGAAGTAAATAAGAAATAATATTAAGTAGATTGTAAAGAAAGAAGTAAATCATATTTGTTTATATAAGAAATGATTAAATCATATGTGTTTAAGAGAGCCAAATATCGTGCGAATCATATGTATTGATATAATCTGGTTATTGTATAGATTTCTAGGCCAAGATGACTATTCACTTAATGTTTACTAAAAAGTGAACATTAAGTGATTAGTCCAACCAGTAGAAAACCATTTATAACGGTTCATCTTAGGCATGTAGTCTATTATGGTCTATTCGCCAGATTTTCACTCTACAGTATGAATAACTGATTTAAACCCTCTACTAAATGGTTTAGTTTTCATTATAATCACAGAACTTATAATATGTTATTATCCAGTGGTTTTATAAGAGGCTAGTTCAATAAAAGGCTAGTTCAATAAAAGGCTAGTTCAATAAAAGGCTAGTTCAATAAAAGGCTAGTTCTACAAAAGTTTTTTTTACTGGAGTTTGACTTGATATGGGTATTGTTTGTCTACAAACGATTACGGTATGCAATTTTATTAATATGGATGTAATATACAACTGAATAACAACTTGATTATATCAAATTATGTCAAATATTGTCATTTTTATCCAGGAGTATTGACGTTTATTGTAATTATGTCATTTTTTATCAAAATTTATTGACATTTATTCAAAAAATGTCATTATTATCCAGGTTTATTGACATTTATTATAATTCTGTCATTTTATATCAAAATTTATTGACATTTATTCAAAAAATGTCATTTTCGTCCATTTTGACATTTATCAATTTTTGCCAAAAATTATTTGACATTTATTCAATTTTTGTTATATATTTTTGTTTAATTTCATCTAAAGGTTTCAAATTAAATCCCCAATTTTCTTCACCTTGTCTAACTTCATAATACTTGTTTAAATCAACTCCATGGTATGGATGGTTGGCTAAATTAAACCAGGGCATTATTGCAAATCCAGTAAATGAATATTGCGAATTTCTAGAAGCAATATCTTTCAAACGATCATCCAATACCGATTTATCTTCTCCATATGGCAACTTACCCTGGTTCAATAAACTCTTGATTTCATATCTATCCTTAGCTACTTCTCGACTATTCTCAGACCATCCCAAAAATCTCTTTGATGATCTAACATAAGCAAGATAAAATCCTCCTAAAAACCCCAACAACGTTGCAGTTCTCAACGCACCACCAGGAACTTTCCCTGGTGCCTTGAAAGATCCCGCACTTGGCTCTACTCTTTCCCATAATTGTAATGCTGCTGGGAAAGCAATTGTTGATCCTAACCAAATTCCTAAATCAGAACTTCGAAAATATCCAACCACTCGAGTAAAATGAGGATCAATATCTATCAATTCATAATCTGTGATTGGTCCTTCCGCTCTAATAGGTTCATTCCCCCTAGTATACGACATCCTCGTCCTAATCAATTCGTTTCTTTGTTGGTAACTCCTTTTTACTCAATTTTGATTGGAAACTTCAAAAATCATAAAAATCCTGCACACAGTTAAAATAATTATATGCAGTAATGACGACATTTTTGTTTTTTTTTTTTTTTTTTTTTTTTTTTTTTTTTTTTTTGTAATAGTATTGATTAACGGAAGTAATTGGGTAGTTTTTTGTAAGGATAAGTTGGTTAAAGGGAGGTTTATTGGGAATATAATAGATAATTGTATTGGAATAATTGTTTTGGAGTTGAAAATTGGGAAAAAATAGACCTAAAGATTATATTTCATTAGAAACGGGGTATTTTGCACTTTATTAACATCAATTGCAATTAATAATTGAATTGTAATTGGATTGGATTAATAATTGAATTGTAATTGGGTTTTGAATTGGGATATCAACTTATTAGTTTGTTTCAATTGGGATTTCAATTTATCAATTTGTTTTTCATTTGGGTTTAATTGGGATTTCAATTAATTGATTTTGTTAATCTTGATTGCCATTGAGCTTAATTTCGTAAATTGATCTTTATCAGGATAATTGTCGGTTCATTGAAACCAAGGTTGTGGCATATTTTCTTTTTGTAGATCATTGAAAGTCTGTTTTGATCAGGCAAATTTGGAAAATTTTGTCAGGTTTGTTATCTGCTCAATTAGGCTGAAGTTTAACCAAGGAACTTAATTTTTATTGAATTTGTTTACAACTGTGTACTCAATACCTCATTGTTAAGCTGTTTTTTTTTTTCTGTTATTTAAGTTTGCTGGTTTATACTTACTTTGTTAAATTTCAATGGTTATTGAGTTAAGAAATGATTTACCGGTCGATAATCGGTTAATCAGAAGAAATTGGATAACCAGATTAATTAATTGTATTCGAATTTATAATATCCCTTTAATCAATTTTATCATAATTATGGTATTGGGATTTTTCTTAATCAAATTAACAACAAAGTATAAGAATTTATACATGATAAGTTCATTGATTACAATTCTAATAACAAATTTGGTACTATATGGGATTTCCGAGACTTTGGCCCAATCAATATTAAGTTATAAACAAAATCAACCCATGATATCGTTTAGATTAAACGAACAAAATCATGGATTAGTACTTCAATCTCATGACTTATTGAATGTAACTAACAGATTACCATTTGCAAGAAATTCCGAAGAACCACAATCTTCTTCCCATATTGAAGAAGATGAAGAAATAGAACGATTTATAAATTTTGTTGATGATGAAGAAGATGATGATAACATTAATTTTGAATATTTCGGAGATTTGCCTTCACCAATAGTTGAATTAACTTATTTTCAATTTAATAGATTAGCAGGGTTTATGTGTTGGGGTGGAATATTAGCATTTTTTCAATGTTGGTGGTATAAATTTTTACAAATTTACTCAAAAGATCCAAGATTTATTGAAGTTTTGAGAAAAGTTTTAACTGATCAACTATGCTATTCTCCAATTTCACTATTTTGTTTTTTCACGTATGGAACAATGATTTTAGAGAATGGAACTTGGGAATTAGCTAAAATCAAATTGAGAAAAGTTTATCTAAAAACTTTAATGATTAATTACTGTGTTTGGTTTCCAATTCAATTTATTAATTTTTTGATTATTTCAAGGGATTATCAAGTTCCATTTTCTAGTTCTATTAGTGTTCTATGGAATTGTTTCTTATCAATGAGGAATTCAAAAGCCTAACTGGCTTTAGAATCAGCTGGACTGCAAATAAATCGTTCACTTTTAATGTTAAATATATCAGGTTTTATAGATAATAATATAATAAATTCCATAAACTATATACTTAATAACTATACTGGAATTCAAACATAATGTAAATTCATAAACATAATAAATGCATCTCTCCTTGAACATCACTGTTTCTTTTAAAAAATCAAATCCCTGCATTTCTTAATTCAAATACCACTGATTCTTTATAAAACAAGTTCATGGATATCTCAACTTGAATACGACTATGTCATTAAAACTCAAATCTGGGATTTAAATTCTTATTTCATCGATTTGAAAAGGTAACTAAATTGAAACAGAAATGTTTTATCAACAATCGTGTTAATGTTAATGCACAAGATTTAAATATTCAACCGTTCAATTAAACTAAACTCCTACGAAAATACCCTGGTATTATAAATACATTCCTGAATTTGAGTAAGGGTTGAATTTTCTGATTCTTTTGCTTATCTCTGTTAAATACTCCTTTTGTTTAATGAATAGATTTGATAATATGTAAGCGGTATCAACAATAGCATCCGAATCGGATTTTTCAAACCCAGGATGACCTTCTGAGTTCAAAACAATCATAGCAAAGTTTTTATAATTGTTATAATTTAGCTGACTTACGATAGCAGCCGATATTCCGGTAACAATATGAGGAGGTTTCAAATTAGGAATTTGGTTAAGTAATGAGATATTTATATCATTATCGACATATAATTTGTTGATAGTTTGATTGTTGTTTAAGTTAGATGGTGCCAAACATAACCAATACTCTGCATCGACTTGTTCAATCAATTTTTCCGATATTACATTGAAAGTTATAATGTTGGAAAAATTAGGAAACGTTAATACCAAAACATCATTATTATATAAAACAATTGGAATCGATTCCTGAGGATATTTCTTTTGTAAATGGGATTTAGTCATTGCCGAATATAACTGTTCATCTTCGTCATATTCATCATTATCTTGGTCATTATCTTGATTATCATTATTATTACTATCATCAAATTCAGGATATTTGACATCAATTGATCCTATTTTCTGTCCCTGCAATGGCAGTGTCAATACCTGCAAGGTATGAGGACATACAACCACATATTTGACTTTAGATTGGCGGGATTGCCATTGGATATCTATAGTTGGTACGATTCCTGCGTTCAATTGTTCTTCTTCATCATCAAGAGTGTGTCTCAAAGTGTGATATTCAGTAATTGGTTTAATCTGACAGTTAGTAATCTATTAGATCCCATAAATCATCGTTTCCTGTCCTACTTACTAGCATAGTTATAAAGAATGATAAATTTCTCTGGTTCGAGTCTGATGGTTAGCGCCGCTGTCAGTTTTCAATGAGGAACAAACATGGTGAAAAACTTTTGATAGTGTTGTAGATATGATGTTTTTAAGAGGTGTATTGGGGATACAGGGACTTCGGAATGGAGGCAGACGGTTATACCATTCAATCGATCATTCAATGTCTAATTTAATTGTGAATGGGGACAAAATTGAATCGAAAATACTAACTAAAGCTTTAGATTACATACCTCAATATGGAGTTCATAAACAATGTATTACTCAAGCTATTAGAGACTTGGGGTTCCCTGACTCGATAAATGCGTTATTGGCTGCTGGAAATGGCTCGGTGGAGTATCAATTATGTCAATTTTGGTTGAAATTTCAAAGACAAAAGTTGAATGATTATATTGTTCAACCCGATAGTCAATTTCATAAATTGTCAGATGAATATGAAAGAGTTGAACATCTAATCAATAAGAGGTTGGAATATAACCAGCCAATTAAACCTCAGTTGTCGCAAATTTTGTCACAATTAGTAATTCCTTATAATATACCAAGCTCGTTAGAGGAATTACATAACTTGAGTGATGATATTTCGTTTTTTGCTGGCGACTCATCTATTGATTTTGCATGGTATTCAAAAAGATTCACCGTATCCACCATTTACGTGAGTTCCGAATTGTTCCAGTTGCAGGATTCAAGTAAAGATTTCATCAGTACTAAACAGTTTGTCAATGATAAAGTCAGGGAAATGAAGAAATTAGGCAATGCATACAATGATGTAGAACAATGGGGAGTATTTAATGCTATCTCTTTAGTCAATTTGATTAAATCTCAGTTGATTAGAGGTTAAACTAGACTTAAACTAGTAGAATTAGACCTAGCACACTTGGACCAGCAAACTTGGACAACAGACCTTGAATATGGCCCACAGAATTAGATAGCAGACTTAGTCTGAGGCTAGCAGAAGTCTGACACGACAGCAAAATGGTTGTTCACTCTCTTGATAGTGTTGATGCTACGGGAGAGAGAGAGAAAGAGAAACAGAGAAACAGAGAAAGGTATAATTGTGTCTAAAGATTCTAGTACATGTAAATACATGCATATAATTATATCGTTTATGAATTCTTATTATTATACAAGGTAAACAAACTATAACCTATAACCAGTTATATTTTCCATTGGTTTATTAACTAAACTTTTTTTTTAGATATTCAATATGGTTCATTGATTATATGTGATGTATTTGCTATCATTATTTATAAAACTTGGATCAACTGGCTTGAATTTTAGTTCTTATTTCTAACAAATTGTCTCTAGTCTTTTCCATATTCTTTTCATTTTCTTCGATTTTTTGTTCCACCCGTTTGATTTCATCCTGAATAAACTCAATTCTCTTACTGACATTCAATTTAGCTTCACTATAATCTTGCGGTAACAATACAGGTCCTGTCAACTTATAAATTTTCGATTCTTCATTTAAATTTTCAAATTCTTCTAATACAATTTTATTTTCTTGATATTGAGTTTCTAACTTTGACCTTGTTTGATACAATTCACTAGAATTATTCTGCAAATCATTGAATTCCAACGATAACTTCTCAAACCTACTCTTTAACTCGGCCATTGTGAAGAAATGATTATTTGACCTTTGACGATGATCTCACGATGATTTCATTTTTCTATACTTGCGACGCTATCAAAACAAATAATTTAATAAAATCAACGAATTCAAATTGATAGAGGTATAAAAGTGATTAAGCAGACCGATTAATGGCTAGAAATGATTACATTAGTATCAACCCCCAAATTTTGACGAAATTTGGCCTCAAATCAATGGTGAAGGAGTCTTCGGTTATAAAAACATCAGATACTGGGCTACACATTTTGTTATAATCTATATAATTAACAATTGAGATCCCATATAAACAAAAGTGAGAAATTTATGTGAATTGAATGAAATTATCATGATAAGCAAACATCGGGTATAGAATAGATTTCGTAAATCAATGGAATTTTTTGCAAATTAAAACTAACATTTACTTTGGGACTTGCCTCGAAAAAATTATTGGTGTGAACCTTGAATTATGCTTAAATGTTGTGAGTTGGCATGGATATTAAAACTTTGCGTAAAGCTTGTAAATTGGCATCAATCTTAAAGATTTGTGTAAACCTTATAAAATTGATATTGAAGATATTTTTTGTTCCATTAGTGTGGTTTTTGTTTTCTATATGTCACGAATATCCCAGAATTAGAAATTTCTCATGAAAATGGTATAAGAATCTGCTATGATTGTATGCGAGTGTTATAATGTACATAGAAGCTGTGGTTATTGTTAGCTCGGAAAAATATCAGCTTCTGCTTCATTAATGATAATATCGGTTACCTGGACCTTGTATCTTCGATTATTAGCATCCCCACCATATTCATTCATTTCTTCATAATCTTCTTCGTAGTCGTCAACAATAGCAGAATCTAGAAAATCATCATCTTCTTCATTATCGTCATCATCATTATCATCATCATCTTCTTCTTCTTCATCATCATCATCATCACCATCCTCATGATCCTGTGTTTCCAAGTTTTCCTCGGTGTCTATGTCCATACCATCTTCATCATCTTCAAAAACAGTTGCAGTCAAATTAGGTAAATCCTCATTATCATGGCCATCACCACCAATCAGGTCGAGCAATAATGCTGGTCTCGCAGCATGATAACTAGTGTGCCGTCTTTGCTTAGAATCAAACCCTGAACAGTGAGAAGCCGACTTTGAACTAACCGAATTAACAATTGAACTTTGTCTACTATTCTTGATCCGAGAATAGCTCAAAGCACGTTTTTTCTCCTTAGCTAGCGATCGAGATTGTTGATATGGTGATGCAAACAAATCCTGATTAAATATGAACCCCTGACATTCTTTCAAACTGATAATATTATAACTTGAAGAATCAGAGTAAAAACTAGGTGATTCATAAACCAGATAGTTTTCATGTTCTATCATATCTCGCGATAGAAATGAATTTCGTCTGACATATGGTGAAGATGATGATATGAAACTAGATCGTCTCTTACCTTCTTCACCACCCTTACTAGTCGGATCCATCATACTAGCAGTTTAACCAATCTATTTTCCAAAAATTTTCAAAATTAAACCTGCCAATACGTCAAAAATAGCCTATTCTTATCGTTTAAACCTCAATATTAACCCTAATACCTTTCTTATACCTCTTATTCACTTGATTCTTAACTATTATCCTACTACTTTTAACCTCTTGCTACTTTAAAAAAAACCCTCCTCCTTATCACTCACGTGATGTTACAATATACAGGAAGAGAATTTCAACAGTTAATTTTGATTAAGGAAAGTATTAAATGGGATAAGTATGGATGAGAGGGAAGAGTCGGAGAGGTATTGAAATGAATTAGTTGAGTAATTTGTGAATTTGTTTATAGTTTTGTAAAAAAATGGCGATTTTCATGTGAAATTCGTAAAGAAAACCGGGAAAAAGTCAACATGGACTTAAAATGGACTTAACATGGACTTAACATGGACACTTTTTACGGTAACATGGAAGTTTATCAGTCAACAATTTCTGGTTATATTTTGAATTAGAAATGGTTGAAATTATGAAAATGACATAAGTAATGTATGTAGATGTTATTTTACGTCTTTTTTTTATAATTTTCTTGCATTTATTCTTGGTTGTTATGCCAGTAATGGATGTTCATATTGAATTTTCCTATTGAATTTTCTTATTGAATTTTCCTATTGAATTATCCTATTGAATTATCCTATTAGATGTTCTTACTGAATAATGCTATAGATTTTGTTATTAATTTTGGTATTAAATTTTCTATTCTGGTTGTCTTCTTTTTCGTCATATATTCTTGGTTCTATATACTATGTAATGGTTCATATAGTCATAATTGTATGCAAAGATGCTTTCACAAATAAATTATTGTGGAGGTTCGGCTCGATTTGAATAGAAACTTCTTTAATTACTAGATTGGTTCCAGAATCGTAGGTTCACACCTATGACTCAGTTTATCCCCTCATCCAGTATAATATACCATCCAGTAACTAGTAACTAGTTTAAACCTTGCCACCATTGAGGTTTTGAGTTATGTACAAGTAATATTATAAAAAAGTGATGATTATGATGAAAACTGATGAATGTTAAGATTTGGAGCAGATTTCATAAAAATTTAGGTTTAAATGAAAAATGAAAATATCTTATTTTTATAGGAAACATTATAAATATTTTTCAAAATTCATCATTTCTTAAATCAACAATTTTCTAATCTCCAATTTTGTTTCATATTTACTTTATTCATAACAAATTTTAACCCTTCTCGAGTATTTTGAATATTATTTTGAAATTTATTTCTTGCCCATTCTTCAATTCTTTTGGTAAAACCTAAGAAATTAGATGAAAATTTAACTTTGTAATCAACATGAGTCAAATGATTACTTAAACTAGAATAATTCAAATATTCTTCAACTTTTATAAATTTTCGATGATCAATATTAGCGGTGAATGATTTTATAGACTTATTTTTAGAATCAATAATCGAATTTTCAATGATATATGAATCTAATACATTACCAAGAAATGGCTTAATGAATCCTGGTAATCTCCCCGTCTTTACCAATAATTTAGTAACATATAAACAATCATTTTTAACATATACTTCTAAAGTATCAACTGATTTAACATGTTTAGCGAATGGATTTGGATATCGGTTCAAATAGGCTAAACTAGCAGTTTCAAATGAATGATTGTACTCATGTTTCGTCTCGTAATACAATACCATTGCCCCAATTGTTTTCCCCTAATGAAAATTTAGGCAAATATAATTAATAAAAATTGTTAGTGTGAGAAAAATTTCAGTGCACCAATTAAAATTTTGGATTACTAAAACAAAAAATCACAAGCAACCGAGTTTTATTAAAACATGAATTAGATTCTTTGCTCTAAATTCAAATATGCTATGATATTCTACAACTACTATTTACTAATAAAAATCGCCTCCCAAATTACCCTTTTACCTTACTTTTACTGGCTAATGTCGCACAACAGCCAATTGACTCAAAAACAGAATGTCGCGGAATGTCCGCGACATTTTCAAATGCCGATTAGCATCCGATTAAAAAGAATTATTACCAGTAGTAGTTTTTAAACGGTAAAACTAGTAGCTTTGAAGTATCTGTCAGTATGTAAAGTGCATGTAGAGTGCAATATTTTAAGTGGTTTTTTGTTTGTATAAATTGTTGACTTGACTGATTTGATTCAATCGAGTTTTCATTTCTAATGAAAGTCTCAAGACTGAAAATCAACTGAAATTGTGTTATTTATTCTATAACCCCAGTTTTTGTCTTTTACAGTTCACCAAAAACCTTTAAGTCTCTTTGTCGATAATCACTTGTAACGCACTAAATCTAGTATCTTTCTTTCGTCTCGAACCTTTTGAAAAAACATTAACATATATTATTGATCTCAAACCATTAGCATATATTTTTATTTATTTGTTTGAAGGTAGAGTATCGGTTTTCAAACATATGTTTAACCAGGAAATTGTATCTTAGTCAAGTAGTTGAAGGCATTCAATCAACTAGTTACCAATGCAAAAATTACAAGGAAATTGCCTAATAAAAAATAGTTAGGTGACTTCTGTTGTGATCCATACTGTAGATGCAATAGTTGATTTTTTTAATCCAAAAAAAAAAAAAAAAAATCAATAATAATCACTAGTATACTCCAGTATATTCTTGTACAAACTGACAAACTACGGGAATAGGCTATATCATATAAATTTCGACAATTTTAATATCTTTTAAGAGCAAAGGTTACAATACTATCATTATCTATCAAATATTTTTGAAGGGTGCCAAACCTTGACTTAATTGAAGTTTTGATTGTCGGTTTGCCGTTCCATTCAACCCGATACAGAAAAATAAAATTGCCAACTCTTGGGTAAGACCGGGTTTTATCAAGAACTGATCGTGTCGGATATTGGAAACTATCATATCTTAAGATTTACAAATTCTGGATAACCATATTTGTAAGCTATTAGGTTCAATACTAAATTACCGGTATTACAATTTATGATATGTATTCGGTTCTATTTATGAATAGTTTCAGATTCGGCAAATGTTGAAAACCAAATCAAAAAAAGTAAATCCCGATTTAAACACCGAAAACATTTCTAGTGGATGCGGCGACTTTTTAGAACAAAAAAAAAAATGTAATGCTTTAGATAGGTAGGCTTCAATATTGCCTGATATTTTACAGTAATGTTGGGATGAATTAAGCAACAACAAATCAGTGTTAGCGGGAAACACAAATAATAATGATGATGAAACAAAATCAGTACTACAACTAATCAATACAAACGCAAATTTAAGTTAACTAATCAATACAAACGCAAATTTAAGTTATATTTTTTTTATTTTTTTTTATAATCCAGAATTTTGATAATTCTTGATGATAATGACCCTAGATTTCACCAACTTATGACTTACTGTGGTTGTGGTTGTGTCTATTTTACTTTATTTCTATTCTGTCTACACTACTAATTAATTTATTAATGTTCTAAATGTGATTGTTTTCAATAATGAGAATAAAAAAAAAACCCCAAAAATCACTACACTACCAAATAGTAATCCAAATGCAACATCACAAGCAAAAACCCCAGAACTTTGCAAAATGTACTGGATTTAATTGGACTTGGTTTAATTAATCACACCACTGTAATAAACCCCAGACCTCCAGGTATACCCCCCCCACAAGTTGTTGTAGTTCCAATAGAATGATTGCACCTCTATACCATGTTTCGAGCTATACATATTGCTGCATGAATACTGTTTTAAATTCCGAACGCTTGGCATAATGTACCTATAGCGGCATATCAAAATTGGGCAACGATAGCACGATAAAACCTGGTTCTGACGTGCGCCACTGATGTTATCTATTGAAATCAACATAAACTTCAAAGTCTTAAACTACAATATCTATATAGATTTATTAAAAAAGGTTTAAGCCAAATATGGACATTCTATTGTTAAATTATTGTCGTTCGTACCTGAAAAACCGTTTTCTAGAAACCGGAAGCGATGATCATCGCATCACCGAAACAACAAATGAAAATTTCTTTTTACGGACCTTTCAACGGTTATTACATACCAAAGCATAATAGCAAATCTAAGGCACTTTTATTCGTACTTGCTGCAAGTGTTGGGAACCGTCGCTTATGATAACCTGAAACAGGTAGGCGCTGATGAGGTTTCATTACAAATAATTGAGGTTATTATGTCAAAAATTGATTTCTATTGGATATGATCTACTAATAAAATTAATAATCATAATAATATATTCCTTGGTGAAAAAAAAAAGCAATGGAGGTATATACCTTGGTTTATATTTTTTGCCCCACCTTTCTTTTGATAAAACTTATCAAAAAACTCTTGTCATAACTTATTTATATTTGTTATTCTGGTTAATAATTAAAAAAAAAATACATTACAAGTTTAAAAACGTTATTGTATTTTCTTTTTAGTCATCTTATACTTTAACATCTAAATAGGTTTCCAGTATGAGTATTGAAAAACTGGGAATAAAAGCTTCCTTAAATGAAGAATTTGAATCCATAACCACTCCAGTAAATGTTTCTAAACCATCGGTGTGGGCTAATGTCAAAGATAGTTTCCAAAGAGCAGTACCAGATGATGAAAAACATGAATCGGTAATGCGTCAAAGTATTACTAAAGGTCATTTGAGAATGATGGCTTTATCTACTGGTTTAGGTACTGGATTGTTAGTTGGTTCTGGATCCAAATTAAGATCGGCTGGTCCTTTAGGTATGTTGATTGCTTATGCTATTGTTGGTTATATTATGTTGGTACCTACTATCGCTTCAGTTTCAGAATTGGCTATTGCCTATTCTGGTTTACCAGGGGGGTTTCAATCCTATTACGCTAAATTTGTTGATGAATCGCTTGGTTTTGCTCTAGGCTGGTCTTATTGTATTCAGTGGATTTGTGTTATTTCATTAGAATTAGTGACTTTTTCAATGACAATTAAATTTTGGAATACCGATATAAATGCAAATGTTTGGGTCACTATATGTTTTATTGTTGTTGTTGCAGTTAATTTTTGTGGATCCAAAGGGTATTCAGAAGCCGAATTTTATATGAACGGTTGTAAAGTCCTTATGTTAGTAGGGTTTATTCTCTTCGGTATTATCATCAATACTGGTGGTGGTCCTCAAGGTTTTGTTGGTGGTAGATATTATCACGATCCTGGTGCTGTCACTTCTTTCAAAGGAATTGCTGGTACTACTATCACGGCTGCTTTCTCCTTAGGAGGTTCAGTATGTATACTTTTAAATTATCATTCTGCATAAGCAAATAGCAGGATTATCGTTTTCTTTAATTGTTTTTTTGCAACCAATTAGTTACTAACTATTTCTAGGAATTCATCTCTTTATCAGCTTCAGAAGTTAAGAATCCAAAGCATGCAATTAGAGCTGCTTCTAAATGGGTTTACTTGAAAGTCACTGTGTTATTTTTAGGGTCTTTAACTTTGGTTGGATTATTAGTTCCATATAACAATCCAAACTTGATGGGTTCATCTAGTGGAGAAATAAATGCATCACCTTACGTTATTGCTGCTCAATTACATGGAGTTATGGTCATTCCTCATATAATCAATGCTGTCATTTTAATTTCCGTGACTTCAGTCGCTATAGCTGCTATGTATTCATCTCCTCGTTTATTACAATCTTTAGCTGATCAAGGGTTAGCACCTAAATATTTCAATTATGTTGATAAACATGGTAGACCATTAAGGGCTTGGGTTTTAACAATTATATGTACATTCTTTTCTTATATTGCTGCATTTGAACATCAAGACATTGTTTTCAATTGGTTATTATCGATTTCTGGAGTTTCTTTTGTTTTCGTTTGGATGTTTATCTGTGTTTGTCATTTGAGATTTAGAGCTGCTTTAAAACATAGAAATATTCCTTTAAGTTCTTTAGCTTATGTTGCTCCAACTGGAATTATTGGTTCTTGGTTATCAATCGTTGTCAACTTTTTAATGTTGGTAGGTCAATTTTGGGTTGCTTTATTCCCAATTGGTTCTGACCGTGCTGACGCTAATAATTTCTTTCAAAACTACTTGGGAGTTCCAGTGTTATTTATCTTATATTTCGCTCATAAATTATGGACCAAAAACTGGAAACTTTACAAAAGAGTTGATGAAATCGATCTTGATACTGGTATGGTTTATTATGATCCAGAAATTTTAGAATTGGAAAAATTAGAAGAAGAACAAAGATTCAAAAATGCAAATTTCTTGAAGAAAATTTATATCTTTTGTTTAGATTGAAGTCATGATCTATTTCTCTTTTATATTTCTCATTTATTTATTTAATTACTTATTTATTCATTTATTTTATTTATAGTTTATGTATATACTATACACTTATATATTACGAATTCAATACAGTTGCATGAGTCAAGCTATTTCACGTTATAAACAACAGCATAATCAACCCATCCTCCAGTTAACATTCCTAATGTTACTTTTAAAATTGGTAAGTTTAAAATTGGACTGGGAAGCTTAATTGTTTACGTAAACTGTAGCCATCACACAAAGGACAAGTTATATGATTTTTTTGATGTTAAGAGTTCCAATTAATGGAATTTATGGGTATAGAAATGTAGTTGATAAACGTTTTGCAGCCATTCAAAAACTTTGTTGGGAATAAAGAAGATCTCGACTCATAACAATAGTTTTTATCTTTATGAATATATGTTGTGCCGCAAGATAGTCGATGTTTTTGACTTGTTATTGCAAGAGAGCTTGATAGTTTTCAAGAGAATATATTTGCTCAAGTTTTCTAGACTAAACACATCACCAAAAAGGCTATATTTGCTCTGATTTCTCTTGATCAAAGCTTTTATTAAGAGAATAATATTGCTCAAACTCCTCTCGATTAAAGACTCAATGTCAATAGGAGTGATGGTGCAAATTTAAGAAATAATTATAAGAGACCTATTGTTATATCTAGTGAGAGAATTTTTGTATCAGTATTGTTAGACAATGGATCAAATTTATTGATCCCACACAAGATGATACTCAACCATAATTTATTGGTTAAAACCTCAATTATAGATTATTAGCGTATCCGAAACTCTAATTGATGGAATTTTCAAGTCGAAGTTTTCAATATTCCAACTTCTTCATTATGATTATTTAAAATTCCAATTAATAAAATGGGTTCAAAATTCAATATTACGAGAAGAAATCTCTTTTATTAATCAAGAGAAAGTATTTTGTGAAGTTTAGAAGCTAATTCGTGGCTTCATATCTTCTTCATTTCAAAATGTTAATAGCTCTTTTTAGTGATTTCTACTTTAAATCTCTTTAATGATCCCTATTTTGATAAGAAACATATTATTAGAGAGTGATAAATAAACTTGCTGGCTTTCCTTTTAACTTCACTTTGTTTTACTGCTTTACAATTTGGTTGAATGGGTATAATTGGTTTTGCACCCTACTTGCCTATTTGGGATAAGTTGACACATTTCTTTAAATTCACAAATGGGTGCAAAATAATTTACAAAAGTTATACTTGTTTCATTTTATTGCCCGAAATTATAAGTTCCAACTCAACTATGTCTTCTAATCAACAATCTGCTTCTAACATTAATATTACCGATCAATATCCCGTGGTCCAAAGAAAATCAATCGAGCATCTTAAAACTTATCCAGTTATTAAGACTGGATTAGATTGGTTTTATTATATTCCATTTACTAAACAAACTAAAGTGGTTTTAACTCCAACTTTTAGAATTATTGGAAATACTCAACCAATCAAGTTTGTTTACGACGTTGGTGATTTATATCTTGATAATGCCTTAACTAGGTTTGACAACTGTATGTTACGTTTACAAAGTACTGAAGTTACCAATCGAATCGGTTACCTCTCTAGACCAGTTAAAGGTACTATTGATACTATCGATAGGACTGTAAGAAGTACTGATGAAAAGATCATGAAACAAGTCGTTGAACCTACAATCAAAACTATGAATGCCGTTGTCGATTCTATTTCAAAACCAAGTAGAAGTAATTCCACTACTAATAATGGAGTTGATTTATCCAAGAATAACGAAAAAAGTAAACCACCAGTTGATTCGGAAGAAACTAATACTACATTAACTACAAAAGAAGATAGAAAATCGATCAAAGAAAGTGTCAATGCAGTAATTTCTTCTTTAAGCGGTAAGTAAACCTATATCCTCAGTTGTTTCAGGCGATATTATATAGTTTTTAAATATACAAAAATCAATAAAAATTCCAATTTAATCAAATTTATATTATAAGATTATATAACATGCAAAAGTAATAATTTACAAAAAAATTCAACCTAAACAAAGGTATGAATGTTTGACCAGATTTCTATTCTAAATCAAAGAGGTTCCAAATTAATCTTTAGACTTCTTCTTTTTCTTTTTTGGTGATTCATCATCATCCGCTTTACGTTTTTTATCTTTCTTTTCTTTCTTTTCTTTCTTTTCTTTTTTGTCTTTCTTTTCTTTCTTTTCCTTCTTTTCCTTCTTTTCCTTCTTTTCTTTCTTTTCAGATGGTTCGGAATCGGCATCGACTAAATCACCACCAGTTAAAGCTAAAGCGGCTTTGATAGCATCTGAATTTTTCATTGGAGGAGCACCGGTATCATAAAATTTCAATCTATCTTCAACTTGTTGTTTTAAAACCTCACCAAAAGCAGTGGTTGGCTCATCAGAGTAATTATCAATTCTAGAAGCTATGGAACATTTGTTAGCTAAATATCTAGAAATTCTCCCTTTATTTTTAGATGAAGCTTTACCAATGAATGAAGAGTGATAAATTAAACCATATTTAGGAGTGTTACCTTTAGTTTTCAAAGCTCTAAATAAAGCTTTTTCAGCACCTAAAATTTGAACGGTTGAAGCTGCCTGTTTTGATAAATTAGTTAAAGAACCAGCATGAGAAATTAATCTAGCACCAACAACTTCACCAATCAAAGTAGATAAATTTGGAGCAACAGTGTGCATTTTATCAGTCAAATATTTATATAAACCTTGTCTATATTCACTGATATTGACCACTCTTTCAGCAAAAGTAGTAACATTATCCATATCAGGTTCGGATAAATCTTGACCCATAGAGATTCTAGCATTATCAATAATTCTTTGAGCAATACCAGAATCATCATTAACTAAAGCAGCTATATCATGTAAAGATTCATCAGATAAACTTGCTTTGTCTTTAATGTTTAAGGCTAATTTGGCATAAGTATAATTATCAGGAACGATTTTTGCCAATTCAGGAAAATGCCAACCATACCATTCTTTAACTCTCATCGAGAAAGTATTGATATCTTTATCTAATTGATCTAACAAAGAGATAGCTTGAATGATATGATTATCATTTTTTTGTACTGAGAACTTCACTTTAGCTCTTGAAAAAGCATGTCCCAACCCTAATTGAGCTCTTTCAATATCTCCATCTTGCAAATCCTTGAATAATTTGGCGCCAAAAACACGGATACCTCTAAGGAAATCTTGAGCAATTTCATTAGATATACAATCAATATAACTAAAATTTTCTTTAATTGATGGACCCAAGTTTTTATCAGAAATTCCTAATTTAATTTGATTCTTACTTGAACCTTTAGGAATATTCAATTCCAAAACCGATTTCAAATAGTCGGAAACTAACCCTTCAGATATATCGTTGGCGTTCTCCAAAGCTTGAGCTGCCCCCTTAAATGGAGCAAACGATACTAACTCAACCATCTTGGAAAATTTACCTAAATCGTTGGATGCTTCTTGTACCTCCTTCAGTCTCGAAGCAATATCATCTTGCTGAATTAACACCTTGAAAATGGCATACCCAGTCGCTTCTTCAAAGAGAAGATAGTCCAATGCTGCCATACTTATTATCAAACCCTACTATCACAACTATTGTATGGTTTTGAAAAATTCTCTTCTCATCTCCATAAACTTTTCTAACAAGATTCGAGGGTAACCGGAATCACGTGAACCCCGATTTATAAACCGAGGGTGAAAAAAACCAATAGTAGAGTAAGAGTAGTAGTAGTAGAAGTAGTAGTAGTAGTAGTAGTAGTAGTAGTAAAAGTAGTAATAGTAGTAGTAGTAGTAGAAGTAGTAATAGTAGTAGTAATAGTAGTAGTAGTAGTAGTAGTATGTTATTTTTTTTATAATACAAGGTAACGTTTATTGTATATAGGTATAATGCAGTAATACACGTAAGTAATAAATAAGATGGTTTCCACAGATACTATCAGTAATATGTGGATTGGAATTAATGGTATAAGGTTTATTATGAATAAGTTGTCAACGAAAAGGTATTTCCAACAACCAATAAATTGAATTTTAGTACTAAAGTTTTAACATTTAGCGAGTGTCATACAAACTTTATTGATGTTTGATGATAAATTTTGAACAACAAACTTTTATTCTTTTTGTTTTGTTTTTTGCTTCTGTTGTTCCTGGTCTTTTCTTTTTTTCTTTTTATTTTTCTTGTTTTCTTTATCTTAGGCAAAGTTGATATCCCAACCTAATTCTTTTAAAATAGAATACCAGTCAACAACACTATTACCTTCGATGTTACGTTCCCAAACTTTCTCCATTAAATATTTGGCTCGAGCCAAATTCCAAGGTCCATAAACCTTAATGAAATTTTCCATTCTCAAAGTCATCAAATCTCGATCATGTTTGGTCACACTATGAACTCCAGCCATAAAGATTGGAAACACTAAAGAAGCTTGTACGGGAGACCCAACTAATATATCTATGCATTTAATCAAATCATTATTCAAAACTTGACATTCCAACATTGATGGATTACACTTCATAATTGATTGTCTTAAAAATAATTTGGCAGCAATTTGAATTGCCTCAAATAATGTTAATTGAAGTTCTAATTCTTCATCAGTAAGCCCGGCAAGATCTTTTGGATCAGGTCGACATGTTTCTATTTTATGTTCTATATCTTTTGATTTTTTTATAACTGCCAATAATAACCGACTAATTTTCCCATGATCACTTAAGTCGGTTAATGCATCATCATCATCATCATCGTCATCATTAGCATCCTGTCCATTAACGGATCTCGGTGAGCTAGATAACGAATGTAGCTCAAATGGACTTTGATCTCGATTATAATATTGATCTAATTGATTTTTGCTATCATATACTAATGTACTAATATCCCCAATAATTTTGATTAACTCCTTGGAAACCCCCAATAATGGATTCAAGTTACCTCGAGAATATCCTTCTTTATCTTTGAATATAAGATCATATTGTTCCGATGGAAAATATGTTCCCCTTTCATTTGATGATGACGACAATAAATCATGATAGGCAAAATTAGATATTAACCAATGACTTTCTTTCGAAGTGTTAAATTTGAATATTCCGCCATTTTCAGATAAGATCTTCCAACACCAACTTAAATAAGCAGACCAATTTGAAACATCACCTTTGCAAATTTCTGATCCACATAAAATTAATAAAGTAGCCATTTTGATAATAATCGAATTGGTGTCTTCACGATCGTTCCTTAAAGTACTTGATTTGGTAGCTTTCAATCTCAATGGAGATTTGTTATAATCATCAATACCAAACATTGATTTTGATAAATGATTTACTGCCAATTTGGAGTATTTAATACCTTCTTTTATCCAATCACCACCTAAGTGATGTCCAGCCCATCCTAAAATCGCATAAAGAACACCAGGATCTTTATGCGCTAAAGGTAAAAACACTTTTTGATATGAGTTTGATTCATTTTGTGATTTTGGAGAAATGGAGACATGTTTCGATAAAGTATGCTCATAATAGTTATATAAATAATTCGCAGTTGACGATGATAAAACGGGAATGTACGAAGGTTCCCAGAATGGCAAAGGCGTCATTATATTTTGAATTTCATCTGTAATATGTTCATAATTAGATGGTGATAACGAGGAAAAGTTGGATAATACAGTATGCTGATCTCGCAGAACCACCTGGTTTTTTGAATTTTTTTGATCATGAGTTTCATCATCTAAAAGTTGTAACTTTGGTTCATAATGTTTTAAATCCATTAAAAAACTTAGAAATGCTGAAGGTGAATGTGGTGTTTTATTTGATTCAAATCCTGATTTGTTATCTATTAATTCTACCAAGGATTCCAGTTGCGTGGATTGTGTATCATCCAAATTAAATTGCTTTGGAATCGATTGCCCTTGTTTGTTATCATCTACAGGATTCATCAAATTCGATATTGTCGGAGAATTTGGAGATGGCTGTTGGTAATATTTGAAAGACTTCAATGGATCAGGAGATTCGGGTGCTGCACTCTTAGGCTCCATCAGTGGGTTCAGCCCATTATCCGGATGATTAAAATTTTTAGTGAATCGAATATTTGATTCATTAAGATTTATGTCAAAATTGTGAGATGGAGTATTGAAATTGAAAGAACTCGACAATAAATCATTTGTGGAAGGATTATTGAGTAAATTAACAGTTGATTGGGTTAGTTTTAATCCGTCATCATGTATGACATTATCATTGGTATGTGTTATATCATTTTGTAATTGATTAATGTTCGATGCAAGTGGATCATACGAGTAATCCAAAGGTCTAGGTTTTGGCTCGTAATTGTTCAATAGGTGACTAGGTAGGTTAAGGGCTTGATTTCGAACTTGATCAAGTGTCAATGCATTTGAATTAGTTGAAGATGGCATAGTATTAAGACCAGTTGAAGAAAATTCTGAATCCAGGATTTTTGTGGGGAAGATATCAGGCAGTTTCTCCAGTACATTATGACCAATATGTAAATCTTGCTTTTTATTATTTTTTCGAACATCAGAAGCATCTTGCTTTTTTGATTTACGTTTCCTCATTTTGTGATTTGATTCTTCTAATTCTACTTTTTCTTTTAATTTTCTTATTTCTTCTTCATCCATATTTTCATCGATCCAAATACATTTTTTAGACAAACGTTTGCAATCAGAACAAATTGGTTTTTCTTCACTACATTTTTTCTTTCGGCATTTGCATGTTAGACATCCCTTTTTCGATCTTTTTGATGATTGTTTGAATAAATAAAAGTCTTGATTTTGATTGATGATTTTAACTGAGGTTGTTGATTTGGTATCCAAATCAACCTTCTTATTATGAATATCGTAATCCAGGCTAATTTTATTGCTCGATGTATCTTTATTTTCGATTGAATTGAAATTTGTATGATTACTATAATCAGAAATTAAACCATTACCTTGTTGTATTTTTCCATGTTTAGATCCTGGACCACTATTCAACATACTTTGCTGCTTGGGATAAACGTGTTTTGAGCCGTTTATTTGATTGTTGTTTTCATTGATAGTATTGAAACTAGATATCATAGAATTTGAACCCGCAATAATTCCAATAAAATCGAGATAATTGAACTTTTTTTTTTGAACTAAATGAACAATCCACCGTTAAATTAACCACAATATCCTCGTAAACCCCAAAACTTATTAATATATTGACACTATAATGTCCAACTATGGATCTGGTTAAATGACTGTAAAATCAATTCTTGTCTTGTCCCATAAAAAATAATAATCGCTTAAGCAATATGCAGGACGGAATTTTTGGTAGAATGGAGTATTGCTTAATTGGGAAAGACTATGCGACCAATGTTGGGTAATAAGGCAAAGCAAGAAGATGTGACTAAGATGATATATGGTTAGGTGGTAGAGCTATTAAGAATTAATGACTAAGGTATAGACGAGATATTATTCAAATTGAAAGTTTTTCGGAGTCAAATGTGGTTCACTCAAATGTGTATTATACAACCGTAAAACACCAAACTTGAAAAAGGAAGTAAGATATATACATAAACATATATAAATACATACATAAATATACATACATAAATATATATATATAAATATATATATATATATATATGTTTATGTTTATTATGTTTATATATGTTTATGTTTATATATGTTTATGCTTATATTCATGTATCTGTAGTGTTTGTATTTGTTGAACATTTAATGGTTCGTATTTTGCGGAACCTGTTCCCGAGAGTGGTAGACTACTAGGAAGATGGCAAATTATAAATACTTAGTAATGGCTTGACAATAAATTTGAATGAATAGTAATAGGAATGTTGAGTAACTACAAATTTCATTGTATTTCATAAGTTGTAGAATAAAAAAACCATTTGGCTAGGGTAGAATAGAAATTTGCAATAAAGGTATTCAAGAAATAGGTTTTCATAAAAATTTCACAATGTATGTTAATAATATTAGCTAATTTATTTCAACTACATTCACAGTGTATCCATAGCTACTAGTTGATTCTTGTGAAGTGCCTATAATGTTTACTTGAATAATTAGTCTTTAAAATTGTTTATTTTTAGTATTACAGGTTTTTTAGTATTGTATATTTTTAGTATTACAGGTTTTTTAGTATTGTATATTTTGAGTATTACATGATTTTTAGTATTGTATGTCTTTTAGTATTGTATGTTTTTTAGTACTATATGTCTTTTAGTATTGTATGTTTTTTAGTACTATATGTCTTTTAGTATTGTCTGTTTTGTAGTATGACATAATGTTTAAGTGGGGACAACTAATTTTGCAGCCAATGGAGTTTAGACAGCATCCATATATTCGAAACGAGGTTAACAAAGAAGATGAGTCCAATGACATAAAGTTTATGGTTGCCAACAAAAACTGAATGTGTTCTGGTGGTACTAACAATAGAAGACATAACTGACTGGAAAATAGATGTTAAAATTCATTAAACATATATGAGCCGTTGTTGTTTGAAGAATTATAAATGAGAATGTGATATCAAGATTTCTAACAAATGATGTGAACAATGATACTAATTACCAATCTCAGTATGACCATTGGTATACATCAATCGATAAGCATAAAGAAAACAGAATACATCAGAATATATCAGAATACATCAGAATATATCAGAAATTAAACCAGAAATTATATCAGAATATATATCAGAATATATATCAGAATATATATCAAAATATATATCAAAATATATACCAGAATATATATCAGAATATATGTATATACATATACATATATATATATATATATATATATATATATATATATTTCATGTAGATATAATATTAGGTTCATAGAGAAAAACATTCTACAACTAAACAAAAACTACATTACTAAAGAAATAACAAAGTGATAACAATCAACCTAATTCTTTCACTTCTACCTTTTACATCCACTATTTAATTCTCTCTAGTTTTTCGTACCTCTCTCCTGTTCACTTCTTGTTCCTGTTCACTTCTTGTTCCTGTTCTCTCTTGTTCCTGTTCACTTCTTGTTCCTGTTCACTTCTTGTTCCTGTTCACTTCTTGTTCCTGTTCACTTCTTGTTCTTGTTCTTGTTCTTGTTCCTGTTCACTTCTTGTTCCTGTTCACTTCTTGTTCTTGTTCTTGTTCTTGTTTCTGGTTATCTGATTTTCTATTTATAGTTTCACGTGCCCATAATTTATATGCACACCATGGAAATTCTTAGCAAAATCTTTTTTAACAAGTGAGCAAATGAAGTAAAATATTTTGATAGATATAGTAGATATATTATTAATATCTTGTAAATAGTGATAATATAGTGATAACCATGTCTTTGAAGCGTATTAATAAAGAGTTAGCTGACTTAGGAAGGTATGTATGCTATTATATTGATGACTTTATTTAAAAATAATCTCCCGAAATTTCCATATAGGAGTTAGTGATGAAAGTTGAAATAAATAATGATTGATTCCCAATAAATCTTGGTTGGTTGAGCGGTGAATATGTGATTATCCTTGATAGATGGTTTCTCATTAAAATCAAACCAGTTATGACACACTAACAGTGTCTCCTCCCCCATGGGGGAGGAGACACTACTAGTGGACACCGGTGGTTATTGATTACAAATTAACTATTGATGATAGATATATTTTCAAATGGCATATAATATTGATTCAACCAAGCAAACAATCAATCAAGCAATCAATCAATGTTGGACTTACAAATATGATAGATGTGTTACAATATTACAAAAGATTGTGGACTATGTTGATTTTTTTTTAATTTTTTTTTTTTAATGTTTTACTTGTAAATTTTACATTTTTAATGGGATTTTTGAGATTTGTCTTTGTTTTTTGATAATGAAACTTGAATACCTATCTTGATTCAATCCATTATCACCTTTTCCCTTCAGTTTTTTGGTGTTAGTTGTCATTTTTCATTGCCACCAAAATTGCCGATTGAGAGGTCACGAGACCTTGTACTACCAATGACATCAATGATATATTTCATAATTAAACAACAGAGCTATGATTGAAATGATGAAGAAATGCTGAGAATCTGCTAGATGACTGACTGTGCTGATATTCACCAGATAATCTGCTGATAATTTGCCCGTTGGCTCGGCTGTTTCTGGTTTGCATTTCAATGAAGACAGAAACTACATAGCTAAGGGATGTTTTATTAATTTTAAACTTGGTTTATTTCAAATTTATGCAAAGAATAGGGTATTTTTATATGGGAAGTTTTTCACTTGACACTTTCATTGAAATATATTGAAAAAATTGAAAACCTAAAAGCATTAAAATATCTCAAAGTATCATCATCATTTACAGTTCAAAACATTGAAATATCTCAAAGTATCATCATCATTTACATTTCAAAACATTGAAATATCTCAAAGTATCATCATCATCATTTACATTTCAAAACATTGAGAGTATCATCATCATTTTTTTTTCATCATCATTATATACACTTTTTTTTTGTATTGTCATCAACTTATTTCTTTTTTTTTCTTTTTCTTAAACTAACATTTAGAGATCCACCATCTTCATGCTCAGCAGGACCTGTTGGTGATGATTTATATCATTGGCAAGCATCTATTATGGGACCACCAGATTCGCCTTACGCTGGAGGAGTTTTCTTCTTATCAATCCATTTCCCAACCGATTACCCTTTCAAACCTCCTAAAATTGCGTTTACAACTAAGATTTATCATCCAAATATTAATGGTAACGGAAATATCTGTTTGGATATCTTAAAAGATCAATGGTCTCCAGCATTAACTATATCTAAAGTATTATTATCGATTTGTTCATTATTAACTGATGCTAATCCTGATGATCCTTTGGTTCCTGAAATTGCTCATATTTATAAACAAGATAGATCAAAATATGAAGCTACTGCTAAAGAATGGACTAAAAAATATGCAGTATAAGTATCATTAACTACAACTATAATTATGATGTTACAATATCTATTTAATTTAGGTATTATAACATATTATATAGATTTATAATATATGGGTAATTTTTTGTTAGTGTTATATTTTTGAATTAAAAATTCATCGCCTTTTATCCGATTGCCATTGTTTATGAAAAATCAACCAAATTAGACTGTTTTCAACAATCATGAATGATGGATGATGTTAGCTTTGATCGTACTATGGAATCCGATCAATTATTTCAACAATACTCTAATTTGAATCGATACCGTGTTGCTAATCATGTAGACAATGAGAGAGGACCCTATCAAAACGATGGAGCAACCAGTAGCCAACAGAATGGTCATATGAATAGTCAGTTTGCCGAGGAAATGAATAGCCGTTCTGATGGCCATTTGAACACACGAGTGGACATGGATATGAATAGGCAATTGAATGGAGAAGTCCCTGAACTTGTCGGAACTGGTGGGTATGGTCATGTTGGTTCAAATAGATATGATGAGTTTGGTCATGATGGTTCAAATGGATATGATGATAGCGATCGAAGTATCATTCATATTTCTTCAAGGGTCTATGAACAACAAGACAATCTGATTGATGATTCCTTACATGAATTTTATCAAGTTGCTAATCTTGAAGGGTTATCGCAGGGTCGATCAACAACGAATGAGTTTGCAGATGGAAATATTTATACCAATGATGATATAGACGGTGGTTTAAGCAAAATTTCCCCAGTTTCTTCTAAAAATATGAATACTGATAAATATAGTCGCCGATATAAACGGATTATTTTGTGGGTATCGATAATATCGGCGCTATTAATTATAATACTTCAATCTTTCATGTTTGCAGTTATCAATATTCACAAATATAATCGTAATCAGTATCAAAAATACATAGAAATTTCCATTTTTTTTGCATTGTTTATCTTTGCTGGAATTTACCAAATTTTTATTACAATAGTGGGGGTTTTTTCAAATAATTTGTTGATTCTTGCTGGTTTATGTTTTTTTTATGCTTGTATGTTGATTTATACGGGAATCCAATATGATGAATTAATTAACTCTTCGAATTTAAGTATCAATTTTTCAAAAAATTGGGAAACTGCTATAAAAGCAACAAATATTGCTACAATAATCATCATTGGCTTAACTTTATTAACTCAAGTCTATGTTGTTTTTTTTAAATTGAAAAATTACATCAAATGGTTTCGATTCAAACAAATTGGTGCTGATTTACATATGAGATCAATGTATTCAATATTTCAAATTCATCGTGTTTGCTTGATATTTGATTTTTTTTTCTTTTTGGGTTTTACAATACAATTCATTGTTATTATGATTAATGATAAAACATCACCCGAGTTTATCATTACCGTGATAATCCTACCATTATCAATTTTAATACTTTTTATTTCAGATTACTCTGTTACTCGAGAGTTACTATGGTTATCTTGCTTAATAGTGGTATTGTATTGTGGTGGTATCACCTATGTACTTTTTAAAACAATTAGACTATTCACACATTATACTTCAGCTTACGGTTTAACCATTAAACCAGGAGATTACTTCCCTGGTCGAAAAAGTTTACTATCATTTGCAATATTCTCATTGATTTTACTTCTATGCTCAATAATTACTGAGATTATGGTCATGAGACAATACAATCAAGGATTGAAACCTATTGTGAGTAAATATTATCAGCATTGGCCTGGATCAAAAAAGACCAACGTTCAGGTGAATTTACAACACGAAAAACTTAAGACTGAATCATTTATCATAGATTAGAAGACAAAAACTTCATAAAAAAATACAATAGACCATTATTTATGATTGTTTCCTAGACGACAGAATTATTATTCAACTAACAAATTTGAGCTAGCAAGAAAAATATACCAAAAACTAAGAAGTTTAGAAAGATTGAAAGACTGGAAGGATTGGAAGTTTAAAAAGCTTTCAGTAAAAAAAGAATTGAAAGGTTTTGTTACCGCCAAATGTTCGAATCTTGCTATATTAACGCTAAAGACTAAAATTTCATTGGTATTGGTGAATCGCCATATTGTGTTCATCAGTTTCTCAAAGCAAAGTTGTGATACTTAAAATTTTGATTTCATAGATGTTTTCAAGTACCTGTTTTACTGATTCGGACGTCTAATACAATCATAAGAAGCACATATCATTCATTGACAATCTCAGATTTTGATTATTCGAAAACAGTGTCTGTTGATACTATTGAGAGCTCAATTTCATGTTCATATAAAAATTGAGGCCAATTTTGATGTTCTAGAATTACTATTTTAAGTCAGGTTCTACTATCAAAACACAGATAGACTAGCATATGATTGTTATTGTTTAACGAATCATAGATTCGTCGTTGATTACAAGTAGATATGATGAATTGTGGAGCTGATTAAACAAAACATTCGAAGAAAAGATGGAATAATATCACTAAAATTCTGGTTTTTTTTTGACAGATTAGGTACCAATAAAGGACAGTAGAATATAGTAGAGCTTTTCATGTAGTTTATAACAAATTTAGTGTCATTTCGGTAAATCGCTAGTTTGACCGACTTTCACAACCGCTAAAAGCTGAGACTGAAAAAAGTTCTATCAAAATACGGCTACAACAAGAAGTAACAACATATCGATCAATCAGATTGACAATAGATTGGTAATAGAGTCTTGCAGTAAACTAGATATAGGTAGGACATCATCAACTGTCATTGCTAGGTTTGAATTGAAAATCCCGATTGTGGATGATAATATTGCAGTATTCATAAATATCATTAAAGCAAGATAGGTTTAGGAAAAATTTTTGTTGTTTGGATCGATAGAATTGGACTAAACTATGGATAAGCTATCAACATTTGAGTTCAATAATAGTCGAAAATTGTATGAATTAGCTAAAAAATTGAACTCAAATAAATTTTTTGAAATATTTCTTACAGAACCCCAATTTAAGATTGTGAATTATATCTTGGAAGTTGATCAAATTGAAATATGGGAGAACTTCATTGGAGGCAATTGTTTCTTAGAATTTTCTGATAATATTGATAATGAAGTTACCAGCTTTGAACCAGGTTATACCATGATATCAGCTTTATCCTTACATATTCGATATCTTTTATGGGAGAAAGCGATTGATTTCTATTATGACTCGAAAAATCTAGATGAATCTTTGCATACAATAGAAGAAGTCTCTGACGATTACGAATTGATTGATTTATTAGACAAGGTTGACGAAAATGGCGACAAAGAAGTGATACCACAAGTGGAAAAATCGACTCGACAAGACGACGAGGAAGATAATTACGACGAATACGATGAAGATGACGATGATAATCAAGATACTGATGCTGGGGTCAAAGATTCTGAAAAGAATGAAAACAACGACAAGAATCATTCTGGTGCCAATATTTCTGATCAAAATTTACAGTACAATGATAAAAAACAATTGATTTTGAAAATACCTTTTGATCTTGTTGCTCCACCAGAAGAGCCTGGTGAGAATTTAGTTGATAGTCAATCAGGGGAAGAATCTAAGAAAGAAATTGAACAAGATGAACAAAATGGAGATGAAATTGAAAAGAATAAAGACAATGAATCCAAAACAAGTGAAGTTTCTGTCAAAGATATAGAGAATAACCACGAAGAGATAGAATCCAAAGATGTGGAAAATGAAGTCAACGCCAGCTTAGAAAATGGCTTTCAATCACCAAAAGCAAATAAACACTCAGACGACTCGCATTCTATGAAATCACCCAAAAAACCAGATGTCAAACAAAGTTCAGATCAACAACATGTTTCAACTGAACTTGTGACACCTAGCAAAGCTTCGTTAGAAGAACAAGAAATTTTAATCAAAGAATTTAACAAAGTTTATCATAATTTTGAATTTGATAGAGATACATTAATCAAAAGAAGAAAACTAGAAAAATCAGATTTGCAATTGAGTGATAATAAATCCAATACAAATTCCAATCAAAATATATCTAATTCTTCTGAAATAGAAAATTCAAATACTATTACCTTTGGTGGTTCTGCTTCCTCATCACTCCAACACTTATTATCCACAATTCAGCAAAAGCGTGATACAGTTCCTTTGAGTGATTTTGAGTTAAGAACTCTTTTTATGGATGTAAGAAAAAGTCGAGGAAAATGGGCGAACGATGAAAGAGTAGGACAAGAAGAATTATATGAAGCTTGCGAAAAAGTATTACAGGATTTGAGAAGTTACACTGAACATTCAACACCATTCCTAAACAAGGTATCTAAACGAGAAGCTCCTAATTATGGTCTAATCATAAAAAAACCGATGGATTTGAATACTGTAATGAAAAAGTTGAAAAACTTACAATACAACTCTAAAAAAGAATTTGTGGATGATCTAATGTTAATTTGGAGTAATTGTTTAGCGTACAATACCGATCCAAAACATTTCTTAAGAGCTCATGCTATCGCTATGCAAAAGAAAACGATAAAATTAGCTCCAACCATTCCAAATATTGTTATTAGAAGTAGAGCTGAGATAGAGAAGGAGGATGAATTAGATAATGATAGAAGTACTCCACTCGAGAGTGCCGGAAAGTCGATGAAGAAGGGACGGAAACGTAGTCGACAGGATCAAATTAAACAAGAAGATTCAAAAACGTCAATGCCATCGTCGCCAGAACCAAGTTTCAGAGATGTCCAATCACTTACACCAGCACCTGAAAATGGGACTGGTATGGAAGAGGATGACGAAGAAGAAGAAGAAAATGATCACATAGAAGCAGATTCAGAAGAGGATGAAGAGGATATTGACCCGGAATTACAAGCATGGAGAACATTGACAGCTAAATCTCGTGCTAATTATTGTATGAATCGGGCTAACCTATTTGATGAAAATAGTCATTTACGTTTTGATGCTGAAGCTATAGTAAGACAATCTGGTGACAATAAAAATTTTAACCAATACCTCAATAATAGTGAAGTCATATCAAAAACCAATAATTTGCTTGAGAATGATGAGCCATATTTGCTTGAATATGATATCACGGGAGGATTACCTGGAATTGCTTATAAAGGTGTAGACCAAGAAGAGGAAGACATTCGTGAAAATAGATTGGCAGATATATATTTACAGCAGGCTGGAGGGGATGCGTCTAATATCAAATCTCGATTTGTGCTACCAATCGATAAGGGGTTGAATAAAGTATATTTTGATAACATACATCAGATTCAGGAAATTCGAAAGATTTGTTTCAAGATTAGTTTAATTCGACAAATGCAAACTCAGCAATTTGTTCATCATACACAAATGAAGCAACCGGATATTGAACCTATTCGAGAAGTTGATGTTGATCCAGTATCGAAATTACCAAATCATGATTATTCCAGTAATGAAATTCAATTCGCAGTGTTGAGAAGGAACATAGCCAAGATTGCCATGCAAACAGGGTTTGAAACTACCGAACCAACTGCAATTAATACATTGACCCAACTTGCAGAAAAGTATTTAGGAAATTTAATCAAGACTATGAAACTTCATTGTGAATCATCTACATCGAATAAATTAAGCGAACGAGAGATATTGCTAGTTAGTTTGGTAGAAAATGGGGTTGATAAACCAGATGACTTATATACGTATGTTCAAGAGAAAATATTGAAACAACAGGATAAATTGATTGATTTAAGGAATAAATTATCAAATTTTTTGAAAGAATTATTAAGACCTGGATTAGAAAATTTTAATGAACGAAGTTTTGAAGATAATAGTGAACAATTCATGACTGGTGATTTTTCAAATGATTTAGGAGATGACTTTTTTGGGTTTAAAGAATTAGGACTTGATCGAGAATTCAAAATGTTGAGTAGATCAATTCCTATTTATTTACTTCATTCGAGATTACATAACCAATTCAGTAATAGTGGCAATTTAGCAAAGAGGAATAAATTTGAAGATTTGAAAGATTTTAAACCCCAAGATTTACGAGCTTGTGATATTCAAAATCAAATTGGTATTCTCAATCAATTCTACAGAAAGCTTTATGACAAATCGGTTACCCAATATATTAAAATTCAAAAGAAAAAGAATGAATCAACCGATTTACCAGAAAACGATATGCTACCTTTAGTCGAAGATGAAGAGTTACCTCAAAAACAAAGAAACATTAGACCAAAATTACCTCCAACTGGTAAAATTGCTGGTGTCAAGAAGAAAATTATTGCAAATTCATTCTTTCTTCCTGATGATCCTGATATTCCCCCAGAAGAAAATGTTAATTCAAAACACGAATTAGAACCAGAATTTGAAGATGGTGATTTCTCAATACTTGATGAAGGTTTACCTCTTGAAATCCCAACTTAAACACTATAAAAATTTCGAATTAAATAGATTTTTAAAAATGTTTATAGTTTTTGATTATCAAAGAAACATTTTTTTTTTTTTTCTTTTGGTGCACTTCAAAACCACGTTGATTACGATTTGGCTGTAAAAAATTAGTAATTAGTACCTTTCTTCAATATAATCAATAATCATCAGAACAAATGTGGTAAACACAGTATGAATGCAAGTTCCAACATCAAAATTCAAAACTTATCTAAACTTTCGATTGATGAACTAGTGAAACGAGATATTTTTGGTAGAACCATACTACATCTACTTATACTTACAAATCGCCATGATTTATTAAGAAACTTATTAAAAAATCGAGATGTTAAACTTATTTTTGGCTACTGTGACTACGAAAGTGGCTGGAATTGCTTGCATTATGTTATATTTCATAAAAGATTAGCATGTTTCAAGGTTTTAGTTGATTTTTTGAAATCAGTTAATTTATATCAAGAAATTTGTAAAGCAAAAGATCGTAATGGTCAAACTCCGATTCAATTACTTAATAATGATTTTAAAGACTTATTATGGATTCCGGAATCCATAAATCAACAAAACCAATGTCATTTGGTTTATCGATTTAAACACGTTTCTAAATCGGGAAAAGCATCTGAAACCAACTCATCTGAAGGTTTAAATCAACCTGATACCACAGAAGTTACAAATTCTGTCACCTCTCATTTAAATCTATCTGGTTCAGAAAAGATTTGGAATTCTAAAAGATGTGGATCAGAAATTTATGTTTTGGGAGCAAACAATCATAACCAATTAGGGGTCGGTGATCACAAAGATAGAAATGTTCCTTTTAAATTACCTCACGAAGATTTTAAAATAGATGGTTGTAACCCTTCAGCACAAATCAGATTCATAAAACCCCGTTATAAAAAAATTATCCTTTCCAAAAATCATTCCTTGACTTTAACTCAAGATGGACGAATTTTTGCCTCTGGTATGGGATCTAGAGGTAGATTGGGTCTTGGTAATCTTAATAACTCCACTAAATTCAAACTAATTCACTATTTTCCTGATAATAACCTCTTCATACGTGATTTTTCAATTTCAAATAATCATTCTATCGCTTTAACTGTGGATAACAATTTATATGGATGGGGTTTGAATAGTTATAATCAGTTGGGTTTTCGATCAGCTACCACAACTAAAGACTATCGTGATATATATGAAATCAAACCAACTTTGATATTGGGAGATTTGAAGAAAAACAGTAATCATATAAATGGTATCGCTACTTCGAATGTACATTCTGTTGTGTTTACTAAATCAGAGCTATTTTCTTGGGGACTCAATATAGGTCAAATGGGAATACCTGCAGTAAATCCAGATTTAGAATTAAATCAAGGCGACATAATATTTAGAGGAGAAGTAGTGAACAACCCAAGAAGTGTGTCTTTGAGAGATGAAATTAAACTTATAACTGCTTGTGATACTTGCACAATGTTAGTCACTGTTAAAGATGAAATTCATGTCTACTTTCAATTTCAACACATCAAGCTACCTAAGATACCAACTAAAGGTGCTAATATTGATCATTTCAAGCTATTTAAACCAAATAGGTTAACTAAACCTGTTGAAATTAGCAAAATAGTTATGAAATCCATTACTTGCATCGCAGTTTTACTGAAAGCCGGTGATGTGTTTACATTTAAATTGAATCCTAAAGATCTTAAAAATGTAAAATATATCCAAGTTTGGAAAGCTTATGATCATGGTGTGAATGTAACCGATTTAGATGTATCTGAAAATGGCTCAATAATTTTATGTACCAGAAATGGTTCAGTTTTTATAAAAACTGACCAGGCTTTATCTATTCAGAAGCCATTCACAGAAGCGGGACATCAAACCTTGAACATTAAAAACAAATTTAAAAAAGTCGATCAACTTAACAAAGTACTGGCAGTATCTTGTGATCCAAAGTTTTTTTCGTATGGCTTTATTCGTGATGATATTGATATGTTACCATTTGAAATACAAAAGAATGATTTTCTTGAAGACATTAATTCTTTGAGTCCTTTGGTACACGTTAATTTGAGTCGAAAACAGGATCTATTGCTTGAAACTGACACTCTCTCAAACACTTATATCTCTAGATTTCTTTATCCAAGTTTATCAGAAGCTAATGATGAAGAAGATGTTGAAGAAGATTTCAATACAAAAGATGAAGGCGTTAAAGATGTTCTATTTGATAATTATTACTATAGGTACGACGCTTCCTTTTGTAAACGAGAGTTTAAGTTTAACACTTATGAAGCCATACTGGAATTAGAGTTTGCTCCGCTACTTGAGGTTTTGAGGATGGGTCCTGGAGTTATTGGTAAGCTTTGTCTAGATTCTGTGTCACAAAAAGATTACGACTGTTTCATAATATTAGAAAAGTATCCGGATATCAGGATCGGGATTCATATCCCTATTTTTGAGTCAAGATCAGTTGTTTTCAAGCAAATCTTTAAGACTATGAGTGATGAATATTTTGTCAAGGATGGCATACGAGCCAAGTTTGATGCAAATTCTAAAGAGCTAAGATTAAAAGGCGAGGTAAATCTTCCTGCCTTGTTGTTATTTGTTCATTTTGTGTACAGTAATAGCACAATGCACAAGACTTTATCGAAGTTCTTGCCAGATATCAAGGATATGAGAGAAGGGTATGAAAATCTTTTGAAAGCTTTTGCAGTTGAACCTACGCTCAAGAGTCGTGATTATTTGTCTCAATTAACACAAGGTTTGCAGGAAAGTTTGGACAACGAATCATCTGGTGACATTACAGTCAATTTGGTTGATGGTATAATTCGTTGCCATTCCAGTATTCTTAAGTCACGTTCGGCCTTTTTTGAAACTGTTTTATCTACTAGGTGGGAAAACACACCTCAAAGAATTTTGGACTTTTCTCGCTTAAGTGTTTTTCAATTTAAATTTATTCTTCAACATTTGTATGGGCAAAACAATTATGATATCTTTGACTATTTTGAATCTCCATTTGAAGATAGTGATCAATTTGTGAATAGTTTGCTAGAAATTATTGAAATAGCTGATGAATTACTTTTATTCCAACTCAAGTCCTTATGCCAAATGGTGATCTCTGATTTCATAAATCTTGAGAATGTCACCCTATTGTTGATCCATTCTGACTATTTATCAGCAAATAAACTTTTTATGAATTGTTGCTGGTATATATATAACAACTTGGAGGTGTTATTATTTGATAGCTCTTTGAATGACTTGTCAATTGAAATTTTAAGGAAATTGGAAAAACAAGTGAACTTCTTTCAAAGATGCCAAGTTCCCGATTTTGCAAATGAAAAAGGAATAATAAACAATGAAATTTTGCACTGCTATTTTGAGAACGATTCTACTGCATTTGTTTCGAAATTTGTTAATGATATTGCTAGTTTCAACGAAATATTCATGGATGATAGGAAGGGATTTGAAGCTTTTGAACCTTTAGTTGATATAAGGCTCAAGGCTCCCGCAAAACCATTAATAAGTAAGACGAGAAAAAGTTCCAACAAGGCAAGCATGTCAGATGAAGTTACTAAATTTCGAAAATCAGTTTCAGTCACACCTAAAGAGGTTAACCAGATAGCTGTATCTGAAGATGATGAAGGTTTTGAAGTAGTCACTAAAGGACCACGAAGGGCATCTTCAACAGTATCAATCAATAAGTCGCCAACGCCCGAAATGTTAGCTACTAGTAATGATTTGAAGGGTTCAAATAGTGGATTGAAAAATGTTTCAATTTTAAGAAATAATCCAAAAATAGAGGATTCCAATAAATCTGAACTCAAAAATAAAACATTTTCTTACTTGCAAGTGACAAATAATAGTTTGAATGAAGTCAAGCTGTCAACATCTGATGCAACTGGAATTTTAGTTGATAATTCGAAGAAAAATGAATTAGTGAATGTCAACAAAAAGCCCCAAAAGGTGAAAATGGGACCAATAGTCAAGTTATCACAGAAGGAAAGAAAGCGATTGAATAACCAAGTAATTGCGGAGATCAGCAATAGTGAAAATGAAGGACTTCGTAAAGAGGACAAAAATCCATGGGGAAATTCTTCATTACCTACAGTCTCTGGTTCTTCTGGTGGAGATTCTTCATTAACGAATAATTATACACATGTGATGCCCATTCTTGGAAGTGCTAAAGCAAATCCTAAAGGAAAAGGAAAGCAAAATGCTTCAATTTCGATGAAGCAAACGACTAAGATTGTGGCACCTAGCCCTACTTTTGGTTATGGTGTAAATGGTGTTGGTTCGATGGAAAGTCTAAATAAAAGTCAAGGTACTCCTGAGTCCATGAATTATGAATTTATACAAGATCATTCGCAAGTGTATGAAACTGAGCGAAAAACACTAGCTGATATCCAAAAGGAAGAAGAATTTGCCAAATGGTGGGCACAAGAATCTCTTAAGGTTCAAAAGCAGCTAGAGAAGCTGGATGAATCTAAACTGAAACCTTCAAATACAAATAAACACAAGTCAAAACGGGCCAAATCTTTTGCTAAACCAAAGAATGAAAAATCTCAATCAGGCAATAATACTGATCTAATCAATTCTAAACGTAGAATTAGCAGCGGGTCAAACAAGGTGAACAGTTAATCTTTCAAATTCAAACCATTTCAATTCTCGTTTATCTATAATGTACTCAAGTATATTTTCAGATTACCTAACACACGCTAAATATTACATTTATAGACTAATAGATTCTTTTCACTAAGAATATACAAATCCGGTTTCTACTTAAAATTATTAGCTCTAATCTTCTACCTCATCAGGGAACCAGCCAAACTGATCTAGATCTATCAAGTGACTGTTCAGTACCACCACTCCTTCTGCCTCCAATAACCTTGCTTGTAGTACCTCACTGGACGAATTGTCTCGAGGTGAAATTTTGCCCGTACTAGAAACTACACGAAACCATGGTAAAGTTTCATAGTTGTACAGCAATTCTGGAGTATCGTTTAGCAATTGAGTAATGATAGCACGACAATGTTTCAAAGAACTGCCTACTCTTCGAGAATTTTGGGGACATCCTATCATATAAGCAATATGTCCTACCAGGTTAGTTTGAATCAACTACATAAAGTACTATAAAAACACGTACCATAACTCGTAACTTTCCCCCTAGGTATCTTATTCACAGTTATATATACGATATGATGAAATGCTTTAGCTTCATCAGTCAATTTCATCGATGTATATAGCTGTAGACGTTAATGCCAGTAATTTTTTCAGAGTTTTCGATGGCAATTACAATCTTGAATCAAAAATTGTTCAGTTAATCCTATACAAATTTACATTATAAACCATATAATCCAAGTATTTAAATAAATGCTTAACGGACAAAACAACCACCAGCTGGTTCTATAATACAATAGATTTCAAGAAATAAATGGTGTGATGTACAAAGTCATTGAGATCCGAGGTTGCATTTATTGTACCACAGGTAAATTGTCGTGAAATAAATTTGAGAAATCTGTAGTGGGTAATGGTTGACCACTGATAAAAGATCGATTCAAACTTTTGCATAATAGTTCAGAGAGATTGTAGAACTCAAGCATTAATCTATAACGCTTTTCGTTCATTGTTTCGTCAACAACATCTGAATTGTGACCCAAGATTCTGACAATCTCGTCTTTAGTTAAAGATTGTGGTATAGTAAAGTGTGGAGTGTGTTTGTTGTTATAATACTCAGTCAAAGTTTTTAATAACTCCAAAGATGTGAATAATTTAGTTTTTAAACATTCAACTTCTTCATTTTTCCAATTTTGTAGTTCGAGCTCTATTAAATCAGATAATTTCGGTGAAAGTGATAATATGTACAACAAAAAATCTTTCATGAAGAATTTTACATTGTCTATCGATGCAATGTACCAATTTCTGCTGGCTCTACTATGTATAATTTCAAAATCGTAGGTACGACTAACTCCAGCACGAATCAATTCGATTCCTATATTTGATAGTATAGTGGTTGTCATTCCTGATGTAAATCGAAGAATTTTTCCTACACCAAGTATTAAATTCTCAAAAAATGGTCTTGGTTGATCATTTGCAGGGAAGAATTCATCGATTTTATCTGCAATTCGTACCCCAGCAACAAATATACAATATAATGATAAGGAAACAAATCCATACAAAATAAGAAACTTCCAATATTTCCATGGCATGCTGAAATCAATAATAGTCAATAATATAAGTACGCGTATCAATATTGCAAGAAATCTATTTGCAAACTGATTGTACGCAGCTCTTATGAATTGCTGCAAATTTCTGTTTTGGTTTTCATTATCAAGATCAACTCCATCATTTAAATCTGCCGGATTTAATCGGATATGATTGAGTAAACTTCCATTTGAATTTGAACCTTCATTGTATTGTAATACTTTGACTTGTTGTATTAAACTGTCACCATTTTCCAGTTTAAATTCATTGTATAATTTTGCAGCTCCTGAAGGGTTTAGAAGCAAATATGGGGAATAATTCGGATTGTCCACAATTATACATTGGGATGGATTCAAGGTTACTTTTTTATTAGGATAACTATCAATTGTTAAATCATAAAGTAAGGGAGAAAGATCAGATTGATTTATTAATAACTCTCGTTTATGAATATTATCAAGCTCATTCCGAGTAGGAATATGTTGGTCATTAGGAATTATTCTTTCATAAGGTTCTCCAATCAAACTCCATTCTTCACCATCTTTTACTATTATCTTCATTGGTTCAATGGGCAATATAGGTGAGGTTGTTGTTGACGAACTAGGTTGATTACTGGTTTCAGATTGATTGGTTGGGGATTCTATTTTCAAATTCAAATCAATTATACCTTCGTTTTGATTGATTAGATTATCATATAAGTTCATTATTGAATAAATTGAATTTTCATCTGGAATTGGTGATTCATCGATAGGGTTAGTAATGATTAAACCATCAGTTTGAAAATTGGGAGAAACCAAATTAATTCTATCAATAATTCTTTCTTTTAAAGTTTGTAAACTAGTTGACTTATCAACTTCAAATAAATTCAAATCTTGTAATTCAGTAATCTCTGAATTTATACGAATATGGAATCTAGTGACAATTTTTCCGCTAGATATGATAACCAAAACTTCTACAATATCTTTGGGGGGAATATCTACACCCAATATATCATTCATCGAATCATTATCATTGAGTAATCTTGATTTATAACTCAATTGAATTCTGTACCGTAAAATCAACCTATTAAACTTTTTATAATGCAAGTCAATAAATTGGTCCTTCAAGTTAGAAACAGTACTTTGTAAATTGACATTAACCATATAAGACTCGCCATGTTCTTGATTCAATTTTACCACAAAACAATCTTGATCAGGCACTTCTCGAGGCAATTCTTTCATCAATAAAGAATCTACCATCAATTCAAAACCACTCAGATAGTCACTAGCAATGTCCTCCAACCGATCACTATCATTCAAAATTCTTCCCCTATATCGTATATCCATTACTTGTGGTTGCAACAAATAATCTTTAGAGTTGATCCAAATCGATTTTTTCACTTCTCCAATCGTGTTTGTTGCCAATACACGAACAACCTGCTCCCTCACCAACTGATCCTCTCCTTGATCAACCTCAGTCACCTTCAATACCAATTGTATTGGCCGATTCATCTTTTTACAACCAATTGCAAATCTATGACTTTACAACTTTTGGATTATAAACAGAATATCACGTGATCAATTATTTTGCTAGTTAAATTAAACCTATTTACAAGATATACAAGGAGGAAGAAAGTTCTATGGATAATAAAGATTTAATAATGGCACACGATAGGGATTGCAATAGTTTTGTCCTTTTTTTGAAAAATCGGGATTTTTGGTATCATTTTTTAGTAGCATGGTATCTTTTACCTCTAATACCAAATATGTAAGCATTACTATTGAAGGTTTCGGTAGGGTTAATATCAACTAAATCGAGTTTTGTACATGCAAAGGGGTTGACCGTAGGAGTCATCAAGATATCCAATTCATCATGTAATGGATGATTTTGTAACCAAGTAGTTTCTCTTTCAACATCTTTTTCATGATAACCAGTGATGAAAATTGGACATTTTGAATCCAATAAACCTTTCATAGCCTTATCCCAGTGTACAGCATCAGCGGTTTGAAACCCGGGATGGAACAAGAAAAAAACATCTAAGTAAGGATCAAATGGGAATAAATCACCTTGGTCATAAATTTCATGAAAATATTTGGTATGATAATGTAATGAAATTTGTTCATCAACAACATCAACTAAGGCTCTACCATGAGGCATATTAGTAGGACCAAAAGTCTTAGTTTTTCTATCGAAATAAGCTTGAGGACCAATAAGATGAATTTCAAATTTAGAATTTGGAAAAAGATAACCAAACTGTTTCCAAACATAACCTGGTAACATTGATTCCATTTTAGCCCCAAGTATAAATATACGGATGGCTCGATCTTTAAAAGTAACTGCGTCTTCACTCGATTTACTGAAGGGAGGATATAATGAATATCTTAAAGCCGCCAATGATTTCATCCCTTCGAGGGTTAATGGACCTTTTGGTTTTGACTGATAAGGAGAAAACTTATGTAAAAGAGCAGCAATAGTAATTGGATAACTCAATACTTTTGTTGCTGCTGCTAAGTTATACTCAGTATTCATAGGAGTAAAATCTCGGGTATAAAAAAATGAATCCCAATTTGATAAATTAGTTGTATAATCTTGATTTTGAGGTCCAGGAAATACGAATTCATCGAATTTTCTTCCTGATCTAATATCATGTTCATAAAGATTAACTTTCTTCAATTTTTCATAGATCTTATTCTTCTGATAATTAATATCGTTTTCCCATGCTTGCCTATCATGATGAGTAGGAATACCCGATAACGGACACACATATCTCACTGGCTTACGAGTAACAGGACACAATGCTTTGGTCCTTATGAATGCTGCTCGAGTTCTCAAATCTTCATGAGGAGATTCATCCCAAGGATATAATGTTCTTTCAACCTCTTCGGTCTTTGGATTATCCAATGCAAGTAATTTCCAAAAAAATGAAAAATTTCGAACTTCTGATCTAGTCGGAAATTTCCCCACCACCTTCACACTACTACTTAAACTCAACATCGAGGTATATTCAAGTATTTCTACAGTTATCACCGCTTTACTTTAATTACTATAACTTTTAAATCTTTACTAAATCTGGCCTTGCTCAGTTTTTTTGTACATCACGTGTCCTCTGCAATTATCGAATGTTACAATAAATGGCGATTGATTTGATTAAACGGTATATAACGGGCTAGTTTATAGTTCATCATGATCTACTGTGGTTTCCGCTGGTTCTGAATCTGTTTGAGTAACTATTTGTAAGTTCAAACTGGCCAAAACTTTTTGTAAAGGTTCAATATTTTCTAATCCCAACTCTTGTGCTAATTGATTAATTGATTCATTATAATCTGAAGCAGATTGTGAGTGTGAGTATGAAGTTTCAGATCTCTCTTGGCCTTTTGTATGATCTAATTCAATTGGGTTTTTATCAATTGAATTGGGTTCATCTATAATTTCATGTTCACCATTTTGGTGATCAATTTCATCAACTACGTCAATTTCAATTGAATTTACTTCTTCGGTCGTTTCGTACGTTTGATTTGATTCTTCAACTATATTTGTCACTTCATCTGACTTATCGTTCCCCTGTATTTCATTATTTTCATCTGTTTGCTGCAACTCTTCTGTATTCACGGTTTTAGTCACATAAACAGTAGTTGTGGGAATATCGTCACCATCATAAACAACATTTCCTTGTAAATCACGTTTATGTCGATTGAAATATTGAAAATTCCATTTGTTATATGTACCATCAAATTGGGTTATTTCCACTTTATCATTATTCTGATCCAAAAATGTTGAAGGATCAACTAATTGAAAATGAAGCACTTTACTTTCTTTTAGTCCATCGCGATTTATTTTGATAAGAGCTTGTAATTCACCATGGATATCGTACATTTCATACCATACCGTAAAAGAATCATTCCAATCAAGAGTAGCATATTGATTTGTTTCTAACATAATTGGGGATGGAATTTTCCATTCAAAAATGTTGAAGAATAGTTGAGCAAACAGATTAAGAAACTGTTCTTTGGATTCATATTGCTGATTATAAAAAAATAAATTCTTACCACCCCATACAGTTCTTGCCAATTCAATATCTTTTGCATAACCAAGAAAAAATCCAGAACCAATTGGTTGAATAATATAATCACGTAAATTAATTTTATGACCTTTTTCAGCAAACAAATAATCATGAGCTGATTGACTTGATTTGAAAAAATCTTTGTAAGATGTAATTGATTTGGTTTCTGGTGATTTATCAATTGATTTATTTATTGTTTTACAATCAATTCGAATTTCTTCAGCTTGATGACTCACAGGTGTAAATCCTTTCAATAAGCAGAGATTGGGAATCCCAATAACCATTTGATATTTACACGTTTGAACTTCAGATACATCCAAAATTTGGGGGATATCATTATCCAAATCGCATTTATAAATAACATCAATTGAACGAGGCTGTCTAGTAATATCACAATTTTCTCCATTTGTAAGTTTATGCTGGATGATTTTCTGGGTACTTGTTTCGATAAGACTATTTGATTGATATGGAGTAAATTGACTATCAAAAATTTGAAAGTCTTGCCATTTTAGTTTACTTTTACGATTACCAGTTTGATTTTCAATCAAAACCTCTTTCTTTGTAGCTCCAGGAAATCGACCTAAAGTGTATACAAAATCAGGTAGTATAGCCCGATGTTTTTTAGTTTTGAAAAGATATTGCATATCTTCATGATACTGAATGATTTTGTCACCAAAACAGTAAGCAAACGTCCAATAATCTTGATTTAATTCGTAGGCAAATACACATGTCCGATTATCAAAAGAATCATTGATTATTCTAATTGCTGAGTGTAACAATTCATCATTCGAATATTCTTCTAAACTGGTTTCATTTTTGTGAATCTTTTGATCCTTGGGTAAAAAACACAAATATGACTTGTCTTCATCTAGTCGCCTCAAATTGACTTTATCAAATTCCCCATATTGGTCGATATCTTTATTCATACCTAGATATGTGTCACATAAATCGTCCCCCACACCATCACCAAACATTACGTAGTACCGGCTCCTTTGCAGATACATTGAACCAGCAACAACCGTACCAAATAGCCACACTAGAACTCCTAGCTTCATCATATGATTCTTGAACACAATTGTGGTTTGATAAATTTATTGATTGGTTGATTGATATCAGCGTTCAACGTAGCGCTGTAGTTGATGGGTCGCACGAAACTAAAATTGGAACCAGCCGGGTTCAAGCCAGTACGAGATTTCAATTCAGTTGACAAGATGGCTAGTTCTGGTTCACAAGAGTCATTGGTCAATGGGCTAAACACTTCTCATTTAAATGATGGAGAGACTATTGAAAAATCGGAAACAACAAGCGAAAAGGTCAATATTTTTGAGCTAAGTAATGAAATTGAACTGAAGTTGGATAGTTTGATGAGTACTATCGATAAGAATGAAGCTGAAACCGAAGCAAAGATTGATAAGTTGATGAAACGTGTGATCAGTCTTGAAAAGAAGTTGACAAGTTAGCAGCAAACTGAATCTTCGACTGAAAATGATAGCTAGAGAAAGCACCAAAATAATGGTACAAGTTTTGATGAAATCAAAATTAGTATGAACACATTTTAACTTAGAGAATAAATGAAGCAAGATACAGAAATGCAATAGTAAGAAAAGAATACAAGAAAAGCATAAAATAGTAGCAGTTCTCCAGCTTAGCAAAATGTAATAAAAATTAAACAATTGAAAAAGTGGATTTCAGATACATATTTTGCAAAATTTCACTTTAATGGTACTACCTTGTTTTCTTGACATCTTATACACTTAGTTAGCAATAAGTAGTTTTTCTTAATATTGAATAATACCTCCATACATTTCATCTGGGTCCTATCGTCGACCTGGTATGCCCGTGCGGCTCGTAGAAATTATACCGTGAACTGTAATTCAGGTTTTTAGGCATCTCTTGATTTGACTTAAGTACAATATCACATATCACGCTACGATGCCGAAAGAGAAACGATCTAAGAATCAAATACGAAGAGAGAGAGCGAAGCTCAGAAAGTTGCAAGGGAAAACCGACGATTCAACACAAGATGGTGCTAATATCTCTCCAGAAATACCGAGTTCAATGGTAATAAATCAGGAAATCAAAGATAAACAAGTGCTAGAAACCATCAACAAAGCAGATAAAAACACATTTGATATAGAGAATAAAGCAGAGAAAAAATTAGGCGAAAAAGCAGAGAATGAAGTAGTGAATGAAGTAGTGAATGAAGTAGAGAATGAAATAGAGAATGAAGTAAAGAATGAAGCAGAGAATGAAGTAAAGATTAAAGTAGAGAATGAAGCAGTGAAAGCAAAACCAATAGTGGAAAATCAACATGACATGAAAGATCTGAAAACTCACAATAAAACTAGTCTTGATATCATACAAATCGAAATAGATGATCCATTATATGAGCAATTCCGGAATGTATTTCATAGATATAGTACTGAGAAAGAGAACGACCAACCTAAAGAGCTCGAAGTAGCTGAACGAGATAGAAGCGATGACGATGACGATGACGATATACTATCAGAAAGCGATTTTTCAGAACCTGAAGCTACTAGTCCAAACTTATCTAAACACCAGTCGAAGAAGAAAAATAAAGTTCCTTTAGCGGTTTTAAAGGCTTCAACTTCAAATCCTCAAATGGTCGACTGGTATGATGCCGATTCCGCTGATCCATTTTTATTGATATCAATGAAATTACAGCACAATGCAGTACAAGTACCAGAACATTGGTCAGCTAAGAGAGATTATTTGAACAATCGTAAAGGAATAGAAAAATTACCATTCGAACTTCCTAAATACATTGCGGACACAGGAATATCTGCAATGAGAGGTAATGTTAACGAAGAAACTTTAAAGCAACAACAGCGTGCCAGAGTCCAACCAAAATCAGGTAAATTGGACATAGATTATAATAAGCTACATGATGCATTCTTTAAATTTCAAGCTAAACCAAGATTATTTGGGTTTGGTGATATTTATTTCGAAGGAAGAGAGGATATTGATGTTATATCAGAGGAAGTACTTGCATTAAAACCTGGTGTTGTCTCTTCATCTTTAAGGAAAGCATTGGGCATGCCGGAAAACGATTTTAAAGAACCTCCTCCATGGCTAGCTATTATGAATAATCTAGGGAAACCCCCCAGTTATAGGAATTTAGTTATACCAGGATTAGACGCTCAATACACAAACCTGGGATATCGAGAAAAGGGTGCCAAACAAATTACCAACAACGAATATTGGGGTAGATTGAATGAATTTGTTGAATCTTCGGAAGAAGAGGATTATGACGACGAAGACGAAGACGAAGATGATGAGGGTGATGAAGGAGCGTCTGCGGAGCCAGAAGTAAACGCTGATGGTAGAGAGACGGAGGATGAGAATGAACCAGTCAAAGTGTCCATAGATTCTTATGGAAAATCATACAGTAAGAAAAAATCGGTAGACGATAATAGTGATAAAAGTTTATACACTGTAGTGAAAGAAACAAAAACAGAGAATTCATTGGAAGGTTTATTGCAGTCCCAATTTAAATACGAGCTAGAGGCTAACAAGCTGGAGGTAAACAAGCTGGAAGAAAAACCAGAAAATTCGAGTGAAAGGCCAAAGACTAAAGAGTCCACTAAATTTAAGTTTTGAGTCATGTATAATATTTAAGTCAATAGAATCTACAAATCATTAAATTACTTTTAATTTTATTATGAGTTTATAAAAGTGTATGTAACAAATAATGCCTATGGAAATAGAAACAACATAGATGATTTTATATGTTAAAATCAGGAAGATAAATATTTAGTAACCTAATAATTAAACTCTATTTATTAGATACTTTCAAGTGTGAATAACACTTCATTTACTATTCGATTTTCATGCAAGTGTGTTGTGAGAAGTTATGAATTTAAGAAAATCTTCTTAAAAATTGATTTCTGGTTTATCGTCTTTAATTTTATCTATCTTTGCACCAAATGCAGCAATACATTTAGCCATTGTTGGTGATGATCTGGAAATAACGTCAGTAAAGTAAAAGTTTGAAATTGGGTTTTTCAATGGTGAGCCTGTTACAGCAGCGTTCTTGTTTGAGTTCACTAAATCAGCAAAACCAAGTTTTGCAATTTCAGTAGACACTGGTTCGATCACTTCGTGTCTTACTAAATGTGGAGCTATTTCACCTAATCTTTGTCTAACCGACACGATATCATCATAAGGTAATTTAGCATTTAAATATTCAGATAATGCTCTTATTATTTTCCAATCTTCACGGGCAGCACCTGGAGCATTGGTTGCGGCACGAGTTACTTGTGTTCTACCTTCAGTATTCACATATGTTGCTGATTTTTCGGTATAAGCAGAACCTGGTAAAATAACGTCAGCATATGAGGCACCAACATCACCATGATGACCTTGATATACTACAAAGGCATCTTTAGGAATGTCTTCAGGTTTAATTTCATCAGCTCCTAACAAGTATACAAATTTTGGTTTGGTATTGGTAACTTCTTCTGATACAGAAGCAAATCCAATGTCCAATGCTGCAACTCTTGAGGCTTCACGATGTAATAAGTTAACACCGTTCCATTCTGGAGTATTGAAATTAGCATGTTTGCCAGCAAATTCACCAATGACTTTATATATAGCTTGAGCATCTTCTGAATCAGAGACACCGGAACCAACAATAATAAGTGGGCGTTTAGCTTCAGCTAAGGTGGCACCTAATTTATTTTTCAAAGTTTTTTCAAGTACTTTTACATCGTTACCTAAATTATTAATATCAAAAGTGGACTCAAATTCTTGACCAACAGCAAAAATGTCTAAGTTTTGTCTCAACCAAGTTTTTCTAATTCTAGCATTTAATACTGAAGCTTCAAATCTTGGATTAGTACCAACTAACAAGATGGCATCAGCTTCTTCGATACCATCTATGGTGGAGTTGAAGATATAGTTTGATCTGAAATCAACTCCATGAGCATTGACTGCTACTTTGACATCAGTAGTGGTATTTTCTGACCCTAATTTATTTATCAAATCTTTTGTGGCAACTAACGATTCCGCATCGATTAAAGCACCTGCGATAGCTTTTATTTCATTTCCTTGAGGTTTAATTTTATTGAAAGCTGCTGCTACAGTAGATAAAGCTTCATCCCAAGTTGCAACTTCAAATTTATCACCATTTTTAATCAAAGGAGTGGTTAATCTTTGAGTTTTTAAACCATCACAAGCAAATCTTGATTTATCTGAGATCCATTCTTCATTGATATCATCATTTAATCTTGGTAATACTCTCATGACTTCAATACCTCTGGTATCGACTCTAACATTTGAACCTAAAGCATCCATAACATCAATAGTTTCAGTACGTTTCAATTCCCAAGGTCTAGCTCTAAAAGCATAAGGTTTAGAGGTTAAAGCACCAACTGGACATAAATCAATAATATTACCTGACATTTCAGAATTAATGTTTCTTTCAATGTAAGTACCAATTTGCATATCATTACCTCTACCAGAAGTACCGAATTCGGGAGCTCCAGCAACATCATTCATAAATCTAACACATCTAGTACAATGAATACATCTATTCATTGAAGTTTTCACTAAAGGACCAATGGCTTTATTTTCAACTGCTCTTTTCCCAGTAACTTCTGAAAATCGGCCTCTATCACTACCATATCTTTGAGATTGTTCTTGTAAGTCACATTCACCCCCTTGATCACAAACTGGACAATCCAAAGGATGGTTTTCTAATAATAACTCGGTGACACCTTCTCTAGCTTTTTTAACCCGATCAGAATCAGTTTTAACAACCATTCCTGCTTGTACTGGCATAGCACAAGATGCAATTAATTTGGGCATTCTTTCGACGTCAACAAGACACATCCGACAGTTTCCAGCTATAGCCAACTTATCATGATAACAATACCTTGGTATAGGTACTCCCGCAATTTGAGCTGCTTGAATAATTGAACTACCGGCTTCTATCGATACTTTTTTCCCATCTATTGTCAATTCGACTGGGGCAAATCTGGGGGCTGACCATGAAATCAACCTTCTCGATTGCTTAAGGACACTGGATCTTAACATGGTTGATTATTGTTGACTGCAAGATTGTAAATTTTTTCATATACTATAACTCTGGAGTTATGTGCAGGGTATTACCCAAACTAGTTTGTTTCAACGCTGATTGGCTCTTTGCCTGATTTAACCACCACCCCCAAAATTAGCGACAAAGTTGGTGCGGCTGGAAACAAATTATAGAGGAGTGACCAGGCGGCTTTGTAGGAGTATTGTTAAAACCAAGAACAATTCCATTTCTACCATGCTAGCGAAAGCTAGGATATTTGATATTGACATTGCGAGTATACAGAGTAGTTGTATGATGTTGTTTTTTCATTGGGATGTCAGACTTTGTCGTCGCAATTGGTTATGGACTAAAGTGAAATGTACCAAATAAATCAAACTATTACTTAAAGATTATTGTAGAAAAAAATGTAGATTCTATAGTGAAAATATGCTTTATATTGAGGGTAAGATGTCTAAAAGTACTATGAACTAGAATTGTAAGGGCACTACTCCAGATTTAATATTCATTAAACTAGAGTAAGTTGATCCAGTCATCAATTTATAGAATAGTCATCGAAATGGTAAGACCTAACAATGCAGTGTTGTTTCCTCTTTCTTTCTTTCTTTCTTTCTTTCTTTCTTTCTTTCTTTTATTCTTTGTTTCATTGTTTTTTTGTTTCTTTCATTTGGTTGTTTTTTTATTCACTTCTCTTTCTTTTCTTGACTTACTTCTTTAGTCTCATCAGGAGCACTAGCAATCATATACATGGCTAATGGAATAACAATATAAACCCAATTCTTTTGAATAAATGATCTTTCATCAACTTCAACCTCAACTTCTTCCTCGACTTCTTGTTCGATTTCGTTACCATCTTCATCAATTATCTTAATCATTTTTTTTTGGACCACCTTCTCTAGTTTGACACTTTTGCCTCCTGATTTGGGTTTATTTTTCACTACTGGATTAAGATTTGGTTTAACCCCTTCTTCAAACGGATGAATGTTGACTCCATCGTTAGTTAAACTAATTGATTCAATATTTCCCAACTTGTCAAGATAGATGGCAACGCCAAACTCGTTCAATTTTCCATTGACATATGAAATACATTCACTATCAGCTATATCATCACTTCCAATACAATATTCTCCTTCAAATTGTTCCTGCAATGTCAATTTTTTGGTTTCAACATCAACTATTGCAATTGGAACCTTAGTATTATGTACTAGTGATCTAGCATATAATTGTATTACTTGCGCCAGTATCGTACTAAGCAATATCGTTATAATCAACAATTTCATCCTAGCGTGGGTTAGATCTACACTTATCACCAAACTGTTTGGCTCGGTTGGTTTTTAATATTTCACTTGCGAACAAAACACGAAATTCTTGATACAAACTTATGAACAATCGATATGGTAATAGATTGCGATTGAGTGGTCGTGTTCAGCTTATTCGGTTTAGTTCTTTAGTCTCTAAGCCATCGGCAATTCAAACATATCAAGATTATGTCAATCATTGTGTTGCCAATAACTTGAATCTTGAATCTATGGTTTTCAAAGGTACGCTATATGAATTATATTGTAAACATGTTTTAGAAGAAGTTTTTTTTGGTTATAATTTATATAGAAATGGTGGAGCTTATGATAATGGTGTAGATATTTTTGGCAAATGGCAATTAAGTCAGTTTAATACAACAACCTCTACCAAAAGTAAATTACCTACCACCAATTGTTTGATGACAAATCCTAAAATCAACTTAACAAATGATATTAATGTATTTATTCAATGCAAAAATCACGATAAAAAAATGACTGCTAAAGTTATACGAGAATTATCTGGAATATATAATTTTTATATAAAGCAAGATAAAATTTCAATCATGAAAAATTTCATGTTCTTAATGAGTCCTCATGTACTATCGAAGCAAGCACTTACCCAATTAGACACAACAACTTTCCCTTTATTGCATGTTCAATTGGCTCCTTTAGAATCGAAAGATGGCCAATATTCTCATTTGAAGAAAGGTCAATTGAATCCAATATATTTAAATCCAACAGCAAGAAAAATATTATCTGGTTTCAATATTGAATTGCAATTGGAATCACTTCGTAGACAATATAATACTACAATAAATATAGAATAATTTTAATTAATTAAAAGTGTATATATACTAGAAATGTCAAGAAGGTATTAAATGAAACGAATTAGATTTTTTTTTCAATTGTATACTGTTACATATTGTGTTGCCATGAGTGTTGTAGTAAAGGTACGAAGAACTGTGACCCCATCAATCACTGTAACTACTTTATAAGTATAGGCAGTACTACTGGGGGTGATGGTTGGAAATACCGTTGTTGTTTTACTAGAATCTTCACTATCTTTGATTGAAGTGGGTGTGGAAATAGATGGTATCATTGAACTAGGTTGAGTTGATGTTGTAACAGTATTTGTGGTATGTTTGCTTGGGGTATCTGAGGAAGTGGAAGATTGTGAATTATTGTCGTCATTAGAAAGCGTAGTCGATTCATATTCACTTGAAGTAGTGGAAGTTGATGAACTTTTGTCGGACAAAATGGTTGGCGTACTTGTGGAAGCGGAAGTTGAGGTAGTAGGACTGGTTGTTGTTTCAATTCCAGTTCCAGTGGAACTAGAAGTAGAACTGATTGCTTCTGTACTAGTTGTTTCAGCGGAACTACTTGAAGTAGTGGTGGAACTTGATGTAGTGGTATTACTAGTTGATGTTTCCGTTGAACTAGTTGATGTCTCAGTAGAACTAGTTGATGTGGTCGTAGTACTTGTTGAAGTAGTGGTAGAACTTGTTGAAGTAGTGGTAGGAGTAGTGGATGTAGTGGTAGGGGTGGTGGATGTAGTGGTAGGAGTGGTGGATGTGGTGGATGTGGTGGATGTAGTAGATGTAGTGGAACTAGTTGAAGTGGTGGTAGGATTATTTGTATTTCCTTGGGATATCAAATATTTCATATTTTGTACAAAATTAATACCATCTTCATAATTACTCCAAGCTGAAGAAGCATCCCATAATGAAATACCTCCAAAGTATGGACTTGATAAGATAGAATCAGTGACATATGTTGGTACTAAAGAAGCTTCGGTGTATCCTGAACCTGCTGAAGCTGGAGCTCCTGGTAAACCAACGTAGATTTTGATATTCTTATTTGGAGAAATATTTCTAGCATAATCTTCCCATACATTCCAATTGAAATTTGGACCTAAATTACACCAATTGTTATAGAATTGAACGAAACAAAAATCAAGGTAACTTTGTTCTAACATATTACTTAAGGAAGCGTCAGGGTAAACACATTGTGGAGCTGCTGAAATATAATATTGTTTGGAAGAATCTGTAGCGAAGAGTTCTCTTAATTTTGCAGCCAAAGCAACATTACCAGTTTGTGAATGATTTTCAATATCAAAATCAAATCCATCAACTACTGCGTCACCAAAAGGTCTACTGGTAGCAGGAGTATTCCCATTACCAACTAAATTCCATAAAGTAGTGGCAAATGTTGTTGCTTGACTATCATCAGTAAACCCATACGATCCAGCCGCACCACCTAACGATAATAAAACTTTTACTCCAAGACTTTGACAAGTTTTAATATCTTCACCAATAGTTGGACAATAAAGTATTCCTTCGGGAGTGAAACTATTCTCACAAGCATTAGCAAAATTCAATTGAACTGGATTAGGGTAAACGTGCATAAATGATAATAACACAATTCCTATGTCATTACTCTGACAATAATCACCTAATCTTGTTTGGGTTCCTCCAGAGTTTTGGCCCCAATAAACAGCAACATCAGACGACCATACCACGGTTAAAAAACTTATAAGTATTACCAACTGTTGAAACTGCATTTGTATTCTAGAATGAATGGCTCTGTTTTTTTTTTCGTTTTTAATGTTGGTATTGACAAAAAAAAATTGATTGCAAGTAAAATATCAAACCTTAACCTGATGTATGGCAGGAGGTTTCATTTTATTTATATAACTAGTGATAAAATCAATTTCAATCCCCGAAATATATATTTTTTCATGTAGCCACCATCAACGATTCACACCCTTAAGTCATCAAACCGTGTCTCGATATCGAATTCATATCAATTTAGTACTAATTGATCAAAATGCTGGTGTAGACTCTTGAATAAGTAAACTTGGTTCCAATTCTGTAATATTTTTTAAAACCTTACATTCACTTATGTGTAAATGATTAGATCATAACCCAAAATTGTCACAATTATTCTTAATTGAGACAATTGTGTAAAATTTTGCAACCAGCCATTTTTGAATTTTTTTTTTTTTTTGCACCAAAAAATTTAACACCTTGTTTTATTGGCAAAACCCTTTATAGAAGAATTAATTCAAAGTTGCTCAAAAAAAGGAACACGCGATTAATTAATATTCTAATGCTAGTAAGATCATTTTTGATTTGAAAGAATAAGGTCATGGAAGTATTGTGTAGTCTATCAAGATTGGTTTTTTCTTTTGTTGTTAATATTCCATAACTTTCTTTATTGGGTAACATATTGATAGCAGAAAAAATAAGTAACCTTAAATATTATTGGTCTTATGTAAAATAAGTGATATATACCGTGGTTAAACTGGTGACACTCTTTGAGCTAGACCGCACCTAGACTTAAAATGCAAGTTGGGTGATCCATATGAACGATGGTGCTTAATTGGTTGGAAAATTAATAAATCGCTCTCCTATATTCTTTTCTCCGTTCATGGTTGCCAAGAGTAAGGAAGCGTTAATTAAGAGAATACTGGCTACACTCGTTAATTAGAAACCTCAATTGCTCAAGTGTTTGTAGTAGTGTAGTTGGATTGTTGTTGGCTTTTAATTGTGAGCTCATAAAAAAAAGAATAAAATAAAATTAATAGATAAAATAAATTAATAAGATTTTATTTACTGATGAGTGGTGGTATAGTCTTGCTTTAGTCTTGTTTTTTTCTGTTTAAAATCCCTAGATATAATTGAGAAGGTTTAAAAAAGTGGATGAGGGGTTTCTATCTAATAAGTGTACCAAGTTTTGTTTCTTGTCTTAAACTATACAATTTTCAGCTAAATAGGATAATATTTAATATTTTGGTAATTACAATTAGTTAGAGTTTGTTATGATTATGATATCATGTAAAACTACAATTCCACAAAGTTTGCAAAATTTTCTGAATTTTGAAATGTTTTACCATTTTCTCTAAAATTTCGATACTTAACTTTTGTTTTCAGTTAATTTCAATAATAACAATAACCAAGACTGATTGTGTAGTCTCTACTGGGGTGACTTAATGAGGGAATTTGACCTCCATTTTATGAGAATTCGAGCAAATTGTAGGAGATGGTAAGATCAATTTATTACATATTCTTAACTATATATATGTTTTGTACAATTAAGATCGCAGTTCATAATTTTTGATAAATTATAAGAAGCAAAGTTGTGTACTTGCAAGTCATATTAAAAAGCGCACATATAGAAGGACCAAATTGTCGGTATTGATTGAATAGTTTAGGTTGTCAAAAGAGTTTTTATCAAATCTTGCAACCATCCCTGTCAAGAATATTAGTTTTTGTGTTTACTGAAACTTCCGATTTTTGATTGTTTTCAAAACACTTTACAAACAGTATAAATTATCAGGCTAGGAAACAATCCACAAAAGACAAATAAGCTTTTATCACCTCAAAAATTGACCAACGAATATCTTTAAAAATCCCTCATGCAAGTAAATAACCTATTCATAGTTTTAGTCTACAATAGCTCAATTTTCTTCGAAAATGATCGAGAGTCAAGGTGAATTCTTATGGTTGCAATTGCAAAGTTATCTACTGGTAGTAGTAATATGGTACGCTGGTAGATGATTACTACATTTTGTTCACTTCAGATTTACAATCAATACAAAAATACCTCGACTCTACCAATAACGTGCATCAAATAATTACGTCATATTTAATATCAAGGTTTAAGAAAACCCTTTATCCCCTATAGATAGGTCAAATCAACATCTAAACAAGCGACAGTCGCTGTGAAACATGGGTCAGACCTTGGTCAAGCAAACTCTAGTTCCTGATAGATAGCACCATATTACACTTAATTTATTAGCTTCAGCAATCATTGCGTTATCCCGGAGCACCAAAAGTAAACAAATAGGAGTAGTATTTCCTAATTTAATTTAAAATTCTCATTATTTTATTGGTTCGCCGAAAATCCGGCGGGTGTGAACACGTTTGATAATTGACCATTATCAGGAGATTACAGTGACGATATGAATCGTCAGATATGTTTAAGCATATATCTATACAGCTTGTATTCTTACTTGTAGAAAGTTGTTTCCTTCTGTAGACTTGAACTGTAGTAACGCTATGTAATACCCTTATCACAAGATTATTCTGTGATAGTTAATTAATTTCTCCTCTTTATAAAAATCGGTGAACAACACAAAAAAAGAGATTTTTCACATTAAGCAAAGACAAGGGATAAAACATTGAGAGTGAAGTAGCTGATATAGTGTACAAGACTTTAGTTAACTAATTCAATTTGGCGTCTACCATTGGGTCAAATTTTGATTTTGTAATTGTTGAGTTGCATGTGAATGAATTCGGCGAAAATAACCCAGGCTCAAAACCCATTCCGGCGAAATTTGTATGGTCAAAAAGAGTATAAATAGAGGTGAAAAATCCCTAGATTCTTATGTTTTAAGTAATCAAAGGTCAAAAATGTCAGTCAAATTCAACACTTCCAAAACTAGAACCGAAAATAATCACTTAATTTCCAAATTTACTTATGAAAATGCATTAGTAGAAAAGGATGAAGCAGGTAACTTAAATGTTACACCAACTGCTATTGATTATCAATTTAAAGTCGATTTGAAAACTCCAAAAACTGGGTTAATGTTAGTTGGTTTAGGTGGTAATAATGGTACTACCTTAGTTGCTTCCATTATGGCTAATAAACATAATATTTCTTTTGAAAACAAAGAAGGAGTTGTTAAACCAAATTATTATGGTTCAGTTACTCAGTCTTCAACTATTAAATTGGGGGTTGATTCTGAAGGTAATGATGTTTATACTCCATTCAATTCAGTAGTTCCATTTGTTAATCCAAATGATTTAGTTGTTGGTGGTTGGGATATTTCAAAATTACCGTTAGACCAAGCTATGAAAAGAGCTCAAGTTTTAGATGTTGATTTACAAAAACAATTAGTTCCATACTTGAAAGAATATGAACCATTACCATCTGTTTACTATCCTGATTTTATTGCTTTGAATCAAAAAGATCGTGCTGATAATTTGATTAATGTTGACTCTAAATCAGGTGAAGTTTTAACTAATAACAAATGGGCTGATGTTGAAAAAATTAGATCTGATATTAGAGATTTCAAAAAACAAAATGGTTTAGATAAAGTTATTGTTTTATGGACTGCCAACACCGAAAGATATGCTGAAGTTTCACAAGGAGTAAATGATTCAAGTAAGAATTTGTTAGATTCTATCAAAAATAATCATGAAGAAATTGCTCCATCAACTGTATTTGCAGTTGCATCTATTTTAGAAGGAATTCCATATATTAATGGTTCACCACAAAATACTTTTGTTCCAGGAGTTATTGAATTAGCTGAAGAATATGGAACATTTATTGGTGGTGATGATTTCAAATCTGGTCAAACTAAATTGAAATCAGTATTAGCTCAATTTTTAGTTGATGCTGGTATTAGACCAATTTCAGTAGCTTCATACAATCATTTAGGTAATAATGATGGTTATAATTTATCATCACCAAAACAATTTAGATCTAAAGAAATTTCCAAAGCTTCAGTTATTGATGATATGATTGAATCAAATCAAATTTTATATAATGAAGAAAAAGGAAAAACCGTTGATCACTGTATTGTTATTAAATATTTACCAGCAGTTAAAGATTCCAAAGTTGCTATGGATGAATATTATTCTGAATTAATGTTGGGAGGACATAATAAAATTTCAATTCATAATGTTTGTGAAGATTCATTATTAGCTACTCCATTAATTTTGGATTTAGTTATTATGACTGAATTTTTCCAAAGAATTCAATATAAGAAAGTTGAAGAAAGTGATGATAAATATCAAGATTTTTACTCTGTTTTATCATTATTATCATATTGGTTAAAAGCTCCTTTATCCAAACCAGGATTTAAACCAATTAACGGGTTGAATAAACAAAGACAAGCTTTGGAAAATTTATTAAGATTATTAGTTGGATTACCAATTAATAATGAATTAAGATTCGAAGAAAGATTATTATAGATTAATAATGGTAGGTATATATAATAGATTGAATTTAATAAATTAATGAGTTATAATAAAAAACTAAAATATGTAAAGAAAACAATAATAACTAGCTCACTCATTGTCCAAATCAATTATCTTTTGACAATAAACTGTTTATTGATAATAACAATAATTAATACCACATTTTAAGTTTTTTTTTTTTATGTTGCAAAAGTGATCACCTGACAACAAATAACCTCGGCATTATCTGCAGGTTGGGCTATTAATATTGATATAGGTAGTTCAACAATTGGAGTAGTAGTAAGATGGAAGGATTAATGGAATTATTGTTTGTCGGATATTTAAAGGAATGTAAAATTTTCAAAATGATTTAAGAACTTATTAAGGAAGGGAAAAAATTGCCACCTCCAAGAAAAAAACAAAAAAAAAAAAAAAATTGAAAAAAAAAATGAAAATGAAAACAAAAATAAAAACAAAAACAAAGGCCATAAACCAAAAACAAAAACTTAAGATATGGAAAATGTAAAAAATAGCAAAAAAGTTATTGAAACATCAACAAAAGGATTTTAACTAAATGAATCATGAAATTTGGTTAAAATTTTGAAACTTTATTAATCATTGAAGGGTACCGAAATTGAAGTGGCTCGGTCTGGATAAATTCTAGATGAAGTTCAAGTTATTGCAAGTATCAAAATCATATGGTATTAGGAATTGCCAAAATCGAAATTAAACTAAAATGGCTAAATAATAGTGGAAATTTTGTTGAATGTAAGGCAACTGCAAAATTTCGTATTTATGAAAAAATAATTAAAAATTTCGGATACAAATAAAAGTTAGATTGAGATGATCAAAGGATTTCACTGGATATCAGAAATTAGAGGATACAAAAAACTATAAGGGGAGGAAAACAAAAAAAAAAAAAAAAATAAAATTATGAAAACGGAACAATTTATAGATGAAAATAGCAAAACATTGAAAAGTGACTTGATGGTAATTGGGTGATAATTGAATAAAAAGTTTAAAACTATTTTCAATTAAGGTTGAGAAATGTATAGGAATTTTATAGATTTGTATGGAGACAGTTAGAAGGAAATTTGTAAGGCATGGTATGGCATGTTATGGCCATTTTATGTAGAGTTTTTTTGATAGTGGTTTGGGATATTGGATGGTTTGCATGTTTGGGATACGAGATTGTACATATATTTCAAGAAATAATGTTGTGGTTTAAATCTAATTTAAGACAGACTGATTTTAGTACGGCGTTCATATCAGTAGTGGTGGGGCTAGTATGGCGATAATTTTTCGATTAAGGGTGAGGATATGTGGTAGTGGGAACATAGATTGAGGTTAACACGAGCCGAGGCCGGGAGTATAAAAGGATTGAATGAAAATTAAAAAAAATAAACATAATACGAGTAAGGAAACAGAAATGATTGGAAAATAATTAAAAAATATTGACTTGTATAGAGTAAGAATAGTAAGATGTAATAAAAAATAGTGGAAAGTAAGGGAGAAGTAACAATTGAAGCGAGAAATTCCAATTGTGAGATGTAAGAATATAAGAATGTAAGTATATAAGAATGGGAGAATACTAAAGTGTAATCAGTGTAGTGTTGTGGTATTTATAATGGGAGAATACTAAGTGTAGTCAGTGTAGTGTTGTGGTATTTATAATGGGGTTTGTGGTGTTGATAAATAAAGTTGTGGTATTAATACTGGAGTGCAATTGATAATGTAGGGTGATGTGGAAGTAGTTTAAGGCGATAGTAGTATGATGTGTTAGTGGTGTGTTATAGTAGATCAGTAGTGAGTATCTATAATGTAGAGTATTATGGTATGGTATGGTATGTCATGGTATGGTATGGTATGTCATGGTATGTCATGGTATGTGATGTCATGGTATGGTATGGTATGGTATGGTATGTATTATTATGGTATGTCATGGTATAGTGTTGTGTGGCCCGCGGTTAATTAATTAATTGGGTGCACAAGACAATCAGTAAAACAATAATAAAATTGATTTGAATAGTGGGGTAAGATTCCAAGAAATAATGAATTAGTAGGGGGGTGCCGATAAATCCAACCCACCTTGAAATTAATTATCATAAACTTTAAACTATATATCGAAAAACCGTGGTTAAATAACTTTAAACTATATAACGAAAAACCGTGGTTAAATATAATTAACCTATTTAATTAATTTAAATAATTAAATAATTTATTAATATATTGACATATTCAACCTTAGTTTACTCATTTAATTAATGGCTCGATTTGTGATATTTCCATTTATTTCCTTGCATTTGTTTGATTAATCCAGTTATTTCCTGATACTATGCACCTTCGAGTGGTAACCGAATTAGGAAGTGATGATGCTTATGATGTATCTACCATCATACCACACACAGTACTCCACCATACATCATCATCCCATTAGTAAAAAATACCAAATAGAGGAGAACACACAAAACAAGGATACAAGGATATACAAGAATAATAATACAAGAATAATACAAGAATAATACGTAATACAATACATAATACAATACATAAAACAAGAATAAAACAAGAATAACAACCCAATGATACAATGATAATACAACCATAAGAATAAATCAGAAGAAAAAAACAATAAACATAATATAGAAGAAGGAGACATAAACTAAAAAACAAAAACAAAAACAAAATAAAAAACAAAAATTTCAATTAATTTCATTTAATTTTATTTAATTTTATTTAATTTCATTTAATTTTATTTAATTTCATTTAATTTCAATTAATTACATTTAATTCCAATTAATTCCGATTAATATTCAATTTTTATATTAATTTTCTTTGGTTACTTTTATTTTTATATTTATTATTATTTATTATTTCATCATAACACTTTTTGATTTTAAATTTTATTTTTTGATCACCCATATTTTTTTTTTTTTTTTGACCATCCCCTCATCCTATTTATAGGCGACGATCCCCCAAAGATTTAATTTTTATTAAACATAGACAATCAATCAATAGTCAATCTATTAATCAATCAATTGATCAATTCATCATCAATTGAATCAACTCATTTCACCTAATCATAAAGTTTTATATATATAATCCCATATATATAAACACACACACACACATATATATATATACACAAATATATATATACACAAATATATATATACACAAATATATATATATATATATACATATATATATTCACATATTTAATTGATTCAATTTAATTTTAATTTTATTTTAATTTTATTATAATTTATTGACTTTTTCAATTGATTCAATTTGTTTGATATTTCTTCAATTTTATTTAATTTTTAAATTTATATTCAAATGGCACCGCAAACAGTTATTGTCGGAGAAGCAAAACCAGGAGAAACTGCTCCAAGAAGAAAAGCTACTCAAAAAAATGGAGTTGTGGTACAACCAGCTGGAACAACCGCATTTAATATTGCTGAATATTTCGAACAATGTGCTAAAAGAAATGGTAATACTAATGCTATTGGATGGAGAGATTTAATTGATATTCATACCGATAAAAAAATGGTCACTAAAATTGTTGATGGTAAAGAAGAAAAAGTTGAAAAAACTTGGCTTTTTTATGAACAATCTCCTTATAAATTTATGACTTTCCCTCAATTATTAACTTTAATTAAAAATTATTCAAAAGGGTTAAATGAAATTGGTTTAAAACCTCATGAATCAAAATTACATATTTTTGCTACAACTTCTCATAAATGGATGCAAACCTTTTTAGCTTCTCAATTTATGGCAGTCCCAGTAGTTACTGCTTATGATACTTTAGGTGAATCTGGTTTAATTCATTCTTTATTACAAACGGAATCAAATGGGATTTTCACCGATAATGTTTTATTGGATCATTTAATCAAACCATTAATTAAAGCTACAGATATTAAATTTATTATTCATAGTGAACCAATTGATATAAATGATAAACGTGATGATGGTAATTTTTATCATGCAGCTAAAACAGCAAAAGAAAAAATTTTACAAGAAAGACCAGATATTAAATTCTATTCTATGGATGAAGTGATTAAATTTGGAGAAAACTCAAAAACTTCAATTGTTTATCCTTCAAAAGAAGAATTATGTTGTATTATGTATACATCTGGTTCAACTGGTGATCCAAAAGGGGTTCTAATTACTCATGAAAATCTTATTGCTGGTTTAGGTGGTGTTACTTCGACTGTTGGTCGTGATATAGTTACATCTAAAGATCGAGTTATTGCATTTTTACCATTAGCTCATATTTTTGAAATGCTTTTTGAATTAACTGCTTTTTGGTGGGGAGGTGTATTAGGTTATGCTAATGTTAAAACTTTAACTGATGCTTCAGTTAGAAATTCAAAATCAGATTTACAAGAATTTAAACCAACTATTATGGTTGGTGTACCTGCTCTTTGGGAATCAGTTAGAAAAGGGGTCTTAGCTAAAGTTAAACAACAACCAACTATTAATCAAAAAATTTTTTGGGCAGCTTTGTCTGCTAAAAAATCATTAAATTCATTACATTTACCAGGAGGAATATTTGATTTTGTATTCAAAAAAGTTAAAGAAGCTACTGGAGGTCATTTAAGACTTACTTTAAATGGTGGTTCAGCAATTTCTAGAGATGCTCACATTTTTATTTCGACTTTAATTGCTCCTATGTTACTTGGTTATGGATTAACTGAAACTTGTGCTAATGCTGCTTTAATGCGATTCGATAAAGTCAATTATGATAGTGTTGGTCCTTTAGTTGGTTCAGTTACTTGTAAATTATTAGATGTTGAAGATGCTGGTTATTTTGCTAAGAATAATCAAGGTGAAATTGTATTAAAAGGGGCACCAATTACTAAAGATTATTATAAAAATGAAGCTGAAACTAAAGCTGCATTTACTGAAGATGGTTGGTTTAGAACTGGTGATATTGGTCAATGGACTGAAACTGGTGAATTAAAAATTATCGATCGTTTAAAGAATTTAGTTAAAACATTGAATGGGGAATATATTGCTTTAGAAAAATTAGAATCAATTTATCGATCAAATTCAAATGTTTTAAATATTTGTGTTTATGCTGATCAAAACCGAGTTAAACCAATTGGTTTAGTACTTCCTAATGAAGTTCAAGTTAAACTTCTTTTGAAAGAAGAAAAAATTTATACTGATGCTGAATTAAAAACCAAAGATTTAGCTCATTTATGTGAAGATCCAAAAGTTGTTTCAACTGTATTAAGATCAATTTTAGTTACTGGTAAATCTCAAGGTTTGAAAGGTATTGAATTATTGCAAAATATTGTTTTATTAGATGAAGAATGGACTCCTCAAAATGGTTATGTAACTTCAGCACAAAAATTACAAAGAAGGAAGATTTTACAAGCTCATCAACACAGAGTTGATAAAGCTTATTCCACTTAAAATGGTTTTATTTGTTTTGCAATTGTCGTTTATTCATTTGTTTGCGCTTATTTTGTACTTACTATAACCTTTCCTTATTAATTATAGTTACGGTTTACATTTTTTTTTTTGCTTTAGTTAAAATTAAAGTTATTATTTGTTCATCAATTTTGATCCTTTTTTTCCGGATTTAAATTGAAAATAGCATTCATTTCTAGTGTTTTGTATGGTTCTATATCTCCAATAGTATTGATAGTTGAACATTATGTAGTAATTTAATCAACTTGATACACAGTTGTATTGTAAAAAATATTATACATGTAGTGATAATTTTTTATTGATAATGCAACACATTTAGACTAATTTGTTTTAGTTTGATAAATATACCCGAGGATGATTGTGGTGAGCAATTTCATAATTTGAAAGGGGTCAACTAAAGCTAGTTAAATTGACCTTGTGAATTTTTGTATTCTTCAATTATCATATTTATCAAGTCACCAATGAATAAAAGATATCGGATATAGGGAAAAAACAATGTAGAAAATATTTTGGACTTGATATGATGACAGAAGATACAAAAATTGATATTGTAGTTTTGAAGTGTTGACTTTCAATCGGGAATCACCCTCCATAGACTCCTTTGAACACTTTTTTGATATCCGGGATTTGCATGTTATCATTTAAACATAATTGTAATAAAATTCTCGATTTTGCTGGGTTTAAATAACCCCCAGCAATTGCATTGGAGAATTCAATGACTTTATCACCACAAGTGATTAAATTTGGAATGGATCCTGTTGGTACCATACCATCCATGGCTCTCTTCGAGTAAACTATTGGAATTTGAGTTGATAAGGTTAATTCACAAATAAATTTATTTGTATCGTCACTCATAGATCCAGCACCCATAGTAGCAAGAACAAGACCTTGACAATTCAAATTTTCAATCGCAAGTTTTATCAATTGTTTGTTTAGACCTTGGTGACCATAAATTATTGCAACTTCAGGTAAGTTAATGAGATTGTTATTTATATGAAAATAAGTTAAACCAAGTGGTTTTGCAGCTGGAAAATAGAAATGAATTTCATTATTAACAAAATTTCCAATGTAACCTTGACCAACTGACTTAAAAGTATCTAAAGAATTGGCATTCGATTTGGTTATATAAAATCCACTACCAATTCGATCATTTAAGGCCACCATCACTCCCCGGCCGCGTGAGGCTCGACTGGAAGCAATGACAATAGCTTGATATAAGTTCATAGGTCCATCACTAGAAATTGCAGTTGAAGGTCTCATGGAACCACAAAATACAATTGGTTTATAAGTATTAATGGTTGATTGAATGAAAAATGCCGTTTCTTCCATAGTATCAGTCCCATGAGTAATTACTATACCATCATAATTATGAATATTTTGTTGAATTTTATGATACAATAACAATAATTCATGAGTATTTATTTCTTTCGAATCAACATTTAATACTTGTTCATATTCCAATACACATGTACTCGATAAATCGGGAATTGACTTGATTAAATCTTCAATTGTCAAGTCAACTTTATACCCAGCGGTTTGATGGGCATTCAACCCTTTGGATGCTATTGTACCTCCAGTTCCCAATACTTTGATCACCGGTAAGGTTCCTAGTGAAGCTTCTGATTTACCAGAAATTGAAATTACTGAGTTGGATCGATACCGAATTTTGAACCCATTGATCTCCAGCTCATTTTCAATAGCAATTGCATACTCCGATGGGGCGTCGATTGACGTGAAACTACTTAAAGAGTTGAAAGACATAATATCAACACAGTTATACTTGTACTAAACTTTTGGTATAACCAGATCTTTGTATACTCTCATCCATTCCATCGTGATGAGGAACGGCTTTTTTCGGTTTTTGGTGGGGAACCGTTAAAATTGCCATAGTAAAAAAAAAAAAAAAGAATGTAAAAGAAACCAAATGAAAAATCAATGATAATTGTTGAAAATATCAATCAGAATAACTTAATACCATGAATTTAGTAAAATTATTGTATTAATATGATTGAAAAACCAGCATTAGCCAAAAATTTTGAAAAATTCGTCGCCCTATTTCTTAAATTCAGCGATACTTTTCAAGTTCTCACTTTCAGTAGAATAAATGATGAAATTACCATTCTTCTACCTAATTATAATTGATTGCTAGTAACCACAAAGGTTGTCATTATCAGATTGTCATACCTCTAGTTTATTTACCCCATTGTCAAATTATTCTCTTCTCCTTAATTTGGTTCTCGCCCCCCTTCTAAATTCAGGCCCACACAAACATTTATTGATCACAGCCGCACCTGACGAGGTTAGAGCAAATGCTGTAAAGAATAAATGTCGTCAAATGTCGCGGGATGGTTGGGTCAAATGTCGTATGGTTTCAAGAAGTTTCAGAAGAACATATAAGGTAACATATTGTAATGGGGTTTTTTAGAAAAGAAAAAGAGGCAACAAAGCTTCCACCTAACAAGACCAAACGTGCTGAATGCTGGGATGCTCGGGATAAGTTTTTTGAATGTTTGACTAAAAATAGTATTGACAATTCTCTAGATTCAAAAGAAATAGATCATGTTAGTCAGGTTTGTGGCAAGCAAAAATCCCAATTTGAAAATAAGTGTGTTGCCAGTTGGGTGAAATATTTCCAAGAGAAGAGATTTAATGATTTAACTAGGGTAAGATATATTCAAAAATTGGAAGCAGAAGGGGCACAACCATTACCATTCAAATTGGATAATAGTCGTAGATAAAAAGGGGGTGTTGCAACTGAAAAATGACCCATCACTATCGGAATGAATCGAAAGTGTCGTTTGGTTAAAGTTTTGCTTCAGAGTTTTCACTTGTTTATCTGTGAATTTGGTTGTACTAGTTAAATAGTTAAGTTTACATAACGAAAATTGTATATAGTAATGAAATCAAAGTAAAAGTTTAACAATTTTTATGGTTCAATTGTAACTGAAACTTGAGTAACAACAATAAAGTTTAGTGGTTAGAAGATTTCTACAAATACAACATGGTTCCAAAATAAAAAGAAGAATAATTTTAAATTTTATTAAATTTTATGATGCATGTATAATTATTGATTCTCGACTAACTAAATTGCAATTACCAAAGACATCAAGAACTGTACCCCATTCATAATCGCCCTTCTCGATTATCACAAAGCTCATTGACAATTCTAGCTTTTGACCTGCTTTAACTCCATCATGACCAAGATGACGCTGTAAAATACCATTGACCAATATCTTTCTTTCAATTGACATTTGATTTTTTGCAATCACTGCATTAGTACTTAATGATTGTAACGCACTCATAGGAAATGGTAGATGACGTAAAATACCATTGAAATCATTACTTGTATCATTTGTGATTGTGGTTTTCAACGTATAAAATTCATCCACTTTTAGTAAACAAATATTACCATCACGTTTAACCGGTTCACCATCACAATCTTGTAAAATAGTATTAATAATAGTTAGTTTCTCATGCATCAAAACGTGTGACATTCTAGAAGTCAATCGAATATTTCTAAAATCTATATTTCCCTGTCTTGATGATTTTGATGATGAGATTCTCCATGATCCTGTTAAATTATCTAGTAAATTAGCTCTTATCCAAAATAATTGTCTCATTTTTTGGTCTTCCTCCTCAGTTATTGAGTAGTTTTTGACAAATTGCTTTTTTCGTAACGAAGGAATGGGAGCTGTAACATCAATATCCCCTGAACTTATTCTTTTAATTGGTATTAAAAATCTTTGAGTTTTATTGGGTTTTATAAACGCCTCAAAAGTAAAATTAGTGTTTAAATAGTCTATTTTAGCAATCAATTCATCATTCCAAATGTTCTTAATATCTAATATCATCAAACAATAGTCAGAAACATTTTCTAGATTTTCCACAAATTGAATGATCTTTTCAGCACTTCTGTCTTGAATTTGAGATTTTTTGGCAAAATTCTTGAAAGAAAATGAGTATAATGGTAAAATATCACAAGAAACTACTTCTAAAGATGGAAATATTGATAATTTTAATGGTATTTGCACAGACTTCACAAAACTGTTACTTAAATCGTCAACATGTTTGTGTGCATACTCCAAAATAACTTTCAGTTCTTTCATTCCTCGCTTGCCAGTGATCTCAAAATCAATCCTTAAATACCCTTGCGCATCAATTATTTGAAATTCATTTACAATCTCTTCCTTATTGAGTATTTTAAAAGGATTGGATTTCAACAATTGCCACTCTAACTCATAGACTTCCGAAGCAGAGAGACTTTGGTTACCAGTACTTGCATCTAACCTTTTAGTCAAAGGTTCTATAGTGGAATCCCAAAATGAAAACGAAAGGAAATTGATCAATTCAGTAGAATAATTTCTGAGATGAATTGAAAACGAATACTTTTCACCCTCTAGAAGCATTAACCAACTGTTAGTTACCAGAAGATCCGTCAAACATAAATTTGGTTGAGGTGGAATTACTTTGAAGAATAAGGATTTTGCCAATGCATTTGAAGTTAAATTTGGCTTTGATGTAGGTTCAAAATTCTCCTCCTCAGAATTCTGAATTGTTAACTTCAAATCGTGTTTAACATTGAACGTACTGTCGTAAATCGAGAAAAATTGCTCTTCACAATCAGACACTCTAGCACGAAATCCAATTATTTTCAGCTCCCCAATCTGCAAAGGTTTGAATGCAATTTGAAAAGAATCCGAAGATTGGGGCAGTATCACTAGGGCTGATGCAGATATGCTGCTGGAGGATTGATTAGCTGAGGGTGCTGGAGATGCAGAAATTGCTCTTTTACCATTATTACGAACCTTACTGAGGATACCCAAAGCTTTCTGGGAGTAAATATTACCTTGCATTGTGGATGTAAGTGCTTTGGTTAAATTATTCAAGGTTTGTACCTCAACTGAACCCTCAGTTACAATGTTAATTTCCTCAATTTCAATTTCGAAAAAAAAGGGATTTTGGAATTGAACCTCTAAATAGTATATCTCATCCTTGATCAAAAGTACATCCCTATTCATAACTTTCACTTTTGATTTATTGAAAGGATCAAAAAATGGCTCAACTTTTTTAGCGACATTAGATGGTTGACTTGATCCTACCAATCCAATGTTACCAGCGGATTTCAGGTATTCTGGAAATGGTAATAGATCATCTTTATTCCGATTATTAATTATTTTAACTTTTCTCACTAAGAAAGGGTCCCAATAGTGGGTGCTTAATTTTAACCCATCTGAATTTGACACATGCATAAGAGAATCTATTTTATCTTTTATACTTTGTTGACTATCTTGCCCTAAGCAATGGGTGAATTTAGACAAAAGAATAGTACAAATTGTTAAGACGAATTGATAATCTTTGACAGATTCCGAAATTCGTATGCCTAGTTTCAAAAGTGGAATTTGAAGGGAAGTCCAATTTTTGTTAATTTTAGTAAGTGGTTCATTATCCAAGGGAATACCATAAATTTCAAACAAATAAGCAAAAATCTCACGAACATTACTTTTTTGAGTTGGATTGAATCCAATAGATAGTAAATTTTCTCCAATTTCTTCATTTTGGTTAAGTGATGACTCCAATTTTGGAACCAATGAGACCAAAAGTATTCTTAATATAAAAGCTTTCTTTCTGCTTAGTCCCAAATCCGAATAAATTGTTGCCAATGTACAAAATATTCTGCATTGTTCAATGATACTCAAATCGGTCAACTGTAATAAAAAGATTTTATCCGTTTCTTTCAATATGTCTGTTTTCAGAAAGTAAGTATTTTCCAGATTAATTTGAGTTGAATAATGAATTCCTCTGACAATATTTTCCAATACCATTTTATTTATAGTATTACCACCCAAAAATATGGCAACCATAAACTTAATAAGTCGTAGTATTGATTCAACATAAACTATATCAGGGACCATATTTTCATAATCGTCGGTGCTTAATTGATAGTATTGTAATGCTTTCGATAAAATTAACCTTATTAATTCGGGTAAGGCCAAATTTGAAATATCTCCAACACTTGAATAAGAGCTCACAGAATTTCTTGGAGAACTGGTTAAATTCTGATTAGTAAAAGTAGAAGAGCTTCTTGGAGATTTGATAGAATTTGCAGAATTCCCATTTCCACGAACTGACTCCGAAGATAAAGCTCTAACTTGAGTATCAAGATTTGAAGGAGTCATTACTGGTAACTTTTTGATAGAAATTTGTAAAATTTGACATAATTTTTGTCTTGGTAATTCATAATTTGAACCACAATAATGCAATAAAATAATCGATACAGCTAATCCTTCTAAAGAACTTCCCAACCATAAGAAATCTTCACTTTTTCTTAAATTAGCCAACGAATCTAAGAAACAGTTATAAGCATTTAAGTATTTTCCTGCCAATAAATAAAAATCTCCCATTATTTTGGCTTGTCTACCATTATGTTTCAATTGAGTCTTTGATTTAGGATCTTGTATAGGAGATGAAGTATTAAAAGCCGCTTTGAAGGATGTAGAGCCTGAACTTAACCGTTTTTGAGCTTGATTAATTGTTTTAGTTAGGGTATGGGTATTTGTTATTGAAACTGGGGATCTTAAAGTAATATTTGAATAAGAAGATGCATAGCTATCTAAAGCTTCGAGAAAGTTACCAGCTACATCACATAATATTGTTTCTAATGCCAGAATATTATTGATGTTGGTACCTTTATGATAGAATACCTGATTTGTCATTTGATGTAACTTATCATCGGGACTATCAAATATAATCAAATTATGAATTGGAGAACTAGGATATTTTTTGGTTAATTGATTTAAGATTTCATGGCAGTTGATATCATCGGAGTAACTACCAACTCCAAGTATAACAAATGTCTTTCTATAAGGTTCAAAATCATGTAAAAAAATTGTATCACTATCAGGTATTGAAGTGGTAAAATCATAAAAAATTCGACCATTTGGAAAAGTTTGTGGATTAAAATATTGTAATTGAGGTTTAGGTGTAATATCCAATAATCGAATCTCGTTATAAGGTCGTAATAAATCATAATATCTTTGAAAATTTATTGAAGAACAATCATTTATCGGTACTACTAATGTTTTCAATCGCCCAAACGACGTGAAATTATACCTATCCATGAACAAATCAACTTGTTCCAACTTCGCCTACTCTATACCGTCAATGGCCAACAATGACCCCTTAATTAATTGATCTTCTTCATTTTACTGCCAAATCAATCGTCAATCAAATAAATTATTTGTTTGCTGGCGCTACCATAAATTACCGCGCTACCGTTTGCACTTAATTTTTTGGTGATTTTGAAGAAAATGGAGGCAAACTTGAATAAAGGAAATAGAAAATAAGTAGGAGAAAAAACAAGCAATTGTTAGTTGAAATTGAGATTGAACTAGATTGAAATAGGATAATAATTGTATAATTTGAAATTTTGACGGAAATGGCTGGGTTAAGTTTTGATAATTTTCAAAGAAATCAATATTTAGCTGAGAAGGGTTTTGGTAATGTTAAAGCTACATCTACTGGGACCACGATTGTGGGATGTGTATTCAAAGGAGGGGTTGTGATTGCTGCTGATACTAGAGCTACATCTGGACCTATAGTTGCTGATAAAAATTGTGAAAAATTGCATCGATTAGCTCCAAAAATTTGGTGTGCTGGAGCTGGTACCGCTGCTGATACTGAAATGGTGACTCAATTAATTGCTTCTAATTTAGAATTGCATTCATTAAGTAATAATCGTCAACCAAGAGTTATAACTGCTTTGACAATGTTGAAACAACATTTATTCAAATATCAAGGACATTTAGGTGCATACTTAATTGTAGCTGGAGTTGACCCTACTGGAGCTCATCTTTTATCTGTACAAGCCCATGGATCGACTGATATTGGTAAATATCAGTCTTTAGGTTCGGGATCGTTAGCAGCAATGGCAATTTTAGAAACTAATTATAAAGATGATATGACAAAAGAAGAAGCAATGAAATTATGTAGTGACGCCATATTGGCGGGTATTTGGAATGATTTAGGTTCGGGTTCAAATGTTGACTTGTGTGTTATGGAACTTGATAAAGATGCTCAACTATTAAGAAATTACATTACTCCAAATGTTAGATCTGAAAAAGCAAGATCTTACAAATTTGCTAGAGGTACAACCAATGTTTTGAAACAAGAAATAAGAGACATTGTTGATATTCATGAAGAAATAATCCATTTTAATGATGCAATGGAAGTTGATGCTTGAACAACAATTAAAATTTTTTTTATTCCTAATGTATTTTACAGATGAAAATTTGAAATTTTTTTGGTAAAACAAATTAAATACCGGGAATATTTAGTTGTCTTATAGATAAATAATGTAAATTAGCCATATGTGATCTGATTCTGTACTTATTCATCGACCGAGTTGAATCCGGCAAGTTTTTTGTTTCTGGAACATTCGACCATTTTCAACTTGCGCATAAATAAAATGGTTCAACCATTGCAAACTACTGGGAAACTACTTGAAATTTAAGCAATAATGGTTGTGAATAATCCTAATAATTGGCATTGGGTCGATAAGAATTGTATTGAATGGACAAGAGCCTACTTTGATGAGAAATTAACTGGGTTTAAGGTAACATCCGGCGATGTTACTGTTGGTATTAAAAATGTATCTTCGATTGAAGGTGATGTAGATGTTTGTCAAAGAAAGGGGAAAGTCATCTCATTGTTTGACATAAATCTCAGTTTAAACATGTTTGGGGAAGATGGTGAAAGTGGAGACAAAGTTGTTGGGTCAATTATTATTCCCGAAGTTACGTATAGTAGTGAGAGTGATGATATTCAATATGAAACTTCAATTGTTGAATCAAACAACAAACGAGAAGACATTTTCAAACCGGTTATTCGTAAACATCTTTTACCCAAATTGACGGAAATTTTGATTCAATTCGGTAAAGATTTGATGACTACTCATGGTTCTGATATTCAATTAAGTGTTGATCAAGTTGAGTCTAATTACACCAAAAGTAATCAAATTTCAAATGGGGAAAATGTTAATGTATCTTACAAGGTTCAAGAATCAAAACCTGCAAAAGATGTTACCAAGTACAATACATCTAGTTTAAACTTGGAACCAATTTTCAATACAACTGCCGAACAAATATATATTACATTATTAGATAAATCGAGAATTGCTGCTTGGTCTCGTACTCCACCAGTAATTGAAGATTTTCCTCCTAAAGAAGGCTCAGAATTCAGCTTCTTTGGTGGAGGGGTTTCAGGTAAAATTTTAAAATTAATCCCTAATGAACAAATTATTCAATCATGGAGATTAAATGATTGGAAAAAAGACCACTATGCCGAATTGAACTTGAAATTGGTTCAAGGAACTAGTGATACAAAGTTGGTTGTCAAATTTACTGGTATTCCTATTGGCGAAGAAGATCGGGTAAGAAATAATTTTGAAGATTATTACATTAGATCGATTAAAATAACTTTCGGATTCGGCGCTGTTTTATAGTTTATAGATTAAATATATAAAATCTCCTTGTATATCTGGTTTATTCCATGGTTATTAATCATCGCTAACTCCTTTCTGTTTAGTAAACTAAAAATTCTGAAAATTCTGAAAAATTTGGCCCAATGAGGTAGTCTACGCTGACTCGTGACCTTGCTACCTGATGGGATTTTCAACCTATAACCAACTTCGAATTTAACTACTACTTAATTTAGTTAATTGAATCATTTTAATGTCTGACACTGCTGGAAAAGTATGTAGTAAAGTTAACAAGATTTCTATTTCTGTAATTTTAAAAACTAGAAATCTACCTTACCAGTTATGCATGAAATCAAAGAATTTCATACTTTAATGAGGGCAAGCATTGTCAAATCAAGCAAATATTAATTTGAACGATATAGGTTTTCAATAAGATTGTACAATGTGAAGCATAAACCTCGATCATTTGACTTAATCACAGAATTCAAGATCAGTGGTACCGAACCCAATATTTTTGGTGGTAGTAACCGATATTTTCAATTGTACGATACAATTCTTTCAGGACCCAATGGCTATGGTATATCAAAAGTATTGGAGTTAAGCTATTACTGATTTATGCAATTGAGAATTGATTTGTCATTTCTATCCTATTCTCTTTTTTTTTGTGGTTTTCTAGAATTTTACTAACGTTTAGACTATTACTTGTAAAGCTGCTATTGCTTGGGAAGCTGGTAAACCACTTGTTGTAGAAGAAATTGAAGTTGCTCCTCCAAAGGCTCATGAAGTTAGAATTAAAATCACTAATACTGGGGTTTGTCACACTGATGCTTATACTTTGAGTGGAGTTGATCCAGAAGGTGATTTTCCTGTCATCTTAGGACACGAAGGTGCTGGTATTGTCGAATCTGTTGGTGAAGGAGTTACTAATGTCAAAGTTGGTGATAATGTCGTTGCTTTATATACCCCAGAATGTGGTGAATGTAAATTTTGTAAATCGGGTAAAACCAATTTATGTGGTAAAATTAGAGCAACTCAAGGTAAAGGACTCATGCCAGATGGCACTACAAGATTCAAGTGTAGAGGCAAAGACATCTTGCATTTCATGGGATGTTCTACTTTCTCCCAATACACTGTAGTGGCAGATATATCAGTGGTTGCTGTTAATAAAAATGCTGATCCTGAAAAAACATGTTTATTAGGCTGTGGTATCACAACTGGTTATGGTTCTGCTACTATTGTTGCTAATGTTCAAGAAGGTGACAATGTCGCCGTTTTCGGGGCTGGTTGTGTTGGATTATCAGTAGTTCAAGGTGCTGCCGAAAGAAAAGCCGGTAAAATTATTGTAATCGATCTCAACGATGATAAAAAAGCTTGGGCTGAAAAATTTGGTGCTACTGATTTCATTAATCCATCAAAATTACCAGAAGGTCAATCAATTGTTGACAAATTAATTGAAATGACTGATGGTGGTTGTGATTTTACTTTCGATTGTACTGGTAATGTTGATGTCATGAGAAATGCCTTAGAAGCTTGTCATAAAGGTTGGGGTCAATCTATTATTATTGGTGTAGCTGCTGCTGGAAAAGAAATCAGTACTAGACCATTCCAATTGGTTACTGGTAGAGTCTGGAAAGGGGCTGCTTTTGGTGGGGTTAAAGGTAGATCTCAATTACCTGGTTTAGTTGAATCTTATATGAACGGTGGGTTGAAAGTTGATGAATTCATTACTCACAGACAACCATTGGACAAGATTAACCAAGCTTTTGATGACATGCATGCTGGTAGTTGTATCAGAGCGGTTGTTGAAATGTAATTTTATGAAAATAACCGGAACGTAGTTAGGTATTGAATTTACGAAGTTTATGTATTGAATTCTATAAATATAAATTTAATACAAGATGTTTTAATTTTTGAGTATGCAAGATCTATAAATGACTGTTTTAGATTACTTTTAATCTTCGATCTCAAGGTCACTGTAATTCTCTTGTTCAACTTCCTCGTCATCATCCTCATCCTCATCTTCTTCAACGTCATCTATTTCCACTACCATTCCATCGTCACTCTCAGCATAGTCATCATGATCTCCAATTTCCATGTCACTTAAATCGTTTTCCAAAAGTTTAGCATCATCCAAGTATTCATTGTATTCAACATCACTATCAGCATCATCAGAAATTTCATCAAGTTCATCAGTGACAATCTCTCGTTTTAATTCAGTTTGATGGTATAATAAAGTCAATCTTCCCTGTAATTCCAAAAGTCTTGGTAAAGTATCAGCTTTTTTTATTAAAACAGAATGCAAATTTGATAATTTGTTATTTAATTTTGGTAAAGAAGTTAAAACAGCACCATGAATGATAAGAATCCATTTAAGCCAGTAATTCAATTGGTTAAACCTTGAAGATTGCCTTTGAATTTTTTCTGATAATCGATCTAACAAGATTACAGCTAACGATGAATCTAATTTTGCAATTGTATTTTGAATGACATGAGAATCACGATTACTTAAAACAGTTTCCAACAATGTATGATCACTATTACGTAAAGATTGGGATAAGATGATGGATAAAGATGTAGCAGCATTTTGACCACCGAGTTTCTTTTTAGACTTTTTAGAAGTCTGCTTTGAAGTTTGGTCTGAGGATATCTTGTCTAATTTTTCAGCTAAAGTTTCTTCATCCTCATTTTCACTATCAATGTCTAAATCTCTAACATTGGTACCATCACTGATAATGGCATGACCTTCAGAATATTGTTTAATAGCAGCTATGTCGTGGCCATTTTCAGTTAATTTTTGACTGGACTTAAAATGTGGTCTTGATTTATGAATTGTGAAGTTTTTTTCAAGTAAATAATTACCAGATTCATCTAACCATTTGATTGATTCGAAACAGGAAATATTTGAGTTTTCTAACCAAGTAAAAGTTATTGTGTCATCATTTATAGATGCAGCGTTTATAGTCATATTAGCATCATAAGTAGATTTGATTTCGATTTCAGGTCTTGATAATGTGATGATACTATTACTGGAAAATGATTTTACAGAAGAAGCCTGTTGTCTTCTTTTCTTTTTGGAAGAGCCGTTAACGGAATTATTATTAAGAGGATTTTGAATTTCATTATTATCATTAAATGGATCATTAAACACTTCCATCCACCCATTCTCACTTATTGATACTATAATTGATTTGGAGTCCTTTTTACTCAAACAAACATTAGTGATCGGTGTTTGAGCAACAAATACTGCTTTTGTTGATGATTTTTTTAACGAGTATAAATTCATAAATCGATCGCTTTGAGCACTAGTTAAAAATAAATCTTCATTTTCAGGAATTGGAAATATAGCATTTATTGGCTGTATATGACCTGGGAAAGTTTTTATTAATGATTTTGTCGATATTTCAACTAAGTATATCGAATGAGATGCAAGTAAAAGATGGGGCTGATTATTGTATGATATAGTTATGATTTTATTTATTGATTCGACATCGTCTAAGAATTCATTGACTTTGAAAGTTTGTAATAACTTGTAATTATTGATATCCCATTCAAATATATTTCCTCCAATATCACAACTCCAACCAGTTTGAGTGTATTGTGAAAAATGGAAATCAGCAATTGAAAGATTTGTTGCCAGTTTCAATTCGGCTAGTATGCTATTTTTCAAAGGAGAATAGATCAATGTCGAGCCTTTTGTCAAACTTACGGCAACTATTTGCTCGTCCTTGTATGGAATCCAACTGATATTACTGATCTTACATGATTTGTCTAAATTGAAACTAGTATTTATCGACAGTTGGGATGCCACCACAGACTGAACTTTAACTTGATGATTATCTAGTGAAACAACCCCAAACGCCAAACACGTATTACTGGAGTCAAAAGCTGTGCATATTAAAGGATCACTCGACATATTATCCTTACCCTATTCACAATGAACCACTCTATTATATCACTACTATATAAATCAATGGCTTGAGATGAGCATCAACCAAAATTTTCGATCCTGCATAAAGTCCAAACTGATAAAAAATATTTTTTGCACCCAAATATATAATTTCAAATATATAAATTAACCAAAACCTTCCTATATATTACATACCCTTAATCTAGTGTATAAATTACCTTGCTCGCTTCCTTCGTTATTTGCTATACTTTAAAGCTGATTAAATTTATGTAAATCCTTTCACTTGATCACATTTTTATGAACTCACTTATATCAAATTGACTCTATCATGAGATTATTTTACAATGATATTCTACTCAATATGAGCTTGTATGCATTGAGACCTTCCTTCACTTAACCTTTGTGTTTTACCCTAGTTTAAAAACCTTCTTCAAATTATATTGTCTCCTAATCTGCTTCTGCAAATATTGTTTCATAACCTTCTTCTACTCATATTGTTTGACAACCTTTTGTCATTAGTTTTATGATCTTGTATACTTCAATTTCTTCTCCTTCGTTTGCTTTCTCTTTGCTTTGGAGAGGTCGATTTGGATTTATCATCATTTTTCTCCAATTGAGGATTTATCTGTTGTGATTTTTCGACGTTATCTAAATTCGATTCAGTAGATTCAATATTTTGCTTTGATATGATATTGATACCGCCACGAGATTTTCTTCTTTTGGATCTTAATTCAATCTCGGATATAGTTGACTCTGACTTATTGATATCACTAGAGCCAGAATTATCATCGTCCTCTTCATCATCAAAAAGATGAGAATTGATAATCGCAGCTTTTGTATCTGATATTAATTTTTCATATTCTGATTTATTTAATTTTCCCTGTTTAGTTAATTTCTTCAACAAAATTTTAGACTGAATCGATGAATCAACAACTTTATTTGAATGATATTTATTGCTGTTATTATTACCACTATTAATCGTATTGAGGAAATTGGTGGAATTTTTACTATTGATATCATTATCATCATCAATAAAAGTGGGTGATTTACTTTGATCTTTAGAAGATAAAGCCTTAACGCAGCTATTAAAATTAATTTCAGGAACATTTAAATTTGTGTTTGGATCGAGATTTTTTGATTTTAGATTTCTTATCGAAGTTTCACCTTGGAAATCTTGTTTTATAGAGTCGATGATTTTCCCACATTTTAAAGCAGCAGCATCTTGACTTGTGTATTCTTGAGAGTGGGCTATTCTTGAATGATTTAAAAATCCTTGAGCACTTGAAAAGTTTGATCTTTGACATTGGGGACAAGTTAATTTCACTATTACTCCATCAGTTCTTCGATATAAGCAACCTAAACCAACGGACTTTTGCGATGAAGTTGGAGTTGGAGTAACATTTTCTAATGCTACTGGTTGAGGCGCTGTGGTTGAAGCTTCGGAATATACTGCACTAGGTCGCAAAGAGCTCGTAGTTGATCTAGTTCTATAGAAGGGATGACTTTGACAAGGAGAATTATCGACACTTGAATTTATTGGAGATTGAATTGAAAATTTTGATAAGTCATCAAAGTATTCTGGCTTAAACCCTGGTAAATTAGTTAGATTTAAATTCAGATTTGATGTAGAATTTGAAAAATTTCGAGTTTCAGTACTCGAATAAGAATAAGAGGAAGATAAACCATATCCGGCATTATCCAAAGCTTCCTGTCGTCTTTTCAATTCGTTGTAGCTAACTGTTAGTGAATTATTCAATAAATCAAAATACTTGACAGTGAAATCATCAGGTTCATTTGCTAACTTTGATTCAGGAGGAACTTCAAAAAATTTTCGTAATAATATCATCTGGGCTTCAATTTTGTTTAATTCTTGATTGGTTAAATGTAGTTCTCGATGTTTTAATTGAATTTCTAAATCAATTTGACTTGTTAATAGTTCCTTTAACTGCTCAAAAGGAATTTCATTCAATTTTTTTACCAACTCCAAAGATCGCTCATCACTTTCCTCAGTCACACCACTCCCTATCGCTCCATCTGAGTCTTTACTCATGTTATATCTTCAACTATTCCTAAGTTTCACTGTATGATTTAAAAAATGCCACCAGCAATTTCAAAAAATATTTTTTGTTATTGAGGCTGAGTCGCAAAAATTGACAAAGTCACGTGATACAACCAGAATACACGACAAATTCATAATTTTTTTTTTTTTTTGGAAATTTTATAATTTTAAGTTAATTCGATTTTGTTGATTTTACTTATAAAGATTAAGTTGGAGTATGTCTTACCAATAAATTTTGGTCTCAATTAATATTTTTTTCAATTTTTTTTTTTGAAACTTATTAGTTTATTTTTTTTCAGTTTGTTCTTATCTCCGATTTATGGGGAAGTAGACTTCAAGATTTTGATGCCCAGGCAACTGCAATTTGACAAGAAACCCCAAAACTTTAAGATGATAGGAGTTGTGGGGGGAAGTGACAGCACCAGCACCCGGGAATGTGTCAGATGCAATCGGCGGTCTTGAAAAGACGAATATCCAATTCTATGAATAACAGAAAGCAAAAAGATAGAAAATATCAATAACAAAATAATAGTAAAAACAAAAATTAACTATAACAAAGTAATAAGAATGCAAACTTTTTGGCACTACAAAATTATAAAAACTATCAAAATAGCATAATATAGTTTTTATATAGTTTTTACAATAGCCTAGCATAGTTTTCACAATAGCAAATTTATAAGAATATCAAATTTGGCATGAACCCGGGTCAAAAATCAAACTCACCAATTATGGAAAACTTATTGATCGGAAAGATTACCAAATAACCCGAAATCCTTATTTAAACATTTGAAATATTTTTCATTAAGGAGAGCTATAAAAATATTACGTCAATTGTTGTTGATTTTTCAATATTTCGGAGTTTTATCACCATTTATAATTATTTAAGTATTTAGATAAACGTATATACTTTTTCATTTTTTTTTTTTATTGTCTAGATCTTGCAATCCAGGTTAAACAAAGTAAGGCAAAATGTTTAAATTGGCCTCACAGTTAGTAAGAACCAGCCGAGCTAAATCGATTCAGCATCTAAGATATTCATCATCAAGTGGTAAAAAATTTACCAATTCACCAGTTTTCAATGTTTTCAGTGGAATTTTCGTTGGTGGTCTCGCAATCAAAGCATACGAGAACTTGAATGAACCCCAGTCGAAAACCCAAGCTCAAGATTCAAAAAAAACCGTCCAGTTTCATAACGATGAGTTGTCGGTGAATTCAACATTGAGTTTACAAGATTTACAATCCCCCCAATACTGTAATGATGAAGATTTCAAACAAGCAATAGAGGAAATTAAACAGGTTTTCAATGAACCCGACTTAACTTTACTTGTTGATAATACTCAGGCAACTCTTGATAATCATTCAGATACTTATTTCAATTCTCACCATGCTACTGTTGATCAGAGACCAAAATATGTGGTGTTCCCTCGTTCAACTGAAGAAGTCAGTCAAATCATGAAAATTTGTCACAAATATAAAATCCCCGTGGTTCCAACTTCTGGAAGGTCATCATTAGAAGGTCATTTCATTCCTACTAGAGGTGGGATTTGTATCGATATTTCAAATATGGATCAAATTTTAAAATTGAACCAAACAGATTTAGATATTGTCGTACAAGGAGGTTTAGGTTGGGAGGCATTGGCAGACTATCTTGATGATTATAATCTTTTGTGGCCCACCGATCCAGGACCAGGTGCTAATATTGCTGGATGTTTAGCAAATAATGCTCTGGGAACTAATGCTACTAGATATGGTGAAGCTTATAAAAATGTTCTTAACTTAACTGTTGTTTTAGCTGATGGAACTATTATTAAAACAAAACAACGTCCACGAAAATCATCGGCTGGTTATAACTTAAATAGTTTATTTGTTGGTTCTGAAGGTACTTTAGGAATTATAACTGAAGCAACTTTGAAATTGTACGTTAAACCAGCTGAAGAATCAGTTATTGTTGTTCCATTCCCATCGATTGTTGATGCTGCAAATGCAGTAAATAGTCTTTTATTAAAAGGTATTCAATTAAATGCTATAGAATTATTGGATGATAAAATGATGAAAGTTATCAATTTATCAGGTGAAACTACTAGAAAATGGAACGAAAATCCAACATTATTTTTGAAACTAGGTGGTACTACAAAAGAATTAGTTAATTTTGCTTCAAAAAATGTTGAAGAAATTGTTCAAAATTTTAATGCTCTTGATTTTCAATTTGCTACTAATGAGGATGAAAAGACGGAATTATGGTCAGCAAGAAAAGTTGCTTTATGGTCAACTATAAACCAAGGTAAATTAACCAATGAAAACATTCAACTATGGACTACCGATGCTGCTGTACCAATATCAAATTTACCCCAATTTTTAGCAGAAACCAAACAAGATATCGATAATCATAATTTACAGAATACTCTTGTTGCTCACATAGGTGATGGTAATGCCCATTCTTTCATTTTATATTCTCCAGAGCAACGAGAAATTGCAGAAAAAGTCGTTCATAACATGGTTCAAAGAGCTCTTAAATTAGAAGGTACTTGTACTGGTGAGCATGGTGTTGGATATGGTAAAAGAGATTATCTAGTGGAAGAAATTGGCGAATTACCAGTTTCAGTTATGAGAAAAATCAAGTTAGCTCTAGACCCTCAAAGAATCTTGAACCCAGATAAGATTTTTAAAATTGATCCAAATGAAGTTTATACTCATTAAAAAGAAGAAAAGAACTAACCTTCTTTATAAAATTAATATGAAGAGGTAGATTAAAAGATGATTTCTAATATTAATTCATTATCAATAATACACAGTTTATTATAGCAAATTTATAAAGAAATTTTAAAATACCTAAAAAAAATATACTCACTAAGAATCTCTATTGAATCCCGTATGTATCATGTTAATACTGTCGATCCAGCAACTTTCAGTCATTGATCTAAATACATTTACTGCACTGGAACTGACTCCAGCCGCAGTAAGTTTAGTCTCAGCTCTCACTAAATTTTCGCAGAAATCTTAGCGACAATGTAAAAACAAATCTATAGTCTGATTGTAGTACTAATTCTACGTATCTTGACTATGGATTTTGAAGATACCATTGGTCGTATATTGAAAGAAAAATCGTTTAAGAATTCTGAAACTCGTATAACTAAGAAAACTGTGCAACTTACGACTCATTACATCAATCTTTTCATAAATGAGGCTATCTTGAGGTCAAACGAAGAACGTATAGCAGAAGGTAATTCATTAACTCGAGTAGATGGAATCGACAATGTACCTGAAATGAATACACAAAATGATGAGTTCGAGTTTAGTGATGATGATAACGATCCTGATGTTGAAGATGTTGATCCTGAACTCGATGATATGCAACAATCAAGCACTCAAAGACAACTATCAGGACATTTAGAGGAGATTACAGGAAACGATATCCTAGACTCAAGGCATTTATCAAAGATAGCTGGAGTATTGCTAATGGACTTCTAAAGAATCATATTCAATGGTGTTATAAACAAGATCAGATATAAAATTTCATGAAATTTTCAAATATCAAATATTGTACTAGATGATCAGTAAAAGTGCATGTTGAGTTATATTATATGGTTTCTTTCAACTCTGATATTAGGTGTTGAATCAATTGCTGAATATTGATAAACAGCATAAGAAGAGACAAAGTTTGTGATTTGGATCTACATCACAACTATACAGAATTTATGTTCAATTGATAATAAGCTATAAGTTTGGGGTCAGTTTAGACAATTCCATACAAGATCAGTAAACTGAATTTGAACTACTATCATAAACAACGTCTTTTTGAGCTAAAGCTGTTTCTTGTCTTTATTTTTGTATCGACCGTGGAATCGGTAACTCAATTATGTTCCAATAACCAAAATTCAATTTCGGCTTGTTGAAATTTTTAAATAAATCGGGTACATCTGTAGAGACAGTAATATATAAAGGTAATTTTATAGTATTTGACAAAATTTCCTGATCAACTTGCAAAAATATTGGAATTTGGTACCAATTATTCCCAAATTGTATATCTTCATTTTTTCTTAGGATCAATTCTGCTTTTGAAGTTGTAGTATTTTTGGTTAACCAACTAGTAGGAATTTTCTTGATTGTATTCTGTGAGCCTAGAGAATTTGATGGAGCAGTTGTAAATTTAGTTATAGGGATATTTACACTAGTATTATTCCACTGAATTGAAATATCAACAGGACTATTTAGCGGGTTGATAAATGACATTAAATATTTACAATCTTCTCCATCGTGAGATTTGTCTTCAACAACCTTTATTGTAGGTAAATAGTCTAGTGCCACAAAATTAACGTCAAATTTGTTTACTGTTGGTAAATTGGGTTTTGGTGATACTAACAAGGTATTACAATCTAGACATCTTCTTGAACGTTTACTGGATAAAGTTCTTGATAATGGGAATAAAATTAGGGGAAAAGTGTCATTTGAAGAATTTAATTCAAGTTTTTGTACTGAATCTTGCAATAATCCCGAAAGTTTTAAATTTTCCTTTACCTTATCAGATTTCTCCCCAATATTACTCGTATCTTTACCCTCATAACTCAGTTTAAATTTGGAAAAGATGTTTGAAAATTCATCGTTGGCCAATTTCTCTTGTTTAATTATATTTAGTAATGATTTTGGCTTTAGAATCACTTGAGTAACGTAATCATAAGGACAGTAAGTACAATTAAACTTGAACGATTTTCCTTGAACGTGATCAATAACTGAAACTATTACATGACCATTACATTTAGGACAAGTAAAACAATTTTTATTACAAGTTGACAAACTCGATGAAAAATCTTGTAAGCAATTTGGACAAAATTTCTGCTCTATTTTGTAGCTAGTTTGTAATTTAGATTTGGGACACTGACAATTGGGACAGAAGTATAAGTCTGCTAGCTTGAAGACTTGATTGTAATCAATTTGGTTACCTTGTCCACAAAAAATATTGGAATCATTATAAAATGACATCAATATGGAGAAGAAGCTAATGGAAAGGATCTATGATTTGAACCGCCAATAACACTAGACCCAATACCTCAAACTCAAACTTATACTCAGCACTACCGGGAATGGAAGCTTCCACCAATCTGTTGATAGATTAGGGTCCAATAGAGAATTAAAAAATCCACATTTGAAAAAGAACACGACGATTACCTAGGAACAACCAACACTAATAATTGACGATATTTCAAATACAAGACATGCTTCAATGAGCACTATAGGTTCCAAATGAGACGATCAACACACAAAGACAAGTGTCAGTTCTTATTTATTCAAAGCATACTTGAAGGATGTGTGTGAATGAACAATTATGACCATGAATTATGAACCAATTATCAATCTATGAATACTTCACTAATAGTATGAATACTTCACTAATAGTATGAATACTTCACTAATAGTATGAATACTTCACTAATAGTATGAATACTTCACTAATAGTATGAATACTTCACTAATAGTATGAATATTTCATTAATAGTATGAATATTTCATTAATAGTATGAATACTTCACTAATAGTATGAATACTTCACTAATAGTATGAATACTTCACTAATAGCTAGTTGTATGTTTAACTACAAAGTATGTGATCTGGGTTCCATGTATGTGAAGGTGTTGCAATAGTTTTTATATCTTTTAATTTTTTTGGAAACCAGAGCTACATAGTGGTTGAAACTAGATGTAATGAATTGTAAGAAGCTAATACCAATTAGTATCTATACATTAAAACACTGAAACATTAAATCTCTTTGTAGCTAAGATAAATCATATAGTACTGTAAAGTTGTTGATTGGTAAGATAAATCATATGGTATTGTTTAATTGTCGATAAATAAATTATAGGGAACTGGTCGATTCTTTCATGTTGCTAGCACTGAAAGTAAACCCACAATACTATTATATCCTACTTTAACCAATGATAAACAAAAAAGGCAAAATAGAACAACCTGTACTCTATTATCAGGCTCTGATTGATTACATCGGGTTGAGGCCATTGCTTTTTAGTGTATGTTGAGTTTGTTGTATAAAGGGTTGAAGAAATGTGGTACTGCGAAAATGGAAATAATTCTGGAGAATACTAATTTTTTTCAAAAGAGAACTAAATGGCAGAGTAAACTTAGTTTTGTAAACATGAAATCAAAGAGTAATTTGGTTACTGTAACTTTTTTCCTATTGTATTTCTTGGTGGGGGGTTTTTTTTTATTGTTTTTACCCATAATTATTAAATTAATTTTATATTGAATAGTCTATTACCTTGGTAGTATACACGTGGGATATACTTAAAGGTAAATCTATTCACATTTATGATAATAGTAGAATATTGGTGATGATTATTATAATCATAGTGTTTCTTATACCATTAGTTTTTGGACATTATCATTATCAAAGTGGTTATTACTTCAAACAAAGTCATGACAGTACAGATGAGAATGAATATAATATTTTGAATGACATTGGAAATGTAACATCATTTGACAAAATTGTTGCTAATCTTTCCAATAATACCAAGCTATTGTATTTGCAACGTCATGGAGAAGGGTATCATAATATAGTTCCCGATTTATACTCTCATCATGAATGGAACTGTTATTTACAAATGCAAGATGGTGATGACAAATATGTATGGTATGATGCTAATTTAACCGATACTGGAATCAAACAAATCCAGCAAATCAATCAAATGTGGAAAAATACTGCTGCTCCAATTCCACAATCATTTTATGTTTCACCATTAATAAGAACTCTAGAAACTTGGAAATTGAATTGGCATGGTATTACTGACAAATTTCCAATAGTGAAAGAGTTAGCTCGAGAAACTTATGGAATATCTACTTCTTCTAAAAGGCACGATAAAAAGTTTATAGCCTCTCATTATTTAGTAGAGTTCGAAACTGATTTTACTGAAAATGATGAATTATGGGAGCCAACAGTTCACGAAGGTAAGCATCATCGTAATTACCGGGCCAAAAAGTTACTAGATGAGATATTCAACGATGAGAACTCGATTATTAGTTTAGTCAGTCACTCAGGATTAATTGAATCATTATTAAAAGTTATTGGCCATCGTAAATTTAAATTGGCCCCAGGACAAATGATCCCAGTAGTAGTCACTCGAACTGAGAATGACACCAAGAATAAGTATGACAATCAAGTACAAGATTGGTCGGGGATTAGCCAAGAATGCAAAAGAAAAGATGAACTGGAAATTATGTATTAAAGAGAAAAGAGATAGTAAAAGAAAAGATCGTGAAACTATGAAGAAGAAGATGGTGATGATGAAAAAGATGATGGAAAAAAAATAGAAAAGCAAAAAGAAAGAGGAGTAAAAGCTTGAACTATTGTAATTTTAAAAAGTAAAAGCTTCAATCGAAGATACTGTAATTGTAAGAATTAAAAGCTTGAAAATAAGGTTTATACAATTAAGCTTGAAATCAAAGGTTATACAATTGGGATAAAATTTAAAGTTTATTTGATTTTTTTAAATGAAATCATAGTTTTATGCAATTTTGTAATGAAAATAACCTGGTTTATATAGAGAGAATAAATAATCCAGTATTACTGTAATTATAAATATTGTAAAATCACCATAAAGACAATTTTGCTGCAAAAAAAAACCTACCATTTTAAATTAAACCAGTCAAATTATTTGTATGAACAGTTATTGTGTCAGTTGTCAAGTAATCGATAGCGAATCTTCACTGTATTATTCATAGGTAAATCGTTAATTCATCATTTATCCATCAATCGACAACCAATCATAATCATCACTACTATCAACAATCAATCAATAATATCAACAATCCAGCAATCCAGCAATCCATCATTAAAAACCATCATTAAAAACCATCATTAAAAACCATCATTAAAAACCATCATTAAAAACTATCATCTATTTATTCATAATCTATACATCTCTATATTTATGTCTACTAATCTAGATAGATAGTATCTATGTATATATATATATATATATATATATATATATATATGTATATGTCTATCTATGTATATATATCTATGTATATGTATATGTCAATGTGTATCTCTATCTATATGTTTATCTATGTTTATGTCTATATGTTTATCTATGTTTACATTTATTTTTCCTGATTGATTGCTAACGATTTTTGATATGGACTGACAATATGAAATGTGGAGATATGTAGCTAGTTAATTATTATGTAAATAATTCGTGATTATTATCAAGCAAATGCTTACAGAACAATCTTAAAAGTATGCAATTAATAGTTACTTGCTGCTGGTTCTGGAACTGCATTCTATTTTATTTTCATCATACTAGGTTATTTTTAGAAATGGAATGACACTATTTTTTTTGATAACCAAAAATTATTTACATTAGCGGCTTAAAAAATTTACATTTACATTGTATATAATCAACATATACATTACATTACATTGGTCAATTTAAATATACATTACATCACACTATATACACTAATTATTGATTCAATATAATAAATAATACATAATACTATACTCAATTCTATATTAAGTTATTTAGTTTACCATTAAAGTTTTCTTTGCAACCACAATATTTATATTTATATTTATATATATATATATATTTTTTTTTTATTTATTTTTTTTTTTTTTTTATTTTTTTAGTTTTTTGGGGATTTTTTTAATTTTTTTTTTTTTTTTTTAATTTTTTTTTTCTTGTTTTATTTTTTATAATTTTTTTTTTATAATTTTTAGAAAAATTACTTTTATTTTTGTTTTTGTGTTTAGTTTATTTAGTTTATTTAGTTTATTTAGTTTATTTAATAGGAGTATAATGAGGCAGTGTATAAAAATTTTATGTCCAAAATTAGTTAGCGCATAATTATTTAAAAAAATATTTTTTATAACAATTAAAAAATATTTTTAGAACGATTATTAAAAAATAAAAAACAATCATTTTCAACATTGTAATAAATATCGATAATTTTGCAAGTAAAAAATAAAATTAAAATACTTCAAGAAAAAAACAAAACTAACTAATAAATTTATATCAAAACATAATCAATTTCTAAAAAAATTTGAATACAAATAATTAATTTTATATAAATTTTAATTTAATTTTTCATTTAATTTAATTTTTCATTTAATTCAATTTTTATTTATTTATTTAAATTATGTATGAAAGTGTAACTAATGAGTATGAAAATTTGGAAGATGAACGTAATAAATTTGATATCATAAACAACTATAATTTTGATATTGATAAACTCGGTTTTGGTTTTAAAAATCATACTATTATTGGTAATTATGGTAATGATGATAATTTACCTCGAAATGATTGTGATTTATTCCCCGTTGCTAATTTTGATGATTTTTTTAAATATTCAATAAAATCAGAAAAACTAGATTTAATTAATAATAAATTAAACAATAAAATCGAATTTAATAATAATTTCATTAATTATCAAACTTTTAATAATAATCACAATAATATTGTCAATTATCAAAATCCAAATTTTAACAATTTTTCATCAATCAATAATAAATTTCAAGATATGGATACCTCGTTTAATAATTATGATATTAACAATTATCCAAGTTTTCAAAATTATCGTTTAAATTCTCAATATCCTCAAAATGAATCCACATTAAACTATTGTAATTCTTATGATGATTTCAATAGTATTGGCTCATCCAATAACATGAACAATACCATTAATAATAATAATATCATTAATAATAATAATACCATTAATAATAACAATACCATTAATAATAATAATACCATTAATAATAACAATACTATTCAAAATATCGATAATACCAATAATATCTATCATACCCACTGTATCAATAATAATATGCATGTTTCTATTGAAAATACCCCTACTAATGTCCAAAGTCTTGCAACTACCTCAAGAAACAGTTCATTTAGTGCCAGCCATACTGGCTCAATTCCAATGAGTCAAAATATCGATTTAAGTCAGGTTGTACATAATCAAGCAATTGGTTCAATTCATCGAAATCAATTTATTCATCAAAATCAATCAATTCATCGACCAATTCCTAGTCAAGATCCAGGGCATCAGCCAATCGATAGTCATCATAAACAGGTAGTCAATGGTCAACAATCAATCGATACCCATCATATTCAACAGGTAAACAATGGTCAACAAGCAATCGATAATCATCAAAGTCAACAGGTAATCAATGGCTATCAAAATCCGTCATTTTCGGGTCATAATCAACAATTGAAGAATTTCAACCGATACAGAATAGTTCGAGGAATATCGGCAGGAGGATGCAATTCACGACCACCAAAATTAATCGATAATAATTTCCGATATTGTTTAATCCAATTAATTATTAATGGAGCCGGATTAAAAGATATTTGCTTACCCAGTTGGTCAAAATATGAAATTTTAGATAAAAGAAGAATTATCCGAATTGAACGAATACAACATGGAGCCAAAATAGTTGTCAATTTTTCCATAGTTGGATCAGCGCATGAGAATCCAGTAATGATGCCTAGTAAACCGGGAATTGATGCCATTGAAGTTAGTTGTTTACAATGTCAAACTTATGATTATGGTTCATCATTATCAACAACTTCACCAACTTGTTCAACATTATCAACAACATCATCAAATTGTTCATCATCATCTTCATCATCTTCTTTATCATCTTCTTCATTAGTTTTGAATGATGAAGAGATGAGCGCCACATCCAAGAATCAATATCAATATTATATTACATCAGTTGAAGTTATTGAGATAGTTGAATTATTGATTGGTAATCAATTCAAAGATTCTACTGAAAAGAGAAAAGAACGAGGTCGGGTTAGATCAAATTTAGTACCATTTTGGCTGAAAAAGCCAATAAGTTCAAGAATGAATGATAATTGTTCAAAAATGTTTACTAATTATGATAAACTTGAGTTAGCAAAACGAATTATGGGATACGAAATTAGAAAACCTCGAGGGTTTGATAAAGAAGTAAGAATACTAAGATGGGATAAATTAGTTCCTGCTTTAAAGCGAGCATTACAAAGCTATTATGCTGAAATCCCAAATGACGAGTAAAAATCAAATAAAATAAAATAAAATAAAGTAAAGTAAAATAATAAAAAGGACCCCCCCCCCAAATAATGTACCAATTTTTAATAAATAATGTACCAATTTTTAATAAATATTGGCTGGAAAAGTTACCTGTTTGGTTTAGTTTAATTTAGTTTGGTTTGGTGGAGGCGTTGGTGGGAGCGGAATTGTTTATTTTGCTATCACCCAAAATTTTCAAAAAAAACAAATTGGGTCCACGGTGTACGTTGATGTTGTAGGGAGGTAAGGCGATTCATGCCAATGCTGGCGGCTAGCCGCCAGCATTGGCATTTTAAAAAATGTTAATCCTTAACTTTAATAAGGAAAATAAGGTATATAAGGTATATACTTTATAGTAACTAGGATACGAAACTCAAACCGGAATTACTAATTTTATTTTTTGGTATACTATTTGGATGATGAATTTATAGTTTGCGGGATCTCTTATTGTGTCAAACCTTATAATGAGAACCAAAAGAAAAAAAAAAGGGTTAAAAAAAAAAAAAACAATAGAAAAAAATAAAAAACTAACGCTAGGTTATTAGGGAGGGTTAAAATTAAGGCAATATAAATTGAGTTGTTATGAGTTGTAAATCGTACGATAGCAAAAAAACTATAATCCGTTAATTAAACCAATAAAAAACATGACAAAACAATAAAAAACATGACATAACAATAAATATTATAACAATAAACCAAAATAAACCACAATAAACAATTTAAAACAATACAAACAATAGAAAAAAATATACGGAGATAATATCCCGTTGCATCAACTCTGCAAAATTATCAGTAGTAGAAGCTAGTTGTCCAGTTGTATAATTACTCAATTGAATAGATGTACAATTCTAGAATTGTCTTTTATGTTTCTTTTTTTTTTACAATTATATTATACAACTATATATACCTATAGTTGTATAGGTATATATAGTTTATGTTGTATTTGTGGCACCTTGTATAAAGCGATTAATAATTTTCAGTTTTAGGAAATTTTGGCGGGAAGGCGTTCAATTTGCAAACTAAGGTATTTTCCGATATCCTCCCAATAAACAATAATAATGACGGCTAATTCTAGACCCCCACAATATTAAAATAACCTTCAATAATACTTCATACCATATTCATCAATATTATTATCCCTTCATACTGTCACATATTCATAATACATCTCTACTACATTTGTAACCACCATTTTGTGTAATACCATTAAATTATAATTATATATTCTTTTTACATTTTTATATTTATTTTTGACAAGTATTTAACCCATCATTACCCATTTTATCTTACTCTTTTATTGTTGGTGATTATAATTGAGTATTCAAACCCCTAGAATGCTCCCATACTAATCCTCAAACCCCGGTAATTAACTTTGACCTTATAGCATTAAAATTCAATAATAGAATAGCTTCATCATAAAAAAATTTTCACATTCTTTAATTATTCCAGTTCATATCGATAGTGTTATTGTTCTTGTTTGATGTACTTTAAAGCTCAGATACATCTATTGTATTTAATGCAACTTCAACTACGAAAATGTCTGATGCAGGTGAGTGGTTGAATTTTTTTTTTTTTTTTTTTTTTTTTTTTTAATTTATTTTTGGTTAGAGTTTATTTTCCCAATCTTAACCTTAATGGTGAGGAGGGTGTCAGCTGAGAAGAGGCAAAAAGCCAGAAACCAAAACTCTACTTTGGTTTACGAGGGCAGGTTGAGCCATTGCATACAAAACCTTACCAGAACCGCCTGTAACTAAGCAACTGACAAGCAACAGGCGACAAGCAGCAAGCAATGACAAATCACATCGGGATTGCAAGGATATAAGGTAAACATTCTATCTAATCTAATCTAATCTAATCTAAACTAAAGATTATGCAAAAACCCTGTAATCATGAAAATTTTGAATGTTCAACAATATGTATGCAACCTCGATTAGACTATTTGGGATTTATATGCAACCTTAATTAGACTTACATGCAACCGCAATTATGTAAATATGGTATTACCAAATTTGATTATGGTACACAATAATAAAATCAATAATTAACCTTAATAATGCCACTTTAAAAAAATGATGTAATTTTATTACTAGCCTTAATAATGTGACATTAATTACATAAAATTATTACCAAACAATTCTTGCTATAAATAAAACAATTAAATTGGTATCGATTAAAGTTTTTGATTGTTTTTGGTTACATCTCCTGAAGTTTATTTCGGTTGTTTGTGTTCAATTTGCTGTATGTATCGTGAACAATCTTTAATATTAGATTGATCTTTATTCATTTACGGCTTAACAAACTTAAGTCGATCAAAAACGTAACCAATATTTATAATTGATAAAACTATATATTTAACCCCACAAAAAACCAAATTATAAATTTGTTTTAATCATCCTCATTTAACTTGGTGACACAAATAAATTTCCCCGAATCTCGTATGTTGAACATTTACCTACCAACTTACTTACTAACTTAATAATTTAACAATTTACAGTATCCACTTGCAACTTACTTACTAACTTAATAATCTAATAATTCAATTCACTTACAACTTACTTATTAACTTAATAATCTAATAATTTAATTCACTTACAACTTCCTTATTAACTTAATAATTTAATAATTTACTAAAGTATCATTTTAGAACTTACTTACTAGCTTACTCACTTACTTTCTGTGTCATTTCATTAACACTATTTTCTATGAGATTTTTTAACATTGGTGAATTCTATACTATTTACTACTATTTGTTCACTTACCATTTTATTTAACCTCTTCCTTGATTTCATTTACTGGCTTATTTTAAATTAAACGGGTCTGGTTACATACTCACTTTATATTTCACTCTCAATGTTCTCTTCTTGAGTAACTCAAATTGGGGCTAGCTATACAGCCTCTGCAAAGGAGTATTTGTAAATTGATTAAATTTTTACAGTATTCGGCAAATGAATACAGGTACATTGCTAAATTTATGCTTATTTGTCCATTATGAACATATATATCTCCCTCATTAGTTATCGAGGATAATATAATACTGGTGGTTTAATAATTGTTATTGTTTCTATTGCATAGTATTTTAGATATTGGCAATTTTAGCTCAAATTAATAAAATTTTTGGTGGTTTTCTCCATTTTACAGTGTGTTAGTATTATTAATTACAGCTAAAAGTTCACAGAAATGCTATTATCAAGAAAAGGTTACCTAAATTAAAGAAAAAAAGTTAATGATAGTAAATAAATAAAAAATGAAAAAGATCTAGACTAAATAATTAAATTTTTGTTTAAAACTCTATATTTTGTGTTATGTTTTTCAAGTTTAGCTTACACTCTTGTGACTTGTGGCTAATGTAAGATTTATTATAAGTCTTGTGGCTTGTGGTCTTGTAAGATTTATAAGTCTTGTGATTCTTGTGTTGAAGCCTTTTTATGACAAAATTAGTTTATATTGATGAAATTTATTCATCAACCAAAAACAGTCTATAACACAGTTAAAATATAACAATAATTGTAAATCATTTCTATATATAAAACTTAATTACTAAACATATATCAATATTTTACGGTATACATAAAATTTTTCTTTTATGGTAATCAACAACCTGGCAAATTTTCTGATTTATTGTCGAATATCTTGACACTACTTGTCGAATGTTTTGACATTACAAAAAGTTGGGCATTCTCCAATTATTATCAATACATGCAACAAGCTCACACGACCACAGGTTTGCCATTGCAATTGTATACATAATGACCTATAATGTTTTTTCTGGGAATCATCACAGTTATGACCCATGGCTGGTCCCCTACACATTAATACATGAATGAAAATAATTATATACGATTTACCATTGCATAGATAATTTTTTTTAACAGTGAGGGCATCAGTGAGCAAGGGTTCAATCACAGTATATAGATTAGTTAATGGACAATCATCTTTATTTAACCAAAGTGTGTACATGATGAAGATAAGAACTTTGTACTAGGTATTTCAAATCGTGGTTTCAACTATGTGCGATTTTAAATATTAGGATTAGGATTGACATTTGAAACGGTTTATGAAAAAATAAATGTACCAGGGTTGAAGAATCATACGAAAGTTGGTGAAAATCAAGATTCAAAAAGGCATTAAACCCTTTATAAATAAAAAATAAATGAAAAACTAAACATATATAACATAAATAACATATACATAAATAACATATACATAAATAACATATACATAAATAACATAAATAACATATACATAAATAACATAAATGCATATACAACATAAATGGCATATACAACATAAATAACATATATGCTATATATGTATGTTATATATGTATGTTATATATGTATGTTATATATGTATGTTATTTTATATTGATACATATATTTATGTTAAGTTCTGGTTACTGTTTCATATTGTCTGTGATGAATCATATGTATACAGTTCAATTATATTGAATTCCCTACTGGTTTTACAAATAGTAAATCTAAGGGTAATATTTTTACAAATACCTAATCTATAATACTATAAGATTTAATCTAATAAAATGAAACTTGATTAAATATCTTCAACTATTATTATAATTGTTATTATTTTCATTATTATTATAATTATTGTTATTGTTATTCTTATAATTATTTTCATTATTATTATTGTTATAATTATAATTATTGTTATTGTTATTCTTATAATTAAAGTGTTTTATGTACTATTCTTTTTAGAATTGTTTTGTCTTTGTTTTTTTTTTTCTTTTTGTTTTTTTTTATTTTTTTACAATTTTTTTTAATTTCTATTGATTATTCAAATCTTAGAACCATTGGGTAGCATTGGCTCTATTAATTAAGTTCAAATTAACTTAGTTCTCATTCAATTTTATTGGTGAGTTCAAGAAAATCAACTCTCATAAATTTTATTAACCGCCTGCATAAAAATAAACCTAGCTAAAAAATAATTTTCATCTTCATGTTGATTTTGACATTTCAACTTTTGATTTACATCGAGTTCTTGATTCAGATACAATAAATATCTGGGTGTACTTGTGGATATCTGCTTATATTTGTTGTAATAAATATGGCCAAGGGAAGGTATACTGATATTCAATCATCATTTTCGGTATCTTCAAGACTTTCATCGCTTAGATTATCAAAACCAGTATCGAGTAATGCTAGTATTACCAGTAATACTACTACTACTACTACTACCAATTCTAATACTAATACCAATACTAATATTAATAATAATATTAATGCTAGTCAGATTTCTCAACCAAAGCTTGATACCTATAGTCTAGTGAAAAAACAAACTAACCAATCATTTGATTCATCTGCTTATGATGAGGAAACAAAATACAAAATTACCTTGAACTTGTCTAAACATGAAATCGATTTATTAAGATTTACTTGGAATAAAATGTTAATGGAAGATCAACTAAATAATGATGACCCAACCATTCCCGGAAGTATGGGTAATAATAATAATAACAATAATAATAATAATAATAATAATAATAATAACAATAACAATCAATTTCAAACCAAAGTCCGTGCAAGTAATAGTTCAATGATGGCTTCATCGTTGTTTTGTCGTCAATTGTATTCAAATTTATTAAGTATGGATCCTAGTTTAGTCCAACAATTTCCTTCAATTCAACATCAAGCTAGTGCTTTTGCCGGAGTTATGTCAATGACTATATCCCAGTTGGAAAATTTAGAAACTATTGATGATTATTTATGCAATTTGGGTAAACGTCATTCAAGAATTTTAAATATAGAACCTTTCCAATTTGAATTATTAGGTGAAGCCCTAGTTACAACTTTTCATGAACGATTTGGTTTGAAATTTACTCAAGAATTAGAAATTTTATGGATTAAACTATACCTGTATTTAGCTAATTCCATGTTACAATTTGGTAAAGATCCTTATGCTAAAATGACGGGTATTTATGACGACAGAGATATTTTAAGCAAATCAGATTCTGTGGATGAATCTATAATGGATAATTCGGTTTACAGTTTCTATAAACGTCAAAGTTATACTAATGATTCTATTAGTACTGCTGATATTCCAGTTGACAATGTATCTCCTAAAAAGTATAAAGGACCAAAAATTAAGAAAAGAAAAAGAGACTGTGTTATCGTTTAGATAAAAATTGAGAAATGAAATAGAGACTGTGTCATTGTCTAGATTAAAATTGAGATATGAAAAAGAGACTGTGTTATTTTCCAACGTCGAAAATCATAAAATGACCCTACATTTTATGAACTCGATATTAATTTTATTGAATGAGGTAATCATTGTAAAATATTAATAGTTGATAAAGGAAACACTCACATCATCCAGATTGTTAATTTCTTTTAAAAAGGGATGAGTAAAAGCTGTTATCAATTGATAAACCTGATTTTAAATCATAATTATCAAGGTATACGTCAGGTCTTATTTAATCATGTTGTACAAGAAACAGATTTATGTCCGGTCTTTTTTAATCATTACTGTACGAAAAGCAGATTTACGTCTGGTCTTATTCAACCATTACCTTACAAGAAACTGATTTATGTCTGGTCTTATTTAATCATTACTGGTATTGATTATTGTCCATTATTATTTGATTTGATATTTTATTTGTTATATATATATATATATATATATATATATATATTATTGGGTTGGTAAGATTATACCTGATTGATTCATGGTACAGTTTTATCAAATTGCTCCGTTTATATGTTGTATTATTATCATGATTTTAAGTATTCTTTTAGTACAAGATTGATGGGAAAACTATACAGAAGAAAATATCCAATAAACTTAATTTACTGACGAACAATAATAAATATGTAAAGAATGGATCTGTTAATTTAGAAAAAACATTGATTTTATATGACATTTCAATCAAAGAATGATAAAGTAAAACAATTTCGACGAAGAGTTGAAAACAAAGATATTTTGAATGTATCCTAATCAAAATAATCTGATTACTAAATACGCAGAAACAACGGATTTCTTGGTTGGAGCAAACTTTCGCTCCATTAAAGATAAACTTGTTGTCTTACAGATCAAAACAAAACTTATTTAAACTAAACTGATATAAACATGTAAAATGTTATCTGATTACAAATGAAATTATCAAAAAATGGTATCAAAAGTACAAGCACAGACTTGTATGATGTAGTTAGCTAAAGTTCACAAAAGATTATCACAATAATAACAAGATTCTAGACAAATTTACTACTTTCAAAGTCACAAAAGGTTTGTTTGTATATTTTTTTGGTATGATTTTCTGTATTTTCGTTCGTCGTTTTGCTTAGTTTTTCTTCTTTTTTAAATGATTTTTTATCCGTTGATTTCTTCTACAGCTATATAAATCGATAAACTGTTTACTCTACCAACTCATAATACTAGTTACACATTTCATTGGTTGCAAAAATAAAAAATAATAATAATTCTTGTGGTAAATTTGAGAATGGGAGTAAAAATTAAATTTTAAATTTCAAAAACTTATCTGCAGTATTTGTGTTGCGCACGAATTTTCAGATTTTTCAGTGAAAAATTTTAACTAAATAAGTAAGAGGGCTTCATAAAAATTTTAAGAATTTAATCAGTTTCTTTATTAAGATGAAATACATTCAAACCGAACAAATCTTAGATATACCAGTTGGTGTTAACGTTGACATTAATGCTAGACGTATTAAAGTTACTGGTCCAAGAGGTGAATTAACCAAAAACTTGAACCATATTGAAGTTACCTTCAGAAAAATTAACAATAGAGCTATTAAAATTATTGTTCACAATGGTGACAGAAAACATGTTGCTGCTTTAAGAACCGTTAAATCTTTGATTTCTAACTTGATCAAAGGTGTTACTCAAGGTTTCTTATACAAAATGAGATACGTATATGCGCATTTCCCAATCAATGTTAACATTATTGAAAAAGATGGTCAAAAATACGTTGAAATTAGAAATTTCTTAGGTGAAAAAAGAATTAGACAAGTTAAAGTTTTCGATGGTGTTACTATCGAACAATCTGCTACTCAAAAAGATGAATTAATTCTTTCTGGTAACTCTTTAGAAGATGTTTCTCAAAATGCTGCTGATATTCAACAAATCTGTCGTGTTAGAAACAAGGATATCCGTAAATTCTTAGATGGTATTTATGTTTCTGAAAGAACTGTCATTGAAGAATTAGATGAATAAATTAACCAATGAAAGAAAAACAAATCGAGATTAAATAATGACAAAAGAATTTTTTCTTTTGTCAACCAAGATCTTATTGATATAAAAACATTAATGATCTTTTGGGGATAGTTTTTTCATCATTTTTTTTCTTATGTATTAATATACTCATAATTTTAATTTTTTTTTATGAGTTTTGGGTTTATAGTTCAAATTGGTTTTTATATTTGGTTAACCCAGTCTCATTATAAGGATATTGTTATAGCGTTCAACTTAATAAAGAACCACCAACGATCCTTTGTAGTCTCGCGAGATTTGTGGTTATTAACTTAAATTAATGGTAATAGTAGAAAACTAACAAAAATCTATAACCAATTTCAATTCTGGTTTGATTTTTTTTCAGTTTTCTATTATGAAATTAAATTATTAATAACTTCAACTATTGACCCTTTAGAGATACTCTTATAATGATATAGTTATTAGAATGGTTTCTAATAAAAATATCATTATAATCGGTTTCTCGATGCTGTCCTGTACATAAGCCAGCCGATAACGGCTGGTGTCTTTAGCCGTTTAAATAAAAGATGTAAGAAATAACAAGTTATTGCCTGAACAATGACAAAGGTGGCGTTTCTTGGGCCCATTGGTACCTATACGCATCAAGTATGTCAATTTGGTAGTGGTGGTGATTGGTGGTGTTTTGAAACTAACAATATAGGCAGTAATTCAACAATTTGGTAATTCATCCAATATTCAATTGTACCCCCAAAATGCTATAGGAGACTGTTTTGATATTTTGAATTCAAAGAATGTTGATTATGCGGTGGTACCGTTTGAAAATTCAACCAACGGTCCAGTAGTGTTTACTTATGATTTGATACGAGATTGGTATACTCCATCATTGAACAAATCGAGCAAAGACTTAGCAAAATTTAAAATTGTTGGTGAGCAATTTGTATCTATACATCATAATTTACTAAGTAACGCTACAAGTATAGCCAATGTGAAAACATTGTATTCTCATCCTCAAGTTTGGACTCAAGTGAAAAGGTTTATGAAATCATTACCAAAAGAAATCAATATAGTTGATACTTCTTCAACTTCCAAGGCAGCTGAATTGGTATTCAATGATAAAACAAATACTTGCGCATGTATATCATCAAAAATGAGTTCAGATTTATATAATTTACCAATCATGCAAGCTAATATTGAAGATAATCCAAAAAATTCAACAAGATTTCTTATATTGGGGTATGAACCGTTAACGAAACCTAATGAAAATGATATAACTTCGATTTTATTTACATTAAATCATGATAATCCCGGTGCTTTATGCGATGCATTAAATTGTTTCAAAAAAAATCAAGTTAACCTTAATTGTATTAGTTCAAGGCCTTCACATATACAACAATGGCAGTACGTATTTTTTATTGAAATGGATGGGAACATAGAGAATAAAAATGTTGAGAAAAGTATTCAAGATATGAAAGATCATATTTTGGATTTGGTGGTATTGGGTTCATTTGAAAGAAGTAAACGATATATATAACCACGATTACAGAAACGGGTGCTTAAATATATATTATAAGCATTTGTCTATACATAAATAAATGCTTAAATAATTATATAAAACAAACAAATTATCTATATATAAACGGATATTTAAATATGAATTTCAAAAAACCTACAGAGTTCATGCGATTCGAAGATCTAACAATTGAGCTCTTGTATCAGTTTCACTTGAAAATTTTCTTAGTCAATATATTATCTTGATAACTTTTAAAATCTATTCATTTACTAAAATAAGACATGTATACATTTACCAAATTTACACTATACACCTGGAAATGGGTGGTCTCAGACCACCCATCTCCAGTGTCCGATATTCCCAATTCAATGATGTTTGACGATTGTTTGAATATTGTAGGTTGACAAAACTTAACTCCCGATTTTTTGGGTTACCCATTCAGTATTATCTAACGGACAAGCTTGTCGAGTCTTTAGCCATCTACTAATACAATGCAAGTGGAAAGCATGATTGCATTGACCCCAAGCTGCCATACAGGCTTCTTGATTATTATTAATAGCATTTGGTTGACATTCTATACAAGGTTCCATCAAATGATTCCGACAAATAGCACAGTTTTCAATTTGCATATCCCATGACCAAAACGCTACCGCTGTCCATTTCTTTACTTCAAACTTGGGTTTCACTGGTTTGACTATCGACTGTTGTTCGACTTGTGGTTCTATTGTGTTAATACAGCAAAATTCTTAGAAAAAAAAACTCCCACCAAGCTCAATCTGTTTATCAAATTAAACCCCCTTTCACTGCCTCTATACATACCATCCACTTCCATATGATCTTCCTCAGCCATCGTCTATTCTGATATCTTTCTTTTCTAGCATTAGTAAGATCGTCCTCAGCTTTAATAATGGACGTGCCTGCATATACGCCAGATGAACCATGATGGTGAAAGTTATAGTTTAACTGGGTAAGTAAAGTTATTATTTGAAGTAGATCAATGAGCAATGAGGATTTGATATCGTCGCTTTATCCACCGCCACCACCGTATGTTAAGTTTTTCACTAGTGAAAATTTGAATGAATTAGCGTTATGGAACCAGAAAAAAATTGACAATAGTGATCAAGAGCTTCCTCCCGGTGAGTTAAAGTTCTTGGTACCACCAAAACCGCCATCGGGTACTCATTATCGAGGCTACGGTAACATATGGTCATTTGAAGATAAGTTGCCCAGTTTGAAAGATGCGAATTGGGAGCAATTGTATCAAGATGATGATGAATCGATTACATCGGAAACTAAGATAAAGGAGTTACATAAGTTAATGGATAGTCTATTATTGAACTTTTTGGAATTGATAGGAGTGGTATCAATAGATCCTGCTAAGTTTGAACCCAAAATCAAGGATATTTCTTTGATTTTAATCAATATAAATCATCTTTTGAATACTTATAGACCTCATCAATCTCGAGAAAGTTTGATTATGTTATTGAAAAAGAAAATCGATTCTAAACGATTGGAGATTGAAACTATGAAGAAAACATCGACTCAAATCAAAGCAAGAATTAAAAAATTAGCTGAAATCGATGATTCAAAGTATAAGCAGCCACAATTAACTTCTCATGAACCAGCTTCTACTGAAACTATTAAAGAAGAAATAATTAATGAACTTCTACACCAGATAGATAACTAATCAATGTATATTAGATTTTGTAATAGTAATGAATATAAATATATATATACATAAATATATATACTAAAAGAGATCCAACAAATATGTATATATATATATCAAATATGTATGTATATGTATGTATCAAATATGTATGTATATATAAACATATTAAATTAGGTCTAACAAATCACTTTTATTTTTAGTTTGATTGTCATTGTTGCCAAAATTGGTTTTGTTTTCCATTGATAAACCACTTATACCTTGATCAAGACTTGAAGGAAGGGTGCTGGGTGTATTAAATAAACTAAGAATATCATTTGCAGAAGATTTTTCTGTAGATTGAACATTAGATTGCGGTAATGTTGGGGTATTGAATAAATCATTCAATTCTTCTAATAATCCTCCCGCTCCTGTACCTTCATCGGACACTAAACTATTTGCATCAACATCATCATCATCAAAATCAAGTAAATTTTCATTTTTAGCGTTATTAATGATTTCTGTTTTGGCAAGATTCTTCAACTCATCAATATTGGCTTTGGATGTTGCTCTCCTTTCAGCTCTACCTACGCTAGATTTTTCAACAAAAGTTGATGCAGGTTTATGATATACTGAAGATAAAGTAGATAATTCTTCAATTAATTCTTCGAGTAATTTCGGATTAAAAGTACTGATGGTATTTTTAATTGGTGGTAATTTAGCTAAAATGATTTTCTTCTGAGATTCAATTGATGAACTTGATAGTAATCGCCAATAAATATATGCTTTATCTCTAACATCAGCATTTTCACATTTTTTGGTGGCTATATCCAATACTTTCTGTAATAAGGAACTGTATTGATTACTATTTGAATCTTCTAGGTTAATTTTCACAATTGTTGTTAAGATATTAAGTTGTACTAATGAATCATACTCTAAAAATTCATCAATTAATTGTGTTAATTTACTGTGAAGGTTTGAGAAATATTTTGGATATTCCCCTAAAAGCCATATGTAACCCGATAATGCTTCATTCTTATCCAAACCTTCAATATGGTTTGAAATTACAGGAATTATTAATGTTATCAAATCATTTTTCCCGGGATAGCGTCTCAAAATATTGGTCAATACCATAATTGACTCATTAATAACTAATTCTCCACCTCTTTGATCTATCAAATATAATAATAAATTCACTGATTTAATGACACAACCACTTAATTTTATTGCCACAGAACCTATAGATCTAATAGCTTTTGTAACCAAAGAAGGTTCAAACTCCATAGCATATTCTTTCAATTCACCTAATAATAATGAAGAATTGGTATCATTAGCTAATCTAATCATAATTTCTAATTTCTCCAATTTCAAATATAAAGGATCAGAGTATTTTATAAAAAAAACACGTAATTCTTTCGATAACACTTGAGGGTATTTTTCAAGGATAATTCTAATGTTTTTTAAACCAACATATTGAGCTTCAGGTATTGATGATGAAACTAATGATACTAAGGGGGCACTCAATTTTTTCAAGATGGCGGTTCTTTGAGCTGTTACTTGGATCGATTCTATGTGATGAATTATTGCTTTAATTGAACTTAAGACTACTGAGGGATTAACGTGTTGTAGTTGAGGAATAATTCTTTCGATGATAAAAGTTGCTTCTTCGGAATCTTGGGCATGATAATCAGTTAAAGTAGTTAAAATGGTGATTCTTCCCCATTCAGTACATTCATTCAAACACATAAGAACATTACGACAAATTTCTGAAGTCATTTTCACGATTTGTAAATTTGGGTCTGAATTCATATCTTTAATTTCATATAAAGCCGTCAAAGCGTTTGCTACAACCATAGGATTTGGATCTTTGATTAATGCTTGTAGTTTCAGTAAAAATCCAAAATCAATACACATTTCTGGATTTAAATCGAATAATTTAGCAACACAAATAGCAGCACTTTTACGAACATAAGGATTATCATCTTTCAAAGTTCTAGTAAGAGGAATTTCCATATAATCCACCATTTTCTGGACTCGGATACACCCCATAGTTCTGATTGCCAAAGCTCGAATCAAAGGATTGGGATCTTCAGTATCTTGAACAAAAGTATTAACAGCAAGAATACATAATTCCGGGTGAGTTTTCGAATAATTCATTAAATACAAATACACCAACTTCTTCTGCTCAATATCATATGTAGCTATATTCTTTAAAACATCGGGGAATAAACTAGATACATCTTTACCCACGGTCATAGCTTGAATAACTCGTTGAATGGCATCTTTTCTCTCATTTCGATACTGGGAAACCAACCCATTCCGCAATTCAAACGTCTCTCCCTTGACTGGTCCCTTCAAGAAGTTCCGAATCTTCTTTTCAAGCGACATCTCCTTCCAGTTTTGTTGTTGGTGTCGTTTCGTTGTGTTTAGTTTTTGAAATGAAAACTGCTGCAAAATTCTATGCACACCCACGGCTTAACTATGGTTGATTGGGTTTCTTTGGAGTAGCTGGAGAGTGTTGGGGATATCAACGATGAAATGGCGACGTATGGAACAAGAAAGAGAAGGCGAACGCAACTGTGTAATCAGTTTCTCTTTAGCGATGATGATAATGATATAATGGACGAAAATAATGTGAATACAACCACTAGAAGTGGTTCGACTACTAGTCGTCGAAAATCAGGGCTAGACGATGATGGTTCGCCGGTAAAGAATGGTAGCATGGACTTGTTTGACTGCTTTACTTCTTCTCCCAAGAAATACACCAAAGTTGTTGACGAAATCTTAACATCACCAAGTTCCAGTAATATCCAGAAGAAATTGTTTGATGTATCCGACAATGGTCATACGGAGGTGAAACCATCGTTGCCCAAGAAAAGCGGCAAGGTCGATGATGTTTGGAAAGACTTATTTGATAATATTGATGGGGAAAAACCTCCGGTTAAATTAGCTCCTAATACCGTTGAAACTAGTATTTGGCATAGTGCTTTTGATGAGATACAACCATCGAAATCGGCAATATCGATAGACTTGAATTCAGATACCTCTGATTTCAATGAATGTACAAGTGAATCTGACCTTGAGCTCCAGTTTGAAGAAGTCACGGATGTAGAACCTGGGGTTGAAACCCAACCTGTCACTAAGAAAAATCCAGTTTACTTAGGCCAAACATATGGAAAAGTTCGAAGTTTACGGGTTTCTGAAACGGTTGACAACGATGAACACGATGAGGTACCCGAAAATGAATCTGATAGTCAAGATATTAATGATTTACGAACAATATCAATGAATTCTCATATTAATGATGAAATCGAGAATTGCTTAGATGGTTTGAATTACAAAAAACATGGTTTTCGTCTATTATTCATAGAGCTAACGGAAATTATTTATCATTTACAACAAAAAAATCAAGTTTATATTGATTATGGTCATAAGATTCACGCATGTTTAAAAGAACTACGATTAGAAAATAAAGATTCTCAAGAGACTGTTTTGAATTGGTTGATCAGTGTCGTTTATTATTACTTAATTGTGAATAAAGTTACCATACCAGTTGATTTGATTTTTATCACCAATACAATAGAAATTGAAGTCTTGCAACAAAAAGTAGTATTGTCGACAATTGGTAGAGATAGTTTAAATGATATTTATCAAAATCTACCGAAAAACTATATTGTTCATTTAGTTAAAGCTTTATGTCCTGGATCTACCCAGGAGTTTAACTTTTTGGGTGACCTTTATCGTACAACTAGTGATATTGTGTTACAAATAGAAATACTAAAGTATTTTGAAAGGCATTTATCCGCGAACGAGTGCATTGATGGATCTGAAATATTTTCAAGTTTAATTAAGACATTATTTGATAACGTTGGGAGAAATATTTTCCTGAAGGTCGATTACCATGTTGGTAAACTAGTTGTTTTATTAAGCACCAATTATCCGCAATATAGAATATTCAATCAAGATCAACCACTCATTATATTTCAATTATTGAATAGAATATATCAAAATCAAAGTGATCAAAAAGATCTATGTTTGTTTTTATTGGGCTACCTTGTCAACATTGTTGAATCTAAAGTATGGCATCAATCTTCAGAAGAATTAAATTTGCTAATTGATAAAAACATTGCTTTGTTAGACAATGAATCTGATGAGCATATAATCAAACATATGATGGGATATAATTCGATGATATTGAGTTATTTAAAATTGAGTAAACAAACAATTCCCATAAAATCAAACAAGCTAATTGAAAAGCTTGAGAAATTCAAAATTATTATTGATAATGAAATGATTTTGGTCAAGGTTGACCAGATTGTGGAAAATTTACGGGAATTGCTCACAACTGAGTAAAATAAATCAAAAAAAATGAAATAGTTAAGATTATGCCAAATCAATTCTATGTCAATGGCTGCAACTATAAGAGTTTGATGACCATCATTAATGAGATAGTGGCATTAATGTATCTATCAAAAAATTTGGATCATTGTACTCAAGGTTCAAAACGATGAGTCCAGTGAAAAGGTATTGTGGGTTCAAAGTTGAGGAAACTGGTCAAACTAAAGTGAGTTTCTTTTACAAAAGCATAACACATCTGAAACACAAGCTGGAACTATTCCAGAATAGATAGAAGCGCAAATATGGAGATATTGCAAACATCAGATATAATTTAGGGCGATATCATAATATTACATCATGAGTGACGAGAATAAACTCATTTCAATCAATTTGGATGTATGTAGACTGAAAAATTCCTAGCAGTAATCTTTATATTAATGATGATCCACCATATAAATCTATCTCCATCACCATTTTTTGACTTTCATCACACACAATCAGACATAGTCTGACTGTGTCAGACTGTGTCTAAATGTTTGTATTTTCTATCTTTCCATCTCCTGTGTCTGTCTCTTTTGTGTTTCTTTTGTGTTTCTTCTGTGTTTCTTCTGTGTTTCTATCTCTTCTGTCTTGCTTTTCTGTTTCATCTGTGTTTCTAACTCTTGTATTTTTTTTTTGTTTATCTACAAGTGTCATTCATAATTTTTATTAATCATATATATAATGTTTAATTAATGCATTCTATGTAGTAACCTCATTGATTATTCATCCTTAATTCCAGCAATTGCTCTACCAGTATAATATAAAGGAATAGCAGTCGATACTGCAAATAAAACGTAATAAGGATAAACCAAAGCTTTAGAATACTTTCCTCTCAACCATAAGGGTTGTTTGGAGTTTTGGTATCTTCTTTGTAACTCAATAATTCTTTGTGGATTCATGTTATTAACTCTTTAACTAATTAATCGTCTGATTACTATCATTTTTAACTAAAGTTTTTCTCTCATTTTTGGTTGGCCAAAAATCGGTCACGTGAAGTTTTTTTGATATAAAAAAATGGCTGCAAAAAAAAAAAAAAAAAAAAAAAACAAAAGAGAAAAAGATAATAAATAAAATGTAATAATTAGAGAAGGAAAGTGTTAGTACAGGTAAGAATTCATAAAGATTGTTTTGTTTGTTAGGAAGTTGTTGTTGTTGTTGTTGTAGGTTTTTGCGTTTTTTTTTCTTGTTTTTCTTTTTTTTTTATTGTTATCTTTCAACTTGATGGTTAGAAATGGTCATATACACAATAGTAAAATTGGTAGTTTTTCTTACCTAGTTAGTAGAACGTGGTAAACTATTAGATCAGTTGAATGTACAATAACTAAAATATCGTAAATTTTTTTTAAAATTGCTACAAAAAGTAAAATTATTATATTATATTTTGTTTTGTTTATAATACAATTTTTCACAGAAAGAAACAAAAAGCAAAATACCATTGCAAAATATCATTGCAATAGTGTAAAATTCCATTTATGTAAATAGTTTCTAATGATTTGTTAATGAAAACAAAAAAAATAATTGGTTTTATATTGCCTCTTGCCAGAATTGAACTAGCGACCTTTGCATTACAAGTGCAACGCTCTACCACTAAGCTAAAGAGGCAATAAAATTGCCGGTCCCAGGAATCGAACCTGGGTCCCATCGGCCACAACGATGTGTACTGACCACTATACTAGACCGGCCAATTAACTGGTGGTGATATCTAGTTTTAAAACCATCCATAGAGTACACTAAAACGTACACATCAGAAATTGTTATACACTAGATTATAGTATAATAGTCTCTAAGGCTAGACTATATAAAATGTACTAATCTTAGACTACAATTTATACTATATAAAATGTACTATTTTTACTCTACTCTGGATTAACCTTGATTTGCTGATGAACAATATTAATAATATATGTACCTATTATATATACCAGCTTATTAAATATTATCTATTATTAAGTCATTGCTGCTATTAAACATCAACTTGATAATGTTGATTTACATCATCCTCATACATGAAAGTATCCCCTTTCTATTAACGAGCGGAGGGTTGAAAACGGTATATGAACTTCCAACCAACTACCTCCACCCCATGTTTTATATTCTCTTAATAACAAAATCGCCCTTGATTACCAAGAATTCACCTAAATTCACCATTTTAAGAAAAAAAGTCCTCATTTACCTTCACTCAGGTTAATTATTTTTCATCACCAATTGTCTTCATCGTCACTAACATTTATTACTCTTCTTGGATGACGATTCACATTAGTATTTTCATCTTCTGAACCTTCACTTAAATCAATTACTTCATGTCTTCTTCTATCTTGTCGATGAAATCGATCCAAAGCTTGACTCAAATCAATTTCATGATTAAAGTTTCCATCATCATACCCATTATCATCATAAATTTGCTCCTCTGGTTCATCCTCAAAACCAGTCCAATCTAGCGATTGATCACTACCACCTGAAAATGACTCTTGTTCTCCAAAGATTTCAACATCGTTTCTTGGATCTATAAAACTATCATCTGTATCATATTCATTAGGTCCATCCAAGGTAATCGCCTCGACTTCATCATCATCTTCGTCATAGGCTGCTTCCTCATCTTCATCATTTTCGTCAATATTGGATCGAAGTCTGTGTCCACAATGGTTACAAACTTCACCTCTTGCTTCCCAATGACAATTACCACACCGAGGTACTCCATCGGAAGTATCTATTAATGTGACAGCGCCATCGAATAAATCACCAAATAATTGATTATTTTCCCTATCATCTTCATAAATCTTAATCGACCGATCTCGATGCTTAATTAGTCGTCTTTTTTCATCTTCATTTGTGCTTGTTTCAACTAATAATTCCACTATATTTCTCCCGATATCCTTTAATTGAAGATTTAGTATTGGTTTGTTTTCTATATCAGTTCGACAGGTTGGACAATTTAGCTTGTTCTCAAACCATGAATTCACACAATCATAACAAAATGAATGCCCACATTCACAACTCATTGGTACACACATATACTCAGAACATATAGTACATTCAACTGACGCCGCCACCTTCGTCAATAAATTTGACGTCAATGCTCGATCCTAAATGTTAGCCTCTTTCAATTAAACCCATTTCAGCCCACACTATACATACTAATCTACTCCATTGATCACTTTCATCTCCCATTACTCCTCTACTTTTATTAAACTGCAACTATCATATATGATGATCATCTCTTTGATTTTATATACAGGATACTTATTCTATATACCAATGATGGCTTAATAAGTGTGATAACAAATATCAAGTTTTCTATGTAATTGATGCGTTTTAGTTTAAAGTCTTCAGTTTTGGCTTTCAGTTTCAGTTTTGCAAGCCCAATTATCCAAAAATTTGAACATTTGGAGTATAGTTTTACTGATTTCGACGGAATCTCGATCTAATCTTAAATCGATATCACCAATTAAACCTCGTAATTTTTTGATTGCAAGTTTGAGTTGGATATTATCAGTTTGATTATGATTTTGTTTTGATTTTAGTTTCTTTTCAATAAATACACATTGATTTAAAATATAAGGTGATAGTATTATTTCATCAATAGGAAAATTTTCAATCGTCGATATTAGCTCGGCATATTTACCAAAAGAAGTGTAGTTTCTTAGTTGAATTATGAATTTGATCATTTTTGTTTTATCGGTTAAATCTTCACGAGATATTGATGATAATACTGCATTGGTTTCCTCATATAACCCTTTATTCATCAACATTCTTGAAAACATAATTTTATCGTTGGTTGTAAAATCTTTCAAATCATTTTGAAGATAGAAACCATGTAAATTTTCTTTGGTTTGATTTCCTTGTAATATATACAAGTCATACTTTATTTTATTATATGAATAAGTTCGAATAGTCTTGAGTAAATCAATTAAAATCTTTTTATTATTCATGTCTGATCTTCTAAATGTTTTAATAATCAACTCATTATCAGGGCGTACTCCTTTGCGAACAATGTCCAAAAACCCTTTATTAATACGATAAGACACCTGATCTTTCAATATTTTCCCATAAACATTCGAATTCCAAGGAATATCTTTCCAAAAAATTGATAAATACTTCTTCGGTTTATTGATAAATGGTGATAAATTAATATTGTATGGAGTTATTTGCGAGTTAATTTTGATAATGGATAATTTTTTTTTCAATCGAGTTTTTGTTGCTTTTGAAAAATCAGAATTATCTATCCATTGATGAAATTGGGCTTGGAAATTGGGAGCATGATAAGGATATGTCTTGATGAAACTATCAAATAGATTGTAAAGATAAATTTCGTTAAATTTGATTGAGTTCGTTTTAAATAACTTGAATAATTGTAAAAACTTATCGTGATTTGTATAATATTCACAAATTAATTGTTGGATTTTATCATTGATTTCAAGATTATGATGTTTTAAATCAATAATTAGTAATTCAATCATTTCGATATTGGAGTATTTAATCAAAAATCGCAACCAATTATAATAATAATTTGATAATTCATTGGGTGGAACTTTTTTGGAAATTTGTTTGAATTGTAATAAATGATTATTTGTAATAGTTTTTTTATTATTTTTCGATTGATTTATTATATCAAATTGCAAATTAATAATTTCTATATTGTATAATCGATTAAAATCATTCTTAATTAAAAATTGTTGAAAATTTTCGAGTTCTTCTTTTGTACCATACTTATGATACTGCTCAAGCATTATACCTAAAGATTGAGGACTAACTTGTAATTCATGATCAATCCAGCGCTCAAATATGTCTTTTAAATGTTCGAATAAACAATCAACATCAACTAATTCCATCAAAGTAATTTCTAGCAACTGACAATCTAATTGATTCTTGCATAGCTTTTGAAAAATTGATTTGGCAAAATCGATTTCATAATTTTGGATAAATGCTGATAATAGATAAGCCCAAGTTTTATAATTATATTGATTTTTACCGAATGCTAGATGTTGTAATTTTGGTAAATCATTCATATGAAAACATAACCAAATGAATTTTTGGAAAAAAAATTCATTTTTGAACATGATAGTTTCATAGTATTTACAAAAATCATATAACTTTGGAATTTTGCTATAAATATGGTTGTAAAATCGATAATCTATAGGTAATCTTTCAGTTGAATTATCGTACGCTTTATAACGAGGAATTTCTATTTCTGATTCTGATTCATACCGGAACAATTGAGGACTTGGTTCAATTGTTTTTTCGATTATATCATTGATAAATTGGGGATCATGATTATAATAATTTTCCATGATTAAGTCGTATTGTTGATTCTTCAATAAAGTTGAAAAACCTAGATCTGGATCTTGGCCATTTTTACTCGTGTTAAAATCATGCAAACTTGGCAGTGAACCTGGGTCTATTCTTGATCTAGAAGACTTTTTAAACCAATTTTCATGGACTTGATTATTGGTTGTAAAATGTTTGATAGTTGCCGATGTAGTCGATAAAATGGTTCCATTGTTGATTTTAAAAAGCCAGATAGTATACTTACTACAAAATTGAGACCTTCGTATCGCTAGAAGGTGCATTTACCCCAAATATTTGTTGTATAACCAAAGGCTTTAGTTGACTATCTTCTTGACTATAGCGTTAAATAAAAATCAACCGATTACTGGATTATATGCAGGAAATTCATGCTAAGTAAGAAGAATTCAATTTTACTAAACTAAGAGAGTTGAAGGAAGAATGTAGTTGCTAGAACAACCATGTAGTAGTTGGATGTAACAAGAAAAAGTATTTTGTTTTGAAACTTGAACTTGTCAAAAAAAAAAAAAAGAAAGAAGAGAAAGCATGAGTAACATGAATAACGAAAACTATGAAAACTATGAAAAGCATGAAAATATAATATAAACTACATGTAACATAAACTACATGTAATATAAACTACATGTAACATAAACTAGATGTACCATAAACTAGATGTACCATAAACTAGATGTAATAAACTAGATGTAATATAAATTATATGTATAACATGAAAAATGAAGACATGAATGTAAATGTATTTGAAGATGTATGTAAATGTATTTGAAGATGTATGGAATCATATTTAAAGCTTGTAAGAGAGCAACCTTGTAAAACCATACGCTTGTAGACTTGCAAGAGCGTCTGATATTTATACAATTAAACTTGCAACGATTAACGATGATGCCTGATAAAGAGTATTAGTAACTGTTTGAGCAATGATAATTGGGGGTTTCTAGTATAAAGGGACAGGTTTAATTGAAATGGGTTTTTTTAGTAAATTTGGTTCACGAATTCCATCAGTCTACAAAATGAAGATCTAATCAGAAACCATTGTTGGAAACTGAAGACAGTAATGTAAAAAAAATCCATCAAACATTAGTATCTGGTTAGTCATAACTGCAAAATGAGGTTATAGAGCGAACAAAGTCAGAAAAATCATACCACTTTCAGAATGTTCAAGAGAGTTATTAAACACATTTCAAATTCACAAGTTGTAGTTACAAACAAGACAAACTATCAAGCATAAACTATCAAGCATAAACTATAAGCATCAACTACCAAGCATAAACTATCAAGCATAAACTATCAAGCATAAACTATCAAGCATAAACTATCAAGTGTGGTTAAAACCAATGTAGTTACAATACAAGCAAAGTGGTTACAAAGTAGTTACAAACAAGTTTTATACAAACAAAGTGGTTACAAACTGGTACAAACTGGTACAAACTGGTACAAACTGGTACAAACTGTCAAGCTAATATTAGCTGTATTGGTAATTCATGAATTGGAAACCCTAATCAAGCTTATTAACCTGATGATGAGTCACCAAACACAAGTGAAGAATTCCGAATAAGCCATTTCCATTGATATATACATCCGTATCTACGCCTACAATGAGAGAATTACCTCATCTCATCTCATCTCATCTCATCTCATCGCTGGAATAAATAGTTTATCCGTCACACTAACAAATAGATAAACCATAAGGAAAAATCACCCACACACATACACATACACATACACATATATACTAACACATATACACCCACACAGAAACATTTACATTCTATTATATATGATGGTATAATGCAAGGCACGTGTGTCATCTTAGCGAGTTTAGTTGGACATGTTTCAATTGGTCGATTGATACCTCAAAACTAGGCTTATTTTCATTGTCTCAACCAATGATATTATTGAATAAGGTAATGACAAGTAAAAATTATGATTTTAATGAGTTGAAACCGACATTTGAATGCGGGTTTCAATTACAAATCTAGTCATTGTATTGAGGAGTTTTAAACTTGGATTTTTTTATTATTAATATTTGATTTTTTGGGTATAAATTTTTCTTTTTATCATATTTCAGCTAAGGCTAAAATCAACCTTAAAATTTTGCGTGATTTTTCACGAGCTGTTTTTACTATAAAAGATTGGGATTATCTCTTACAAATTGATATTGAGTAATGGTAACAATCTCAAGATAATTTTTCAATGGCTGCCCTTGGTGAACATTTTCCTTAATTTTGATTGAAATATGATTTCCGATAATGAATCTGACCACTCGTGTAAAGTGAGACTTGGCGACATATATTTGAATGATCACCGTTTACAACTGGGATTACCTTACAAAGAAGGTCAAGACTCAGAGCTAGAACAAGAAAAGAACCAACCTCAAATACAAGAACAAGAGCAAAAACAAGAACAAGACCAAGAACATGAAATTATCCAAACCCAAAATCAAATCCAAGAAAAACATCAAAGACAACAACAGCAACAACAACAACAAGAGCAAGAACAGCTGTTGAGCGACTTCAATGTTCCATCTCCTTCTTCCAAAAAAATATCAATTAGTGATAACTTAAGATTATTTATCAGTCGTGCTGACGATGATGGCGACGAATGTTTAAATACAATAGATTTCAATAGAATGAAAATTCCTACTGATGGTGCTTTAAAAAAACGTCGTGATTCTAGTCGATCAAATGGTTCTTCAATTAGAAGGAGACTTTCTCGTTCATCAATAGATTCCGAGCCTGATTCCCATGCTTCAAGATCATCACAAGAAACTGAAGAAGATGTCTGTTTCCCAATGTTAAGGGAGCATGTTAGAATTAAAGGTATTGATTTTGACGAAATTGAAGAGTTTATCAAAGATGAGTTACAAGAAAAGGAATTATTTAGAGAAAAGTTTCTTAACGATCAGAATTCAATTGAAGTTCCTAATTTGTATAAGAAACCTTCAGCAACTTCAATTAAATATACTCCCAAGTATTTTCTCTCAAAACTTAATACAAGAAAAACTCGTGATGATGTTAATATTAATGTTTATGATGAAAAGGATGTGATAAATAACAATGTTAATGATGATAGCAAAAATCATATCGCCATTGATATTGAAGATGATAATATAAATTTTTCAAGTGCTTCCGATAATACCTCAAGTTCGGACCAAGTCAAATTTGGTCAAACCAGAATCCAATCAGAAGAAAATTTGTTCAAACAATTACGTCCTCGGTTTTCTTTTTTCAATTCTGAAAATGAAGAAACTATTCATTCTCCTGACATTCCTGGTTTACTTGCTCCTGGCCAATCAGTACAACAATTATTCAATAATGGGGATGCTACTTGGTGGTTGGATTGCTCTTGTCCCACAGATTCAGAAACGAAAATGTTAGCGAAAGCTTTTGGAATTCATCCTTTGACCGCTGAAGATATCAGAATGCAAGAAACTCGGGAGAAAGTTGAATTATTTAGAAATTATTATTTTGTTTGTTTTCATACTTTTGAACAAGATAACGAATCTGAAGATTATTTGGAACCAATCAATGTTTATATTGTTGTCTTTAGAGAAGGAGTTTTATCTTTCCATTATTCACCAATCAATCATCCAGCTAATGTTAGAAGAAGAGTTAGACAATTACGTGATTATGTTGATGTTTCAGCAGATTGGTTATGTTATGCTCTTATTGATGACATTACTGATGCATTTGCACCAGTTATCACTAGTATTGAATATGAAGCTGACATGATTGAAGATTCGGTATTTGTTGCTCGTGAATCAGATTATGCAATGATGTTGAGAAAGATTGGTCAAGCAAGAAGAGAGGTTATGACATTGATGAGATTATTGGCAGGTAAAGCAGATGTGATTAAAATGTTTGCCAAGAGATGTCAGGATGAAGCAACTTCTGTTTTACATCATCCTGTGCATAATAATCATGGTGTTAGTGCTACACTGATGTCAGGTATTGTATCTCCTCAACCAATTAATGTTACAAATCATATACCATTTTCTGGTAAAGCCGTACCAGCTGCTCCGTCACCTCCACCAATAAATCCACAAGCTAACGTTAATTATCATCAATTCCAAAGGGTTCAGCAACCTCGTGCTGATATTGCTTTGTATCTCGGAGATATTCAAGATCATGTGGTGACAATGTTTCAAAACTTAGTAGCTTACGAAAAGATGTTTTCAAGATCTCATGGTAATTATTTAGCTCAATTACAAGTTGAGTCTGTAAACTCGAGTAATAAAATGACTAATATGTTTTCAAAAGTTACTATCATTGGTACAATTTTAATTCCTTTGAACCTCATTACTGGATTATTTGGTATGAATGTTCACATTCCGGGTCAAGGGGGTCATACCTTGTATTGGTTTTTTGGAATTATTGGTGTTATGATTTTAATGGTGTGTATCGCCCTAATTGTTGCTAGCCGTTGGTTAAATAAAATGAATAAACCAGAAACCGATAAACCAAGCTCCAAGTCAATCAAAAGCTTCAAACTTAGACAAAGAACCAGAGATGGTTCTAAAAGTATACTCAGTTTCCCAAACAAAGATGATTGATGCATCTACATGTTTTTTTATAATTTTTTTTTCTTTTTCATAAGTAGCAATGATTTTAATTTATTTGTAACATTTTTGAAAGGTTGATTATTATTGATTTAATCTTTGTACAGGCTATTTCCCAATTAAAATAAATTTATTTAACTATTCACTAATTAATAAAATTTTATTTAACTATTCACCAATTTCAGTATATGAATACCATCCACTTATGACCAATAATAAGAGTGCAATTAGGTTCAGCAAGAAGGAAAGAAATCGATGATTCAGATTTTTAGGTGTAATAGTATCAAAAATTACATTCACTCACCCAGTAAGAATATCTATATACATTGTCCCATAAACGTATCATCAAAAGGCTTTTGTACTTTGTATTCTAACTATTTAAAGAAATAAGATATAAAAGCTATCAACTTCAGCTTGTATTCAAAGCTAGTTAGCGCTTAGATAATTGAATGGAAAATTTATTGTCTATATAAAAAAGTTGGTTGAGGTAGAATATGGAAACATGAATGTTAAAGTTGGCTCAAAGAAAAAGCAGTGATAAAACAATTTGAATATAAAGAAAACTACTTGTTCACAATTAGTATCAACCAAGTCTTTATTATTTATACCATAATGTAGAAAAAAATAAACACTACATGCCGAGGATTTAAATAATGTTGATGAAAAAAGTTATAAAGGATATCAAATATACTTTTTGCCATAGATTATAGATAAACCATAAAACAATACACGAAACAATACACACACACACACATTCACTCACTCACTATCTCTCTCTCTCTCTCTCTCCCTCTCTCTCTCTCTCCCTCTCTCTCTCTCTCTCTCTCTCACTGTCTCCCACACACTCTCTCTTTAATATTATGAGTGCGTCAGCTTGTGTTCATCAAGGAAATCCCGCAAATGTATTATTATCATTCGCTTATTCTACGGAATGTAGAAGAGAAACTACATAAGTAAATGTTAAACCTAAAGCTATAAACGAAACTGTCATGTTTAATAGAAAATACATAGAACTACCATGTTTAATAATAATTACATATAAAACTACTATGCATTCTTTTTAATGCCTAGCAATTTTTTGCCAATGCAAAAAAATGCATTGGCAAAAAATTGCTAGAATTGTCAAATATTTTCCTCACCAACTGGTTTTTTCTTGTCACACCTAGGTATGTTATCAGCCAGTAAAAACTACTAGATTGAAATACCAATAACTTTATTATCAAACTCTCTATTATATTATTATTCAAGTTTTAGTCTTATTACCCTTTTTGCAACCATTTTAAACAAATTACCACATTAATGGTAGCGCACGACCAACTCAGCCCTACTATTGTATATGATTCAACCATACAAACTTCATCTATATCTATGAATGAGTGTTTCAACTATAGAACTATGTATATATATATATATATATATATATATATATACTTGATTATATCCACTATATATTTGTCAATATCTATGTATCCTTTTCTTTATCTATGTTTTTATTGTATCTCTTTTTCTTTAAGACCCTCCTACTTTTTATTTATAAATTAATGATATACCACCAATTTTTCTGTTTTTGTTTTTTTTTTTTGGTGAAACCCAGTGATAGTAGCTAGCACTATTCATATGCTGGTAGGTATACTAGGTTCTGCCATCTGTGACAATAGCTAGCTCACAAGTAATTGCTAACTTTTAAGTGCAACTGTTCGGCCCACATGGCAAGAAGCGGAATTTCTTTTTTCTTGACGGAGCTTTGAAGCGCAAATTAAATTTGGCACTAAAAAAATTTTTTCTCCTTCCCTTCTACTTCTTCTTCTTCTTCTTTATAGAAGTATAATCATCACAGGATATTCTTTCAATGAGGATCCATGAATGTATAACTGAACAATTACCTTAAACAATGATCTCCGATACTGAATCAATTCAATCGAGTAAAGCTGCTGAAACTAAAAATGTCGATGTTGAAGAATATTTAAATGATCATCGGTTGCAAGGGGGCTTACCCTTGAAAGATGATGAAGATCTCTCTAGAGACCCCAATACTTCCAGGAGATATTCTATTAGTGATAGACGCTATGATGATGATCTAAGGATTGATATGAATCGTATGAAAATTACTGGCCCTGCTGCCACAAGCAGCAGCGGCGGTGGCCGCCTTGGTGGTACCACCGGTACCAGTACCAGTGCCGGTGCCACTGGTGGTGGTAATGGTACTACTAATGGTACTGGTGCTGGTGATGAAGGCTCTAAAAGACAGCGTCATAATTCCACCAAGTCAATTGATTCTTCCATTAGGAGAAAGATATCTCGGTCATCGATTGATTCTGACCCTGATTCGCATGCTTCCAGGTCGTCTCAAGAAACCGAAGAAGATGTTTGTTTCCCAATGTTGAGAGAGCATGTTAGAATCAAAGGGGATGATTTTGATGAAATTGAAGAGTTTATCAAAGATGAATTGAACGAAAAATCTTTTTATAATCAAGCTATTGTAAATGAATCGAATCTTATTAAGAAAAATTCAATTACTCCTCAAAAAGTTTCTTCTACTTCAATCAAGTATAGTCCTAAATATTTACTTTCAAAACTCACCACTAGGAAAACTGTTGATGAAAATATCATTCCCGAAGATTTTAATGTTTATGACAAATTAAATTTATCCACTGATTCTGATAATACTTCTTCTGATCAAGTAAAATTTGGTCAAACTAGAATCCAATCAGAAGAAAATTTAAATGTTACTTATAAACAATTACCTCCAAGATTTTCTTTTTTCAATTCTGAAAATGAAGAAACTATTCATTCTCCTGATATTCCTGGTTTACTTGCTCCTGGCCAATCAGTACAACAATTATTCAATAATGGAGATGGTACTTGGTGGTTAGATTGCTCTTGTCCCACAGATTCAGAAACGAAAATGTTAGCTAAAGCTTTTGGAATTCATCCTTTAACCGCTGAAGATATCAGAATGCAAGAAACTCGGGAGAAAGTTGAATTATTTAGAAATTATTATTTTGTTTGTTTTCATACTTTTGAACAAGATAACGAATCTGAAGATTATTTGGAACCAATCAATGTTTATATTGTTGTCTTTAGAGAAGGAGTTTTATCTTTCCATTATTCACCAATCAATCATCCAGCTAATGTTAGAAGAAGAGTTAGACAATTACGTGATTATGTTGATGTTTCAGCAGATTGGTTATGTTATGCTCTTATTGATGACATCACTGATGCATTTGCACCAGTCATCACTGGTATTGAATATGAAGCTGACATGATTGAAGATTCGGTATTTGTTGCTCGTGAATCAGATTTTGCAATCATGTTGAGAAAGATTGGTCAAGCAAGAAGAAAAGTGATGACATTGATGAGATTATTGGCAGGTAAAGCAGATGTGATTAAAATGTTTGCTAAGAGATGTCAAGATGAAGCAACTACGACTTTACCACCTATTCAACCTAATTTTTCCAATCTTAATCATTGTGCTAGTCCTCAACCTTTTGCACCAATGTCAGGTATTGTGTCACCTCAACCTATTAATCTTGCAAGCAATTTAGCATCTGGCCCTGCTATGTCATCCCCAATGTCTCCACCACCTCAATCGAGTAACTCGCAAACCAATATCAACTATCTGCAATTCCAAAGAGTCCAGCAACCTCGTGCTGATATTGCTTTGTATCTCGGAGATATTCAAGATCATGTGGTTACCATGTTTCAAAACTTGTTAGCTTATGAAAAGATTTTCTCCAGATCTCATGGTAATTATTTAGCTCAATTGCAAGTTGAATCTTTTAATTCGAACAACAAAATGACCAGTATGTTCTCAAAAGTTACTATCATTGGTACAATTTTGATTCCATTAAATGTTGTCACTGGATTGTTTGGTATGAATGTTCATGTTCCTGGTGAAGGAGGTGACACCTTAGCCTGGTTTTTTGGAATTATTGGATTTATGATTGTTGTCGTTTCAACATTTTTATACTTGGGTCATCTTTGGTTACGTAAATTAGATAAACCAGAACCAGTTGGTGCAAGTTCTAGAACTATCAAAAGTTTCAAGCTTAGGCAAAGAACTAAAGACGCTGCTAAAAGTATCATCAGTTTTCCAAACAAGTATGATTAGGTTCAAATTAAGATCTGAGTCTTTAGTTTATTGATATTTTAATTTTATTTAATTTCTTGTAACAATTTTAATAGATAGATTGTTTTTGTTATTATTTTACATAATCTCTATTTACGATATGCCAGCTAATTTCTACTTTTCGATTTCTTCTTTTTCTTGATTGGCTCATTTTCAGCCTCGATCCATATATCATGTTTAGAATCTTCTTTAACTTCAGGGCCGTTTTTGTTATTAAAAGTTTCTTTTCTCCATTCTTGTAAATGCTTTTTCTTCGTGTATTTCCTCTTGTCTTTCATTCTTAATTCTCTAGGCCTGTAAGGGGCAAATTTTTTAATACCAATGAATTGATTCAATTGCTTGTCATCAGCAAGTAAGATTTCACGAGTTGATAAACCAAATGTTTCTGGGGAAACTTCACGATACTTGAACTTAAGTTCACTCTTACCTAATGAGCGGCCCCTTTCTTCATCAATTTCGTCAAGTAGTCTAGAGGTATTGGCTTCAACAATTTCGTGAGCCTTTTCCTTGAGTGACTCTTTTTCTTTTTTAAGTGATTTTTTATCTTTTAATTTATCCTTTTTAGACTTTTTGGATGTATCGACTTCAGATTCAATATCCTGAATTTCGCTTGATTTATCATCTTTAGCAGATGGCTTGAAGTCTGCCATGATTTCATCATCTTCGTCCCAATTAGGCTTTTCAATTTCAGCTTGGTAGTATTGTTCATCAAAAATTTGTGCCATTTTGTTATCCCAATCAGCATCATCAAAATCATCATTAAGAAGAGAATCACCGAAAACTTTTTGAATGACTTCATCACTGACATCGTCACCCACTGCCTCCTTAACCTTAGCTAATCTATCCATTACTTGATTAACTTTTGCATTTTTCTTCTTTTTTAATAAAGCCTCTGTCTCCTCTTTTTCTTTTATTTTTGACTCAATCTTTTTCTCTCTTTGACGTTTACGAGAATTGGTGTTTGACCTTCTTAAAGTAGCTTGATTTCTAGCATAAGAAACAATTTCTGCAGCATTAGCATCTTCGTATCTGAAATTGTAAGCATGCTCAAAATTTTCAACAGCATCTTCAAAATCTTCTTCAGCTTCACGATCAATCTTGTCAAGGTTTATAATTTTGTCACCCTTTTTAGGTATCCAGGATTGGTTATCAAGGAAAGCTTTCAAAAATTCCTCGGAATTTTCCTTTGGATCAGGTAAAGCCATGGGTATATCTTCGACTTCACGTTTTCGTTCCTTTTTCTTCAAAAAATCATCTTCTTCATCATCATCATCTGCATCAACATCATTATCAAAAGCTTTTTTAATTTCAGAAAGTAATTGATCTTTCTCCTCTTTCTGCTTTAAAGTATATGGCTTTTCTCCATCTACGGTTCCATATTCATTATCATCAAGTTCTTCATCTTTATAACCGCCTGCTAGCAAGTTCATTCTATGATAATCCTTCAAATATATTGGTTTATCTTTCGACTTATCTTGTTTTGATGTTGTTGTTTCTATCGAATCATCAAAAAATTTAACATCTGGATCTAACAATTTCTTAGGCTCATTTCTGATTGTTTGCAATACTTTTTCAATTCCTTCTTCCACTCTCTCGGTAATTAATTCCCCATATTCATCCTCTTCTTCTGATGATGAGCTCTCATCTTCTTCACTTTCACTGGTGATGTCTTTCTTAATGGTTTCAGCTGCAGATTTTTTAACTAAAACATCAACATCGTTGTTTTCTGTATCATTTTTAGCAGCAGCCTCTCTGGCTCTTTTGGCAGCAGACTTCTTTCTAGCCATTTGTTATTGATTTACAATATTCTTACAACTTTATATATCTCTATGTACATCTCGAATATTTCATGAGATGAGTAGTGCATATAAATTTTGCAACCTACAATTTTGCAACCTCAGTTGAAGGAAGAAGCTTTTCTTCATACCACCATTCATAACCTAATTCGCTCCTATTGAAGTCAAGGTTTTCACTAATGACTTTCCAAAGTAGGTGAATAAGATATTGCTGTTCATCAGATTTAGAATTTTGAATTAGAATCCAAATTTTATCTAAATTTGGTTTGAACCATGATAAAGGTAAGTATGGAATAAGATTTATGATGGTGGATATCGCGGCTTCTCTTGTCGTATTCGCGGTCAAACGATGTTCAAATTCGTATTCATGTTTTGGAGGAGTTGGAAAATACTTTGAATATTTGTCGCTCTCAATTTGAAGCTTATCTTTAACATCATTAGTTATTTTATTGGTCATATCATCAACAATGTGATTCATTGGTCGCTCAGAATTGTTTTCGTCGACAATATTGTGGAATTGAGAGCTTTTCACTTCTTCATCCATAATACTTAAGGTCGATGGTGCACTAATTTCTGATATTGGTTGTGCAGAACCTATTGCTGAATTAGATGAACCTTGCAATTCTTTGATCGGGAGGGATGGTGTATTGGCACATTTGAGGAAAAGAAAGTCTAAGAATTCATGAGCTGAATTTTCAAAAGGCGAATTATGATAAATAATTGGTGCTCCTAGAATATGTTTACCAATGGTTTCAACTGCAATACTGAGTTGATTAGCAGATAAGCTTCGAGGATGTTGATCAAATAGCATTTCAACGTATTTAATACAAGCTGGTATATTGTCAATTTTAGCTTGAGAGAAATAAACTAGTAACACCGAGTGAGCCCCTTCAATTATATCGTAAACATTGTATCTATTTGAATCGGCTAATCCAAAAGTTATTTCAAACAATTTTAATTTATATGATTCATTTGGAATTTTATTTTGTAAATAATTCTCCCATAAGCCAAACACAAATAATATTTTTGATTGGGTTATATAATTATTGTTAACAATTTCAGGATTTAAATTTATTTCTTGATAATTTCCAATCAAGAACATACTTAAATCTTCATAATTTTTGGACTTCTGGATTGATAACTCGATTGATAAATAGTAAACAAAATTATAACTATCAAACCCACCTTGACCTATTGATAATAAAATGAAATTAAGATAGTAAAGGTTATGAAGTATGAGTAACCCGATTTGTTGATATTGACTAATCAAATAAGCATTTGGTCTTTTGACCCAAAATCCTCGATTTGATTTTAAAAATCGAGTTAAGATACCTTGAAAGACAATAATTTCAGCAAAAAGAATCAGTTTCATTAATATCCAATACTGTTGATGTTTAGCTGATGTTTTAGAAGACGAATTTTTATCATTGAAACAAGATTGTGCTGTCTTATGATTCAATTCCCGATTAAAATTTAAAATTTTCGAGGTAATTTTCGATATTAGTTCAAAAGATGCAGAATTGTAAGGTAATTTTTCCAAATAAGCTTCCAATAAAAATGACAATTTGTTCATATAACGAATCACTGGTTTCTGCATAATTACTTGTAATGATCCAGGATCATCATTGGTATAAAAAAATTCTTGATAAGAATTAGTTGAATGGGGAGAATAAAATAAAAAATCCACGAGTTGATCAATTATAAATTCGGTCGAAACATGTTTAGTATATGATTTAATATGATTTTTTTTATCGAAAGTGATTGATAAACTTAATAAACTTAAATAATTAATATTGACAGATTGAGAAGGACTTATAGTAGAATTAAGACAATTTGAAAATAATTTATGAATTTTTTTATCCCAATCTCCAAAAAACCATTTATATTCGACGACATTTGCTTCAGTATATAATTGATCTCTTACATCATTTGATAATAACATTCCCGAGATTATTGGTATAACTTTCCAGCTATTACTTAATTGATCATAATTGACAAAATTGGTCAATTCTTTTAAAATTATTTGATAATAACTCTTGATTGATAATGTTGGTTGACTTACTTTCAACTTTTTATCGGTAATTAATTTAAACACTTCAATAATTGAATAACTTTCGAAAATTGATGTTGATGTCGAAAAGCACACCGGATTATTCAAAAAACTAGCTATCAAAAGTCTCAAATTATGTTCTTGCTTGATATATGGTAAGTAATGATACATATATCCCAAGACTTTATTAACATTGGTGTCCCCCCGAGGATTTCTCAATTCATCAATCAAAAAATCCAACTCTTGAGGGCTAGCATTTGCATATGAAGCAACAGGTCCATTCCCAAGTAATCTCCGCCCTTGTGGACCCAATTGTCCATACAATTTACTCATAGTAGATAAAGATAATGATTTACAACCAAATAATTTTCTATTGTGGAGACGAAATTCTCAATTTTTAGCGTCTGAAATTTCCACTAACAAAAAAAAATTAAATTTATTAGTAAAGAAAATGACAAGAGATTGTAGAGAAAATGGTAATAAATTAATATATTTTGTTATTAATATTTACTAGAATTGAAGATAATTAAACATAGTATATTTTTCGTAAAAAAAATCGCTTGATTTTTGTTGAATTTTCTGAAATTATTGGAAAATGATGGTATTAATTTTAATAACTCCATCCTTCTTTGATTCATGTTAACAAGTATGAAAGCAAAAAAATCATCAACCCCAAAAATGTGTTTTCTGGTGTATTTCATCTGCTTCTTTGTCATAATTTTATTTCCATTTTTATTTTAATTTTAATTTTTATTCTTATTCTTATTCTTATTCTTATTCTTATTCTTATTTTTGATTTTGTTCATTAGTTGTGTTTTCGGTTTTTTAAACCCAATCGACTGGTGTTTTCAAAACTTGAAGTAATTTGTCTTCTTCTGAGCCTTTTTCAGGATGATGGTCATAGACCCAAGAGGCGGTGGCAGGTAAACTCATCAAAATCGATTCTATACGAGAACCAGGAGTTTGTAATCCGAATTTTGTTCCTCTATCCAAAACCAAATTAAATTCAACATATCTACCTCTTCTAATTTGTTGCCAGTTTTTTTGCTCTGGAGTAAAAGGTTGATCTTTTCTTTTGATAATGAGAGGCACATACGATGGCAAATACGCATCTAAACAAGATTCAACAATTTTCAAGATTTCATCAGCAGGTTTTGTATCAAAATCATCGAAAAAGATCCCCCCAACTCCTCTAGTTTCATTTCTATGATTTATAAAGAAATATTCATCACACCATTTCTTATATTTAGGGTACAATGTTGGATCAAATTTATCTAACGCATCTTTATGCTTTTGATGAAAATGAATAGCATCTTCTTCATACAAATATGAAGGTGTTAAATCGGCACCTCCACCAAACCACCAAGCATCAACTTCTCCACTTTCTGGATTATAAGTTTCAAAATATCGATAATTGGCATGGGTAGTTGGAGCATGAGGATTTCTAGGATGTATAACCAAACTTAATCCACAAGCAAAGAACTTGGCTGAACCATCAGCGGCATGACTTACTAAATTGCTATGATCAGCTTTCATCCTATCTACCGCCGATTTGGGCAAACTTCCATGAACCACAGATATATTAACCCCTCCTTTTTCAAAAGTAGTACCATTTTGTAAAACCATTGATTGACCTCCCCCTCCATTATCACCTCGAGTCCAACTATCAGTATGAAATCCCACTGTATCTAAAGCAGCAATTCCTTGAGTAATTTCTTGTTGTTTCAACCTTACCAAAGCTTCCATTCTGTCTCTGATTGGAAGCTCAACATTATGAATCTGATCTGGAGTAATCATACTGAACTAAACTATCGTTAAAACGATTACAATTATGATTATAATAAAAATCAATTAAATATTTCACCAGTTTGTTAAATAATGCACCTCGAAAAAATATTGGAGCCTTACAAAAAAAAATTGGATGATTTTTGACAGTAAACCGTTCGATTACACCAATAATAACACCAGGTCAAACCTATCAACCAGGTGATAATCATCAAATATCTTACAACTATTAATAGTAATTATATTTATTAAAAAAAAAATCTTAAAAAAAAGTAAGTGTCTAAATGAAATTAATAATTAGAATTTTCAAAGGTATACCCATACAAAACATCATAAACGAAGTAATTTAAACCCGTCAAAAATAATAGAAAGCTAAATCTCCATGAGCTAAATCTTTGTAAGCTTACTCCTTAAGCTTATTCCTTAAGTTTAATCCTTAAACTTAATCGTTCTTCTTCTTCTTCTTTTGTCTATTACCTTTAGGAACTCTTGCTAACCAATATAATCCAATACAGAAGATAATATTAATGAAAATAAATGAAACAAAAATACCATAATTTCTCCATCTTTGATCAAAATTTGCATTGGATGTAGCTAAGAAAGCATTGGTTGAAGCCATTTGACAAAATTGACAGTTAGATGTTGCATCTGGATCTACTAAATAACCCCCAGCTTTAGCAATATATGGAGCCATAAATGAACCACAAGTTTCACCTTGAACTGGTTCAAAATTTAATAATTCAGGTGTAGAACACACAACATTGGTATTAGCTAATCCAGTGGCTAAAATTGCTTGAATCAAATAAGTAAAAGGATTAGCTCTATACATGAAAATCCAGAATCCTGGCATAGCATCTGGTCCTGCTAAAACACCACAGAAATTTAAACACATAGTAAACATTAAAACGGCAATATTGGCTGCATTTTGATCACTTTCATTAAATGCAGCACAAAAATGACCCAAAGTTGTAGTATAAATATAGAAAGCAGTTAATAATAACCACATCAAAACTCCTCGAGAATTAACAGCGTCAGTTGGTTCTGCATTTTGATAAAGTCCAACTGGATAATACCAACAAAAGAAAGCTAAAGTACCAACAACAAATTGATAAGGAAGTTCTGAACTAATTTGGGCAAGAATAAAAGTTACCCAACTAAAAGTTCTAGATGGAGCTTCTCTAACTTCATAAATTTCTCTTTGTTTAACATAATATGGTAACATTTGTTGAACTAATGTATTGAATGGCATAAATGACATAAAAATAGCAAACATTTGATTTTGTAACCCTTGCATTGATTTATTAGCTTTGAAAAATGAAAACCCATTAAATAATGCAGCACTAACAACTAAAAATAATTTGGAATAAATATAATTTGGTGATCTCCAATTTTGTTGGAGAACTCTCCAAGTAACAATAAAATATTGTTTCCAAAGTGGACTGGCATATTTCAAATGAGCATCAGCAGAATCATCTTTTGGTAATTTAACTAATTCACGTTCCATATAATCTAACTCTTTTAATACTTCTTGATATTCACTAGAGTTTTTCCAAACTTCAAAATAATCTTGATTAGCTTTAGAACCTGGAGCAGCCCCAACAACTTCCAACATCCATTCAGCTGGATTAGCTTGTGGAGGACAAGGATTAGCTCCATATTTTTCAAAATAGTTAATTAAAGTAGAACAATTTTCACCTAAATCTCCAAAATACACAGTTTTACCACCAGCTTGTAAAAATAACAATCTATCAAATTCTTTCAACAATAAAGCTGAAGGTTGATGGATAGTACACAAGATAGCTTGACCGTGATCAGCCAACTTTCTCATTAATTTACAAACTGACCAAGCAGTTTGCGAATCTAAACCAGAAGTTGGTTCATCTAAAAATAATAATAATTTAGGTTTAGCAACTAATTCAACACCAATTGTTAATCTTTTTCTTTGTTCAACATTTAAACCTTCACCAGCAACCCCAACTAAAGCGTCAGCATAATTCCACATTTCCAATAAATCAATAATATATTCAACGTAATCATCTTTTTCCTTTTTAGATGTAGAATCAGGTTGTCTTAAATAAGCGGAAAATCTTAAAGCTTCACGAACGGTATTTGTTGGTAAATGTAAATCTTGTTGTTGACAATAACCAATAGATCTTTGGAAAGAATTATCTAAAGGATGACCATTAACCATTCTAATACCATCAGAAATAATCCCAGTAGTAACCCGCTCAGATAAACAATTTAATAAAGTAGTTTTACCAGCACCAGAAGATCCCATTAACGCAGTCAATTGACCTGGTTTGACCCAACCATCAACATGATTAAGAATAACTCTGTCCTCACTTTTAATTTTCACTTGATAAGTTAAATCCCTCCAATGGAAAATTTGGTCTTGAGTTGGAACTTTATCAACATCTTTATTAATACCCGAATCAATATTAGGATTTTTTTCTGATTCTTGAATAGCACCTATTGGCACTTTTTCTTTATTACCCCCAATTTCTTTTTCAGCATCTTGTAATTCAGCTTTATATTTTGCATGATCCTTCTTTTTCTTTCTCAAACTTCCTTTTAAGAATAAAGCAATTTCACCTTTTTGCATTGATCCCTTATTACCTTCACATAATGCAATATAAACCACTAAAAAGAATAAAATATAGGCAATAATAATACCAACATTTCTCCACTTATGAGAGTTGAAATATTGATAAGATTCACGAAGATAATCAGTACCTTGAACCATTGAATTACCAGCAACAGCACCAACTGTAGAACAAATTCTTGAGGATTCAGGAATATTTTCATAACCAGGTCCCATTGGTACATAAGAAGCACACTCAAATTCTCGATCATGAAATTCGTTAACCATCAATGATTCAAAAACATAACTAACTGGATTAATCCATCTAATCCATTTAGCCCAACCCAACATATATGGGAATGGAATAACAAACCCAGTATAAATAATCATCGCTAACAATAAAACAGTAGCAGGAGTCATAGCTCCGGGTAAGGATGTAGAAACAGCCCCAATAGATCTGAATAAATGAGACATTGTTAAAGTACATAAACCACAACATAACCAATAAAAGAAAAATCTCCCGGGATTTCTTCTGAAATTAACCATAAAATAAAAGATGAAATTGAAACCAACTGACATTAATAATTTGACTGGTAATTCAGAAATAATTGACGCAAAAGCATCAGCAGATGGACGATATAGAGCGTATTGTTTATGTTTTTCAACAATTGGTCTAGCTTCGAAAAGTGACATAATTTCTAATAATGAAGCAAAAGCATTAAATAAAACGGCAAAAAACATTGAAGCACCACGATAATAGAATGATGCAGTTGTTTGAGATAAATTATAGAAAACAGATGATAAAATTAAACCCATAACAATTTGACCAAAACAAGAAACTATAGGGACAGAAGGATCACCTTTCATACGTAAGAAATTTCTGTTAACAATATATTTTACTTGCATACCAAAAGATACTGTATAAGGAGATTTTGGACTAACATGTTTAGCTTGTCTAGCATGATGAGATTCTTGATATTCTTTTTTGGCTAATTCTTGATTTGATTGATTAATATGAGCATCAATTTTAGCAATTAAATTTTTATATTCTGGAGATTTTTTCCAAAATTGTTCAAATTCTTGAGCTGTTTTAGGTACTTTACCTTCAAAACCTTGTCTTGGAATTCTTTCATCTGGATTAGTTAAAGAAGTTAAAAAATCGGCAGTAGTTTGTCTTTGAGGACATTCCCAACCCATTCTTACGAAATAATCTTTAGCTTCATCACCTTTACCAAAATAAATTTGATAACCTTCATAAAGAACCACAACGTTATCAAATAAATCGTAAGCATCTTGAGAACATTGATAAATGGCAATTAAAGGAGTAGCTTCTAAAATAGCGGCTGAAGTTTTCAAGGCACGAATAAATTCTAAAGCAGTGGCTGAATCTAAACCTCTAGTAGCATTATCCCAACATTGAATATTGGCTCCTGATAAAGATACTTCAGCAATCGAAACTCTTTTACGTTCACCACCAGAAACCCCTCTAATGAAATCATTACCGACGTTAGTATTTCTAGTATGAGATAAACCATAAGTAGCCATATAAACTGAAGCCATATGTTTAGCATATTCTTCACGATCTACACCAGGACCTCTATTAGCTGGAGTTCTCATTCTTGCGGCAAATTCCAAAGTATCACCTACTGATAATTGGGGGAAATGATTATCAGTTTCAGCTGAATAAATTACATCACCTCGATGATGCTTTTCGATATCTTTTTGAGTTAAACCATCATAAGTTATGATTGATTCTTCACCAATTTCAAAACCATAAGTATGAGCGGCAATAGTTTTCAACAAAGTTGAACAACCAGACCCGGGTCTACCTAAAACCACGGTTACTTCACCTGGTCTCATCATAGCATCCATAGGTTTTAAAATATCAAAATATCTTGATTGATCTTTTTTTTGGAAATTTCTTATGAATTCGGTACTTACTTTCCAGAGAAAATTAGAAACAGTTGGTTGATAATCAAAATCGGAAGCTACACCATATGCCCTTAAATCACGATAAGCAACTCCTAATTTACTTGGTTTATAATAATCGGGGTCAGAATCGAATAATTTTCGAATATTTTTCACCCAAAATTTAGCATCGAAATTAGGAGAATCAGGATCCAAAGCTTCAATTTGATTATCTTCATAAGGAATTACTCCTGGAACTGAAGACATATGAGAAAGATATTTTTTCAACGCTACTGACGAGCTAATACTATCTCTTCGTTTATTTAAGGAGCTGTTAGTGTAAGTTCTTGCCAAATCCTGAATATCTTCATTGGTTTGGTCATTGAAACCATGATATTCGTTGATTGAATTCAATCCCGATGACGATTTATTGTCATCGTGATAATCGTCTGAGTCTTTCCCTAAGGAATTATCAGACACTGTCATAATGAAAGCTAAAAAACCCAGAAACAGAAACAGAAAATTATTTCGTTACAGTAAAAGATTCACTATAATGGCGATAATAACAGTATAAATATATAAAAGTAAAAATTCAATTTTTGCCAATCACCTCGTTTTATAAATAAAAACAAACTTTTTTATTTTTTATTTTCCGGTTTTTATTTTTTAAATTTTGACGGATAAAAAAAATGACCAAAAAAAACCCGTCCCGAATAATGTAAAATAAACAAACAAATAAACAATATTGAATGGATAAAAAAATAATTAAACAAGAGTAAACAATTAAATAACAATAGTTATATATTTAAATTATATACATCTATATAAAATTATTCTTCCTCTCAATGATTGTTATTGTTGGGAATCAGTTTTTTTACCCCCCCTATATATTTTATCATGGTTCCTAGTTAGAGTAATCTCCGCAAAAGCGGCTGACTGTACTAACTCCATTTTTGTCGTTTATTGTCGTTTATTTTGTCATGTTTTGTCTTTTTTTTGGTATTTTTTGTCATTTTTTGTCTATTTTTTGTCATTTTCAATTTTTTTTTTTTTTTAGTTTGCTACTGTAAACGAGGAAGGGCAGTGCACAAAAACGAGTTGAACCGAGCCACTATTTTGACTTGACTGAAAATGGCTTATTTCCGAATACCAACGTCATAATTCACAGATTACAAGAAAAACATCAATAACCATCCCTGCAATTTCAATAACATGAGAAGTTAATTATTTGTTATTACTAATGATTACTAAACTTTTTGAAATATTACTATTGACTATATACAAGAATAATTAAATAAATAAATATTAAATAATACATTAATACAATTAATTATAGGTTTTGATTAATTAATCAATTAATTTTGTATTTTGGTTAATAGTTTTAATTGCATTCTTGATCTATATTCAATTGACATCACAAAATGTGAGTCATAACCTAGTTTTTTCTTTTTTTCCTTTACACTTTTCTTTTCATTTTTATTTTTTCTTTCTTTCTTTTGTTCTTACTGTCTTCCTAATAGAACGAATCCAAAACTGTAGTTTAATTGTATGAGATTTTGAAATTGGAGTTAACTACAATAGGTATCTCCGAAACTGTTGGTGTAGGGTCGAACCGGCGCACATGGGGTGTTTCGGGTAGTAGTCATTCCGAAACTCCGAGAACTACATGAATAAGTTGTAAGACTGTTAAAGTAGAAATAGTTAAATTATACAAACTAAAAGTGTGAACATTAAATAACAGTAAATAAACTAATTTCAAATAGATTTTTGATAGGTGGAAGTCAATATAATCATTGAAATGATTATATTGAAATAACTACTGATGGTTTTCTTATTGTTCTCACTAATTAGTATAATACTATTAATATACTGCGTTTTTATGACTGTTATTAATGTGTTTTTCTATGACTATTATTACTATACTTTTATGTATATAATTACCATGTTTTTCAATGTTAAATTGTAATTTCTGAGATTTTTTTTTTCTTCTAATGGTTCCAATTTGATCTAGTTTCTTACTTTCATTTCTATTTCAACCCGAATTGGTTTTTTGATGGTATTTTTATGGCATTTTTATGGCTTCTAGAAGGTTTGAACGGTTATTTTTTATCCATCATTTAATACCTAGATAATTTCAATGTACATACACCATTATAGTTCGTTTTCATTGCATAAATTTTGTTAATCTAAGAGTATAGAAAACGCACAAATACAATCAAAGGAAATTAAACTGTTTATGGTTTACTAGACTTGAAATGGGCATGCTCTATGTTGGTATATAATTATGATGTTTCATTTCATTTCATGTGGTAAATGTTCGGATCGGCATTTTGTCCAATTTTTAGTTCCGGCAACCCCTACAATTATTTTTTTTTTTTTTTTAACTTTTTTTTTCAGCCGTTTTATTTCAAATATAAGAAATCAAAAAAAAAAAAAAAAATGATTTTTTCATTTCAACCACAAGCCACAAAATCATTTTTCAATTTTAAACTATAGCTATAGAAAAATCATTGATAAAATAATTGCTAAATACTTGTTATTATTGCAATGAATGCTCCCGGTTTTGAAAGAAAAAAATAACTATAGCCAAGCTATTTATTAGCCGATCATCGGCCTCCCATTTTTATAGAATATAGTAAATCAATTTTATAGTAAATCAATTTTATTTTATCAATAACTGTCTATTTGAGGAAGCATACTTTCTATGATAACTTTGATCTACAGTAGTGTATTTTAGTTATGATATCATTGATTTTCATCTAGATTTCTGCTTATGTTAGTTCAATATCTATTTCTCACTTTTTTGGTTAATTTGTCAAAAACTGACAAAACTTTTAATAATACCGAGATTGTGTACATAAAGTACACAATTGAGTAAAAAAACAACCGCACCAAAACTCAACTCTAACGATCGACTCCCGTGTCCCACTTATTCTTTACACAAAGCATTCTTTTATTGTAGTCATTTCTATAATCATCAAACTGTTGAAGACTCTCCTTCAATCCAATACTCGTTGTATGAAATCACAAATAAAGTCAACTTTTTATATTACAATGTCAATATTTGATATAAATTACAACAGGCTTATATCTTGTGACTCCTAATCTTACTTTTATCATAAACCTATAATGATTTTTACAAGTCACAAATATCAAGTGGGTTTATATTTAAGGTTTACCTTTCTTTCACACAATGTATAAATACTTTTTCTACTCTTGGACTTACTGTCATGGAGAATTCCACCCTCATTTAATTTATAATTTATCCGATATAGTGTAACGGCTAGCACGGTTCGCTTTCACCGAGCAGACCCGGGTTCGACTCCCGGTATCGGAGTTTTTTTAAAAACTTAACATTTAGTTAGGTTTATTTTTTTATTACTTTCAATTACGCTATAAATAAGCTTATTTTTTTTTTTTTTAGCAGGTTGTTAATTTTCATTGTTCAAAACTCTTATTTGAGCTTGTTATTCTTAATAGTTTTCATTTTTCAACCAAAAATTCTATAGTTAAATTTTTGTTAATATGAATTCCTGCATATTACTAATTTTGGATTTTGGATCTGATTTTACAACCATAAACAATCATAGTAACACAATGGTATTATAATAAATTAGAGGCCAAATTGATTGATTATGAGTGATGTTATGGTTGCAAACGAAGGTGAAGTTGCAATACTGGCAGATGATTTGGATTGTTTTATACGGGGGCTACTCCAATTGAACTTAAACGAGTCTTCAATTTCGACCTTGAATTCATTATCCAGATTTATAAATAATCCCAATCATGACACATTGTATATATTAAAAGTTGGCAATGATTATCAAATATCTGGTGAATTGACTGATTTATTTGATTTTGAACAAATCTTTATGTTAATAAAATCAAAAGGGATACTAAATCTGTCAATTAGTTTGAATAATCAATTAAATATAATAAATATACCCAAAGCTAGGAATGATAGTAGTAATAGTGAAACTATTGAAAAATTGCAATCATTGATCAAGTTTGGTTTGAAGTCTTATTTTGATTTGATAATTAATCATGATTCAAACATTAATTCCACTTCTTTAGCTAAAACTAGAAAAAAATTTGATGATTTATCTTTATCATTACAGCATTTACAACAAAGAATTCAAATTCCCGATCTTTTATCTACTACACATCCAAAATTATTACCTGTTTTACAAAACCCAGATAATTCGTTATTATTTGATCAATTGGTAGAAGATTCAATTTTTTTAAATGAATTGACTACTATAGTGAACAATTGGATTCGAGAAATTCAAATGGTAACTCGATTAGATCACGATCCTTTAGATGGAGATTCAATTATTGATGAAATTCAATTTTGGAAATCTTTAGAGTTCGCTTTACTATCAATAAATTCACAGATTAACTCACCTGAAGTGAAAATTTCTATTGATTTATTAACCAAAGCAAAAAGATTTCATATAACTTTAAGTTTCCAAAATGACACTGAGTTAAATAATAAGTTAATTCAAGCCAAATTATATAATTCAATTTTAAAAGATCTACCTGTCGAAGAATTAAATTCCTTGCTGTATACTGAGACATTTTTTGATGATTTTGAATCCACAATTAATAATTTTTTCAATCAATTTAAAAATAAATTTAAAAATATATCTAATTTTCCAGTACAACGAAGTTTGAAATTGATTGAAATCTCGATTGTTGATTTTATCAACAAGCTAGTTCAAATTTTGCCTAATTCATTAATTTTATCCTCACCTTTAGCATCTTTTTTGGAAACTTATAAACAGCTCAATTTACAAATATTCAATACTATCGATCAGAATTTGAAACTTATCATAAATATTCTTCGGGAACTACTTCGAAAACGTCAAGAAAAATTTATTGTCATTAAAATAAATCACGATTTGTATGATAAACTCATTTCGAGGCTAACTGATTTGAAATTATTCTTATCAAATCATTATCAATTATTATCTTTATTAGAAAATTTTGAAGACTCTTCGTCTTTTGACCAATCAAGGAAACTTACTGATGCTTACAACAAATACATTCTTCCAATAAATCCGCTTGACTTGTCAGTTGCTGGTTCAACGATTTGGTCTATGAATGAACAAAAATACAATGAAGTTTCCCAAAGATCTATTAAATTTGTTATCAATAAATTAAATGAATCATTCGCAAAGTGTGTTTCATTTTCTGAATTTTTGTATGTTTACAACAGACTCAATTTACGTGAAAAAAAATCCAATGACAACTTTCTCTTATTGATTAGTGACGAGTATAAATTGAAAATTTTAGCTTCTGCTGAAAATGAAGTTGATAAACTAATTATTTCAAATTCAGACGATTCTTCAATTTCCAAAGCTATTAAGTTTTTCAACTCAAACCAAACTCTCACATTTTCAGAAGTTATACCGATCACAACGATTTTAAAAAGGAATCAAAGTTTAATTTGCAGGTCGGAGTTTTATTTTTCTTCATTGACTAAATTATTAGGAGATAACTGGAACAAATATTCAATCGGAACTAGAATAGAGTCAAAACTAACTAATTTCACTAATAAGCTAAACCCTTTAAAGTTATGTCAAGATTGGATAGAATCAATTCATGGGAAAATATTGCAATTAGAAAAAAATGGATTTGTTGTTAAGATAATAAGTACAGCTAAAGAAAACGAATTTGACTTAATACTAAATTTCGACTCCAGCTTAGTTGATGAATGCCATCAAATCCATGAGCTAATAAGTTTAGGGTACAAGGTACCGACCAACACAATAATCAATTATGGTAAGGTTAATAAATTATATCCTTTTATAGTGGGATTGCTGCAGCAAATAAGAATTTTGAAGCATATTTCTACTTTTCAATTAATATCAAATGGTCTTAATTATGCATTTTTACTTGAAGGTCAGAAACAGAGCCTTCTTAAACATTTAAGAGCATTATTATCAGTGGAGTGGCTATACTTACTACAGGCAGTTGAATTAAATGCTTTAGTTGATGATGCAAATAGGGGAGACAGCTTATTGGAAGTACTGTCCATGAAAACTTTGAATGAATTTCAAGAAGAAGTAAACAAGCTTTATTCTCAAGTTACTAGGTTGATCAAATTCAATTCAAACTTGTCTCAATTATTTCTTGAATTGAGGACGAGTTTATACAATAAAATAGATCTAAAAGTGATTATCGACAAAATCAACGAGGAAGTAGCGAAATTATCAACTTCCATTGTTGATGGCACTGATCAACTAGAAGCTGATATCAATAGGGAGATACAAGATATATTATTAAGTAAATGTGGTCATCAATTGTTGCATTTGAAATCGATGATTTCAAACCATAAAGCGTTAGAGAATTCACTGGAAGTCAGCAGACCTGAGCTTGGGCCATTGATAGAAATTATTCCAGAAATACGTCATTCAATTGTGATTCAGGATCAAAATTTTACAATTGATCCTCTGTTCTCAGATTCAAGGCAAAAATTATTACAGTCACTTAGCGAAATTTTAAATATTGTTGAATTACAAAATGGTGTCAAGATTAACTCAAAAATCAATCGCGTACTCAAATTCAAACTAGATTCAAATTCTAAATGTAAAGCGTTGATAACGAATATCCTACAACAAATTGATATATTATATGAGGATGGGGTAAAATACTTGAATAAATGGAAAATGATACAGAATATGTGGGAATTGGATTTAGAATCTGCTGGTGATCTAGAAAAACTTGGATTATCAACGACTTCTGACTTGTCCGCATGGTTGATTGCTGCTAATGATATTTTGAAATCACGATCTATTTTTGACAATTCAGAAACTTCAAAATCTTTTGGTAAAGGGTTTTTGAAGATTGATTTTCTCAAAGTTCAATCTCGAGTGAACATGAAATTTGATAATTTTCAAAACAAGTTTTTTGAAAAGTTCGGCAATAAATTGCAAAATGAAATAACTAGCAAAATAGCGATTTTGAAAGAAGCTAAAAGGTTTTTAAACTTAAGATTAGACATCGATGGTAATATCTCGAATTTAGTTTCGAATATTAATGATTACATACGCTATAGAATGGAGATTGTGAATTGGAATGATAATTTGGCAGTTTATTCGAAATGTCAGCTATTGCTTCAAAAGCTTAGATTTAAGTTCAGTTCTAACTGGACTTATGTTGAGCAGTTTGAAAATTTAATATCGGCCATTAGGTCATTATTATCTATTAAACAGAAAATTATTGATACCAACGAGGAAAAAGTTTCGTCCAGAATTAAGTTGGAAGGTGAAAGAGTAAGTGAATCATTGGATTCTTTACTCAAAGATTGGAGATCAAGAAAACAGTTACCACAGAACTCAAGACCCACTTCTGCAATAACCACTTTATCGAACTACCTGAAATTGGTTTTCAATTTGATTCAGTCAGTAGATCAGATTGATAATGTGTCAAAGTTGTTAAACATTCCTTTTTCATTTGATAACGATCTTTTTGTGGTAAGTAAAGAAATTGATGATGAAAAAGCGATATGGTCTTCAATAAATACACTATGGGATGAGTTCAACATGATTCAATTGTGCAAATGGAGAGACGTACAACCAAAAATATTAAGAAAACAATTAGATGATTTATTATCTAAATCAAGGAGTTTGCCTGGCAATGTTCGTCAATATACCGCTTTCGATGAGATACAAAGCATCGTTAGGTCTCATTTGAAAAATTTTGCATTTTTGAATAACCTCAAAGGAGGATCGATGCAATCGAGGCATTGGAATATATTATTACACCAAATAGGAAGATCAAATTTAATTTCTGAAGAGATGACTTTAGGTGATGTTTGGAGTTTGAATTTTTCACTCAATGATGTCACAATAAATGAAATGATATTACAGGCTAATAATGAGCAAACCATCGAGGAAAACTTGAATAAAATATTTGCCAATTGGTCTAATACTACATTTGAATTGTTCAATTACAGTAATAAGTGCAGATTGATTAAGAATTGGGACTTTTTGTTTGAACAATGCAATGCTGATATCTCAACATTATCTAGTATGAAATCATCTCCATACTTTGGTCACTTTGAACAGCAAGTTACCGACCTCGAAACTAAATTGAACAAACTATACATCTTGTTAGATATTTGGATTGAATTACAACAACAATGGGTGTACTTGGACAGTATTTTTGGAAGCAACAACAATGAAATACAAAACTTACTTCCTATAGAATCAGCTAGGTTTAATAACGTCTCCTACGAATTTTTAGATATGTTGAAAAGAACCTACAAATTCAATTTAGTTATTGACACCCTATCGATTTCGAATATTCAAGAAACTGCAAACAGAATTCTAGATGGTGTGATAAGAGTCCGAAAGTCTTTGACTGATTATTTAGAGAAGCAAAGAGATCTATTTCCTAGATTTTATTTTATTGGTAACGAAGATTTATTAGAAATAATCGGTAGTTCAGTTGACATTGATAGGATAAATCGACATTTCAAAAAAATGTTTATTGGAATTGCATCATTGGATTTGAGTAAAGAAAGTTCCTCGATTGTTGCGTTAATTAGTGAGGAAGGGGAGAGAGTTGAATTAGTAAGACCTGTTTCTTTAATCAAATACTCTCGATTGAATGAATGGTTGAGTCAATTGGAAATAGAAATAAAATTGACCTTAGCTAATTTAACCGAGAGAGCTCTTGAGAAGTGCAATCAATTTTTTGAAGATACAAACGAAATGACCGCATTTGATATGATTGACAGTTTTCCGAGTCAGGTGTGTTCTTTATCATTGCAAATTGTGTTCACTAAGTTCGTGGAGATTTCAATCCGTCAGAAAGATCTCAGTTACTTACTTGATAAGTTCCTAAAAATTTTACACGTATTGACCACGCAAATTGGTGGAGAAATAACAGAAGTTCAACGAAAGAAAATTGAAAACTTGATAATAGAATCTTTGCACCAACGAGACATTATTACTACTTTATTGTCAACGAACAATGAGACAGAACTTTTCTATTTATGGGATATTCAACAACAATTCTATTTTGATGACGCTGCCACAGATCCAATGCAAAGTGTGAAAGTCAAGCATTCAAACGCGGAGTTTGTTTATGGCTTTGAGTATTTGGGAATGCCTGAAAAATTAGCTTACACACCTTTAGTAGACAAGTGCTATTTGGCGATGACCCAGGCATTGGATCAAAAACTAGGAGGTTCACCATTTGGACCAGCTGGTACAGGTAAAACAGAAACTATTAAAGCACTTGCAAACAACTTAGGTAAAATGGTTTTAGTGTTTTGCTGTGATGAGCTTTTTGATTACCAATCAATGGGGCGAATATTCTTGGGTCTTTGTAAAGTTGGTGCATGGGGATGTTTTGACGAATTCAATAGACTTGATGAAAGAATCTTGAGTGCAATTTCTTCACAAATTGAATCAATTGAGTATGGGTTGAGCCATGAAAGTCAAGTCATTGAAATTTCTAGCAAGCTTACGAATGTCCACCCGGAAACTGGACTATTTGTTACGATGAACCCTGGTTATTCGGGAAGATCTGAACTACCAGAGAACTTGAAGAAATTGTTTAGAAATTTTGCCATGACGAATCCTGAAAGTGAAAAAATCGCAGAAGTTTTATTTAGTTCTCAAGGTTTCATTTATTCTCATGAGTTATCTCGGGTTATTGTTCCACTATTCGCGGACTTAAAAAAGTTGTCAACCAAGCAACCACATTACGATTTTGGATTGAGAGCATTGAAAACGACGTTGACTAGATGTGGAAATTTGCGTAGAAAAACTAGTATCAAAGACGATGATGCTAGAATTTCAGAACATCGAATAGTATTGGAAAGCATCAATGAAGCGATTGCTCCAAAGTTGATTCTAGATGATGAAGTCCTATTAGAAAAATTGCGAACTCAGTACTTTCCAAATATTCCATATGAAACCATAGTTAATAATCAATTTGCAGCCAAGATTAAGAATTATGCTAATGAAAAAGGTTTAATGGTATCAGATAAATGGTTCAAAAAAATCAGTCAATTGTACGCGATGCAAAAATCCCACCATGGGATAATATTGGTTGGTGAATCTGGATCTGGAAAATCCACAACATGGAAGCTGGTTTTAAATAGTATGTCTAAAGTGGATGGTATTGAAAACTTGTCATATATAATTGATTGCAAGGTTATGTCGAAAGAAAAAATATATGGATCCATGGATATAATTACTCGTGACTGGGTAGATGGTTTATTTACAAGTTTATTGAGAAGAATTACTACTAACTTGAGAGGTGAACTTTCAAAACGGGTTTGGATTGTATTCGATGGTGATATTGATCCAGAATGGGCCGAAAATCTTAACAGTGTTTTGGATGACAATAAGATTTTAACTTTGCCAAATGGAGAACGTTTAGATTTACCACCAAATGTGAGGATTCTATTTGAAGTCGATAACTTGAAATATGCTACTCCTGCAACAGTTACCAGATGCGGTATGATTTGGTTTGATACCTCAATTGTGAGCACAAATTCTTTATACTTTTCTTTGCTTCACGATTTGGAAAATCAAGGAATTGAATTGACAGATGAGTGGACTCCAAATTCCATTGTACTTCTCTCAATACAAAGAGATTTTACTTCAAATGTAAAAGCAGGTATCAGTAGTGAGATTCTTTTGTTGTTGTTTAGTGAAGCACGAAAATACAACCATATAATGGACTTCAGTCTAATTAGAGCGATGAACACACTCTTAGCTCTCTTGAAATCTTATTGCCGTCGTTTGATCATTTATTCACTCACAAACAAAAATATGCCACCAGTTGACTGCATCAAATACACAAAGAAAGTGTTAAAATTATCGTTATTTTGGGGTTTCGCTGGCGATGCTAATTTGGAAGATAGAACTGCATTCGCTTCTTTTATATCAAGATTACCTTACTTTGAAGATTTAGAGGTAGGACCTAATTATTTTGAATATGACGTATCATTACCTGATGCTGAATGGATGCCTTGGAGTAGAAAGATTGATGTTGTTGATCTTGAGCCTAACCAGGTCAACTCGAACACAGTTGTACCAACATTGGATACAGTCATGCATGAATTCTTGATTTACTCCATTATAAACGAGCATAAACCTTTGTTACTTTGTGGACCACCTGGATCTGGTAAAACTATGACTTTTCTTGAAGCCTTGAGAAAATCTTCAAGCTTGGACGTACTCTCTTTAAATTTCTCGAAAGAAACCTCCCCAGACTCTTTGATGAAATCTTTGAAGCAATATTGTTCGTACAGAAAGACAAGCAGTGGTGTAATGCTTACACCTAAGATCAATGGGAAATGGGTAGTTGTATTTTGCGATGAAATCAATCTACCTAAAAGAGATAAATTTGGCACACAGAGAGTTATATCGTTGATAAGGCAAATGGTAGAGCATAACGGATTTTGGGACTCTACCGAACATCATTGGGTCTCGCTTTCAAATATTCAATTTGTTGGAGCATGCAATTCACCAAATGATCCGGGTCGTAATGCTCTCCCCAATAGGTTTTTACGTCATGCTTCATTGATTATGGTCGATTACCCTGGAAAAACTTCACTCAAGCAAATATACAAGTCCTTCAATTTAGCGGTTATGAAGTTTGTTCCAGACTTACGAGGCTTTGCCGATGCATTAACGGATGCTATGATTGAAGTGTATCTCGAGACGAAAAATAAATTGACAACTGATTTACAGAAGCACTACGTGTATTCTCCCCGTGAACTCACACGATGGTGTAGAGGATTGTTGGAGGCTTTAAAGGGATCCAATTCTATGGAGTTACACTCTTTAATTCGATTATGGTTTCACGAAGGGTTGCGCTTGTTTTATGATAGACTCTCAGAAGATTGGGAAAGGAATTGGACAAAGACTTTGTTTAAAGAGAAAATCATGGAGTTTTTCCCTTCTATTGATTGCTTTAAAGTCACACAGGAGCCAATTCTATTTTCTGATTGGTTGAGTCACAACTACAAATCTGTCGATGAGAAAGAATTGACTCAGTTTGTTGCAGATAGGTTGAGAATCTTTAGTGAAGAGGAGACTGAGCTTGATCTTGTACTATATGAAAGTTTCTTAGATCATGCTTTACGTATCGATCGTGTTCTAAGACAGTCTCAAGGACACATGATTTTAGTCGGTGCTTGCACCAGTGGGAAATCAACGTTAGGTAAATTTGTCGCATGGATTAATGGTTTAAAAGTTGTACAATTAAAAGTGAACAAAAATTATGGAATTAAAGACTTTGATGCAAACCTTAGAAGCTTATTAGTCCGTTGTGCTCAAGGCGAAAAGATATGCTTCATGATTGATGAGTCAAGTATTATGGAAACTTCATTTATTGAGCGAATGAATACCCTACTTGCAAATTCAGAAATTCCTGGTTTATTCGAAGAAGAAGATTTTACAAATTTGATGAATTTGTGCTTAGAACAATCTCAAGCGCAAGGCTTGTTACTTGATAGTCATGCAGAATTATATAATTGGTTTTCTTCACAAGTGTCTATGAACCTTCATGTTATTTTCAATATTAACGATGTGAAAAATTCGAATCGACCAAGAGTAATATCATCTCCTGCGTTATTCAATAGATGTGTTCTTAGCTGGATGGGTGATTGGTCAGTTCATTCTTTAGTTGATATTGCGTCTAAATTGATAGAGCCATTACCAATTGATTTGTCTAATTACATCATACCTCTGGCCTATAAGAGATTTGCAATGACAAGCTCTAATTCTTTAAGAGATATTTTGGTTGACATAATAGTTTACATTCACTGTTTGGAAACGGATTATCACCCAACATTCAAATTTCAAAAGGCGCCAAAAAATTTTATGACATTCATTTCACAATTTATAAGAATTTTCAATTCCAAACTGTTTGAATTAGAAGAAAATCAAAGACATGTGAGTACTGGGCTTGACAAACTAAGGGAGACAGTTATTTATGTGAATGAATTGAAGCTCAGTTTGTCTCAGAAACAAGAAGTCTTGAAAAATAAGGACAAGGAAGCCAAAATTATGTTGAACAAGATGCTTACTGAGCAAAATGAAGCAGAAAGAAAGCAAGAGTTTTCCATAGCAACTCAACAGGAATTAGAAAAACAAGAGAGGGAGATTCTTGAGCGTAGGGCTATAGTTATGAAAGATTTGGAAGAAGCTGAGCCGGCAGTGATTGAAGCACAAAGGGGTGTGCAAAATATCAAGAAGCAGCATTTGACTGAAATGAGAAGTATGTCAAATCCACCTAATGCAGTCAAAGTAACTATGGAATCGGTTTGCATCTTGCTCGGATATGAAGTATCAAGCTGGAGGGATGTACAGTTAATAGTTCGTCGTGATGACTTCATACCCAATATTGTAAACTTTGATTGCGAGCAACAACTCACTAGCGATCTCCGAGAGTATATGGAGAATGAATACTTGAAAAGACCCGACTATAATTTTGAGACTGTTAACAGGGCAAGTAAAGCATGTGGCCCATTAGTACAATGGGTAATTGCGCAATTATGCTATTCCAAAATTTTGCAAGATATAGGACCAATGAGATCTGAGGTTCAAGCTCTAGAGCATCGTACGAAAAAGGCACGAGCCCAACTCATAGCAATTGAGCAGATGATAATAGAGTTAGAAGAAAGTATTGAGAATTATAAAGAAGACTATAGTGAATTAATTCGAGATGCTGAGAGGATTAAAAGCGAGATGAGAATAGTGGAAACAAAGGTTAACAGAAGCACAAAACTTATTGCAGATTTAACAACCGAGAGGGGTAGATGGAAGGAGAGTGTTGAGAAATTCGGTAATTGGAGATCAAAACTAGTCGGTGATTCGCTTTTAGTTGCTTCAATGGTTGTGTATGGCGGTGTTTACGACCTGAAAGGTCGAAGTTTATTGAGCAGCACTGTCAAAATGAAACTAAAAAGTGCCAACATTGCTTTTGATGATGCTACTACTTTATCAAACTATTTATCCAGAGGGAGTGAGATTTCTGAGTGGGAGAGACATGGTTTGGTTAATGATGAATTAAATGTCGACAACTTTATCACTATGAAATATGCAGATATTCCTTTTGTTATTGATCCTTCAAACTCAGTTGTGGAAGTCTTAGTGAATATGTATAAGCCTAAGAAAGTAGTTGTTACTAGTTTTCTATACGAAGGATTTGTTAAGCAATTGGAGAATGCTTTGAGATTTGGAGGAGTAATAGTTATTCAAGATGCTGAGCATTATGATCCTTTATTGGATACAATTCTTAGAAAGGAAGTACAAAAAAACGGTGGTAGATCTATAATTACATTGGGTGAACAAATTGTTGACTTTTCCCCTGATTTCAAACTATATTTACATACCAGGGATCCTAAAATAAATTTGAATCCAGCTGTAGCATCTAGGACAACAATTGTTAATTTCTCAATTACAAGTGGAAGTCTTGAATCGAAAGTGCTTGATCTAACATTGAAGGAGATGAAACCAGATGTTGAGGAAAAAAGGAAAGAAATTGTGTCTTTGAGAGGTGAATATCATGCTCAATTAACTGTTCTTGAAACGAATCTATTGAATTCTTTAACGAGTTGCAAGGGGAATATTCTTGATGATGATATGATCATTGAAACATTGGAGAATTTGAAAATAGAAACAAGTGAAATAGATTTTAAGTTGAGCAATACAGTTGAAGTGATGGAAAAGGTGGAAGAAGCTAGACTAGAGTACTCTAAGTTGTCCAATCATTCATCATTACTATTTACTACAATTCAAGATTTGAATAATCTTAGCCGTTTTTACGACTTTTCATTGAAGAAGTTTGTATCTATATTAATGTCAGTTTTGAAAGGAAGCAAACGATCAAAAGATGTTCTGAGTTTAGTTAAAGAGTTATACAAAGAGACATTTGCAGTTGTTTCGCCCTCTTTGACATATAATCATAAAATAGTGTTTGCATTATGTTTGGTTTTGATTTATAATTTCGCTGAAATCGGGCAAATATTCAAGGATACATTTATTTCAATAATATTTTTAATTACGAGTGGTTCAAATGAAAGTAGTCTTCTGAAAATTTTGAAGACTTGTTGTCCAAATAAAAGTGATGACTTCTTTGTAAACAAGAAAGATATTTCCGATATTATTGAAATGAAAAGCAACCCCACTTTGCATGTGTTATCACCAATGATTCTAGCGCTTTTTGAATCTGACAACAAGATTGACAGTATAATGGATGGCTTTCAGCAAGTCACAAGTTATCTATCAACGGGAGTTGGTTACTATTCATCCAAATACGCCATGGATTACTGGCTCAAGGACTCACATTATGATTTAGATAATATATTCTTGATTGCATCACCTGAAGGAGTGGATCCAGCTTTAAAGATTGAAGGCTTTGCGGAAAGTAGCAAATTTGTCTCTGTTTCAATGGGCTCAAAAGAAGGAATTGAAATTGCTAGTAAACAGCTTGAGTTAGCATCAGCGAATGGAAATTGGTTATTATTACAAAACATTCAAATGTCACCAGAGTGGACAAAACAATTGGTGAAAATTCTTGAAAATATTGATTTCAATCCACAATTCAAACTATTTTTAACTTGTAATATATCATCGATATTACCAAGTGGATTAATAAACAAATCGAAAGTTATAATGTTTGAGAATGAGCCTGGTTTGAAAACTACAATGTTTGAAACTTTCAAATATATTGGAAATGATAAATTCAACAAAATGGTAGACTTGCAACATGCATACTTTTTGCTAATTTGGTTTCATTCCATAATAATTGAAAGAATGCGATACATTCCGATATCATTTAGTAAAAAGTATGATATTAATGATTCTGATTTTGAAGTTGGGGTAAATGTTATTGATAGAGTATTTCAAGCAAATAAAACCAAAAGTTTTATGAATTGGGAATATTTAGCCTATTTAATAGGGGAAATTACGTATGGGTCCAAGATTGATCATCCAAAGGATTTAAAATATGTTGTTGACTTAGCTAAGTACTATTTTTCAGTGAATTCATATCAAGCCGAATTCAATTTGATCAAGGGTGATACTAAGGAATCATTACATTGTCCTAAAGGAGATTCAACTGTTGATTACGATGAATGGATCAATCAGCTACCCAATGAAGCACCATTAAACTGGATCCATCTACCAATGGACTCTGATTTATTAATCAAACAACGTCAAGCTAAAGAAATAGCCAAAGAAGTTTATAGTTTGATCAAGTAAGTTGAATGAATAGATTATAGATGCATTACCTATAAATATCATTTATAACATTATTAATAGATGCATTAAACTACAAGTATCAATTATAACAAAATTTATTACCCAAACTCCTACATAAAATTTAATGATTAAAAAATTGATTAAAATATTACATGCAAATTAACTAACAGGAAATAACTTATTCGTCATCTTCTAAAGTTTGAGCGGCAATACGATCTAAATCTCTTTGACCATTTTCAGAAATTCTTCTACCACCTTTTGGTGAGATTTCTAAAACACCGATTTTACCTAAAGCTTGTAAAACTTTTCTGTTGATAGAACCAGAAGCATCAACATGTCTGTGAGGTTTGAAACCTCTGTTTAAAGAACCACCGTATAATTTGTTTAAAGCACCAACACCAACATGTTTTCTTAAGTAAATATGTCTGGCAACAGAAGCAGCTCTTTTGTAAAACCAAGTTTCAGCTTCTTGAGGTGGTAATTCATTACCAGCGGAGGTTTTGACAATATCAACGTAACCTGGTACTTCTAATTTACCTTGTCTTTGCAAGAATTGAGCATAAGCGTTAATGAATTCTTGAGCTGGAACGTCTCTGAAAATTTGTTAGTAAAAACGATTATTGAAAAAAATCAAAAATTTTTATATATAGTCAATTTACTGTCTACGGATAGAGTGTAATAATAATTGTCCAATATTACTTCGGTATTAACCTAGTTATACTTGATACAATACATATAAACGTTTTCGAATTAACCGAAAAAAGTATCACCATATTGTCAAACAATATCATGACTTTCCAGTTAATTCTCTCTATCCACCACGACAGTATAAAGACATCCACAACCTAAACATACCTTACTGATACACCGGCCATTCTGTCTTTATAATATTCAAAGGGTAAAGAATCAAATCTTTTCCATTCAAACAATTTTCATTTTTTTGTACCAACATTGAAAAATCTATGTGCAGGATTTAATTTCATTTTTTTAAAAACAGTCACACAGTCATGTGACCAATTGTTTTGGCTGCAAATAATGGCAATGGTTGCAACTGATGATGGTTGATAGTTTAGATAAATAAGAACAAAGTAAAGATATTGACAAGTGAATTAGTCCCAGATACTGCTTAGCTTTCGGGGGGCCATTGAGTATTGTTCCAATTCTAGTTTTGATGATTCTATAGACCAGAAGTAATCATCAAAATTCGATTGAATCAAGTGTAGGTGAGGTTTTGTATGAGAATAATCCACAGAGTAGATATCATTAACTCTAAAACGAGGTGAATTGAAAGGTAATTTTTGAAATGTAGTTGCATTATTGAGTTTTTGTTTATGTTTGCTTTGATTTTGCAATAATAAAGTATAATGATCACGAATGATAATTTCATCAGTAACTGACCAACATTTTTCGATTTGTACTGATTGGATCAGATTGTTTTCATGCTTACAAGTAAAATCCATAATTAAATCGGTAATAAGGTTTAATGCTTGTAAATCAGCTTGATCAATAACTTCACCGAATTTAAAATTTAAATGATTTATATTACTTGAACTAATAAATTCATGTAATAATGCTTTTGTGGCAATCGATAGTTGTGGAACACCGAGGTAAGGTTCTATAAGTGTCAAAGTTTTTGATGATCTATGAGAATCATTGTTTTTTTGCCAATAATTTAAAGGAAATATTAGTTCTTGAAATATCGATAAATCAATACCAATATTATCAATATCATCAATAATTTCAATGAATTTCAATCCCGTATAATGACCAACAACATTTTGATATTTTTCACTACTATAAATTTTCCAATTATAACTGAAATTGTTACCGATACATCTTGACTTTAATAATCGAAAATTTATTGAAAATAATTGATTAGTCTGAGTAATTTCAGTTATCCAATCTAGTAAGATTTGATAATTAATTACATACAGTTTGTTCAAAAACAAATTCATCATTTTTAGATTGTATAATTTTGGAAATTTCAATAATTGATTTATTCTCAATTGATCAAAATCAATCAATATATCTAGTCGATGAAGTGAATCAAAGCTAGTGAAGTTTAAAAAAGTACATAGATTAATTGATAAGTATTGCAAATTTTTCAAATTCAAGCTTGAACTACTTTGATTTATGTAATTAGCTTGATCTAAAAGTTTCAAAACTTTCAAATTTGGAAAAATTGAATTGAGTTTGAAGACTAGTGAGTTATCACATTCCAAATAAGTTACAAACTGATGGAAGCTGTAATCGAATCGAAAAAATTTCTCAAATTGATTAAGCAATTTTAAATTAGTTTGCTGTTTTATTTCATTTGATTGATATGTTTTCAATATAACGTCAATTTGATTAAAGCGAACTAAACTCAAATGACTGAAAATCATTGGTCCTATCAATTTCCTTAATGCTATACAAGTTGATGACAAATTAATTAAATTTTCGTCATAGTAGTCTTTTTGATTACAATATTTTAAAATATTTAAAGTTTTAAATTGTTGAAATTGTCCATAAGTTAACCAATAGAGAACCCGTCTGATTATATCATCAGGCAACAGAAGAAATTCCCTCTTGTCGCCTTGTGTACCGCTCATATGATAAAGAAATGGTTAACTTACATAACATTTTGCAACTTCAATATCTCATATTTTGATAATGTAAACAATTAACCCAAATAGGCAATCACCGAAGTAAACTTATTTAAAACGAATACAAAGTAGTAATTCCTTAGATTTTGAGGTTTCCTACATCGATTATAACAGAGATGTTGGATTACATTCAAGTAGTCAATTTCATATAATTGATTATTACCTGAAGATGATTTTTATATCACTTTATATTATAATATATATTAAATGCGATATGGAAATAAAATTAGATAAGAGAGTAAGAAAGTTAACAAACTTAAACTTTGAAACCTCTAGAGTTTCTTTTACCTCTAGCTCTTTCGAATTTTCTACCTTTAGACATAATTCTTGGAGCTTTGTTTTTGTGAGGACCCATACCGAAATGTCTTACAGCTTCTCTAGAGTTTCTTGGACCTCTGATGATCATGGTGTTTTGACCTTTTGGAGCTCTTAAAGCTAATTGATCTAAAGTAATAGCTTCACCACCGGCTTTGATGATTTTAGCTTTGGCAGAAGCGGTAAATCTTAAAGCAGCAATGGTAGCTTTTGGGAATTCTAATAATCTATTGTCATCAGTAACGGTACCAACAACAACAATGGTTTTATCAGAAGCACCTTTTTGAGTTAAAGATCTAGCAATTCTAGATACAGAAACTGGTGGTCTGTTAACTTTAGATAAGAATAAAGCTCTTAAGATAACTTTATTGAATGGGGCATCAGTACGACCTAAATATGTTAGTATTTAATTCTGCTCAAATCGCACATTTGCTAGAAATGTACTCGCAGAAGATGATTACTTAGCTAACGCAAAACAATTTGCTTGAATCACTCGCTAAGGACTAGATATGAAACTCCTATTAAACTGGGTTGTTTTCGTCAATATCTTCATTGACAGAAGAACATATCATGAAAAAACCACCAAAAAAAAAGATAAAGAAAAAATAACTAAAAAATAGATAAAAAAGAACCAGGCAAAAACAAAATAAGAGATCAAAATTGAAAAATCTAATAAATCCTTTTCAAACTCTTTTATGGTCAATATCTTCATTGACAAGATTGAAAATTATATCTTTGAAAAAGAAAATATTAACAAAACTAGTCAATAAAAAAATTTTCAATGATTTTTCTGATCTCTATTTTTTTTTTGTTCCCTATTCATTTTTATCTCTAGTTTTAACCTATTTTCTCTCTTTTTTTTGGTTTGCTTTTCCAATAAAGTCAACCATAACTGAAATATTTCTTTTACAATTTACAATTTAAATTGTAAATTGTAAAAGAAATATACTAGTAGGCAATCATATTCTTTACACCATTTATAAAAATGATGAAGTTTTGCATAATCGGAGTACGATAATAAATAGCTATTATTATTAATGTTGTTGATTTTATATTACATACGAGCTAAGAAAGCATATAATTTGACCAACATCTTTAAGTAGACATTGTCAGATTTTGGAGCTTCTCTGTGACCAGATCTGGCGTGTTGTTTTGAAGTATGATCTCTACCCATCTTGTTGTTACTAAAATATAATTAACAATAAAAATTTTTCATATTTGAAAATTTTTGATGAGTGAAAAAAAAATCGTCGTGAGAAACTCAAAAAAAAAATTAATCAAAGTCGTGCAAGCACAAAATAAAAATTTATTACAAAATCAAAAAGTCGTGGATTTACCAAACATAAAATTGAAAAAAAAAATTAAAAAGTGTGAGTGTCGAACCCCCAAAAGTGTCGTGTAAATTTTCAAAAACAAAAAATTAAAGATTGTATAATGTCGTGTAATTATAATGTCTAAATATAATGTCGTGTATTTATAATGTCCAATTATAATGTCTAACTATAATGTCGTGTAAGTATAATGTCGTGGAACTGTAATGTCGTCTAATTACAATGTCGTATAATGTCGGGTTAAGTTTGTGGTTTGCACGACAATTTCTCAAGTGGTAGTTTTCCTAATTAGTAAATGTGTAATTTGCAATTGCATACTTATAAACAACTTTATCACCAGATGAACTATTTGCCACAATGAGACTTAAAAAATGAGAGGGGAGTGGTCAGCAAAAGTTGTTTTTAATTGTTATCATCCAACTATAACTTAGAGAGCATTGTTTCTAGTTAACTGGACTATAATTGATTGGTAAGTCACAAGGTTTAACCATAGCAAAAATAACCCAATGACACGAAAAATTTGAAGATTGAACAATATTTATTAATAGATGTTTCCACATTTCAACTGCTGGTCATGAAAAGCTGAACTACATTTGTTAATAATGTTACCTATGCCTTTATCTAATCAGAGTGGCACGACATTTTGATAACAAATGTCGCAAGCGACATTTGTTGTTATATGCCTGACTGATAGTTTACTATTAAAGTTAAGACTTTGGGAATAAGAGAGAGAAATTGTGATCTTAATTTACTACTAATACTACAACGGACGAGAGGTTTCTATAGAGTATCAAGTATCGTGATTTGGGGGGATTTTTGTTGGGTTTTTTTTTAGGTTTTTTTCATATATTTACTATGGCTCAATTAACTCCAATTAAAGGGTTTCATAATGTACCAGTGACAAAGACTATCATCATATTAACAACTATAATCCCGATTTTATTGGGAGTATTTGAATTGAAGTACTTGATTCAGTTTAATATGGACTATATATTAGAATATAATCAATTTTGGCGAATATTATCGTTTCAAATTAGTGTTTTGAATGAATCAGATTATCTTTTAGTTATGATAGTTTTTTGGTATTATAAAACTTTAGAACGATTTTATGGTAGCGAAAAATATTTAACTTTAGTGATTATTCTATTTATTTATAATGCATTGATTACTTCAGTCATAATCCTTATACTCCAAATATTACAAAATATGTTAGTCAAACAATTCACTAATATAAATTGGCAACTTGGTAATCAAATTGCTTCAGGCCCCTTAGGTTTATTATCCAGTTTCTACATTTGTTATTCAACTTATATTCCCGTAAATTATCTATTTGAAATAGAATTGAGAAATTCTAAATTTACATTTACAAATCATTTCCCATTACAATTAATTTTTCTTTTATTATTCATAAATAATGGAATTAACTCAATTTTTCCTATGGTTTTGGGATTGATTTATGGTAAATTTTTAATCAATGATTTATTGATCCTACCAAAATTTCGATTACCAGAAGTCATCTACAATTTGTTCACTCAACCAAGTAAAGTGTTTGCTAGTTTTCCTTCAACCATTGCTTATCAGCCAATCAGCCAATCCGAAAATCCAATTGTCATTGAAGATCAAGAAAATGATGATGATGACGACGATGATGAACAAGCTGATAACCAAATTAGAGCTGAAACCCCTGTAAGACCTTTAACAGGACAATTTATTGACACGTTTAGAAATTAGCTGTTTTTGAATTATTAAAACATATTTCTAGTTGAAGATTAACTAATTTTTAATAGGTATTACCTGAGCAGTTAAACTAAAATGAATAAATAAGTGACCAATTGAAGGTATTACTAGAGGTTTTTACTCATCACTTTCAGCAATGTCATATATAGATTCTCAAAATACTGCTAAACATGAACGCATTTTGATCAATATAAGTAAATATTTTTAGATTAATGGGTTTTAAAAATTATACAACATTAAGGCACGAATCAGCAACATTAATGGTATTCTTAATCCGACAAGATCTAGATATTCGTAACATTTTTGATTAAGTATATACATTAAAGTAAGTACATCAAGATTACTAATTTTCATGTAGACCAGTATATGACTTATGATAATTAGTTTATCCATTTTTATTATATGTAACCAGATTAAGAATCCTCGTTATCTATGATTGTAGTACTGAGTTTGTTTTGAGTTAATTAGTATAATCACCTAATTCATATTGAATATACAGTTTTTTTGTAACTGGGGTTGATACAGAGGTTTTACTTACAGTTTATTTTTTTTTCTTCTTTCAACATCCCAGTTATATAATCGAGCAGTATTGACTTCCATTGTTGTAATATTTTCTTTCAAAAATTCCAAATCTTCTTTAACCAACTTCAATTGTTGATTGTTATTAGTCAATCGATCATTAAGTAATTTTACAGCTTCATCTAATGGATATTCTAACATAACATCAGCTCCCAACCACAAATACACTGAATTCAAATTTTCAGTATCGATGGAAGCTTTCATATATAAAGTATCATTTAATTCGTAATTAGTCTCAATTATTTTATTATTCTCATCATCATCAACATTTTCATCTTCATCATTACTACCAGTTTTCTTCTCCTTGATAAGATCGATGATTTGTAAATTTTTTTCTATATCGGGGATTTTCACCTTTAAATCAGCCAATTGTTGTTTCTTGGATATTTCCATATATTTGTATTGCTGTAATCTATCTTGAAACATCTTCATTATATTATCAAAATCATTTTCAGGATCCTTTATTATATTTTCAACTTTATCAATAAAAGGAGCTTCAGGAATTCCTCTTGGATTAGTTTTTTTCGGTCTAAAACTGTTAGTATAGGTCAATACCACAATAAAACTCCCAATTGATCCTTACTTACTTTAAAAAATCGGCCATTATAGTTATTATTATCTAAAATACTACATTAAATCAAATTTTATCAATTTGAAATATTTCCGGTCTATATGCAGGTTGGCTGCAATTAAAGATGTGGTAGTCTGAAAATGGCAATTACAAGTCAACACTATAGAAGGAACGTTATATTGCCTGAGATCGATAAACAATAAAGAGATAATATTAATAAAGATTCTAATGATTTTTTTTCAATTAAAAAGCGAAAAAAAAAAAAAAAAGTAAATGTAGATTCACTATGAAAAATTGAATAAGAGACTAAACTAAAGTAAAGTAAAGTAAACTAAACTAAACTAAACTAAACTACACAAAATAGTTATAAACAAATCATTTCTGGTAAATAAGACATTGAAAACCGTTTATGAAAACAAGCGATAGTTTTTTTTATTTTTATTAGCAAAAAAGTAAATGATGGTAAAAATATCAAAATTTTTTAAATTAATTGAATAAAGTTACTTATTTCCATAACAGTTGGCATTTTGTTTGGCTCTTAAATCAATTACATTAAGCACAGATTCGGCGGCTTTTACCCCTGATAAAGCCATGGCTCCAAAAGTTGGACCCATTCTATTTGAACCATCAACTTCTGCTAATTCCATACCAGCAATAACTAAACCAGGAACAACTTCTCTTGTTTTTTTAACAATAGCATCTTCAGCTTTATTCATATCTAAACCTCTCATACCACCAAGTTCAAATTGAGATTCGGGTTGAGGTTTGGAATAGGTTGAATTATTTGTAAACCCAGTAAAATCTTTTGGTGGTTTACCCAATTCTTGTAATCTTTTAGCCGAAAAAGCACCAAAAGGACCATCATGACCAGTAGTTGATAAGATTACATTAGCATTGATGGTATTTGGGTCCATACATGATTGGGTATCATGATTTAATGCAACTAAAGTCCAATTGGTGACCACACCTGCAATTCTCAATTCATTAGTGGTTTCATCTCTACGAGTAATCAAATCTTCAACGGCAGTAGCATTAAATAATTTGACATTAGGAAATTGTAAAACTTTTGATAATAAAGTAGACATGAACAAAGCCGCATGTTTGACAACAACATAATCACCTTCATCATCATAATTAACATCTAATTCATCTAAAAATAAATGAGCTGGTTTTCTTAATACCATGGCTGAAAATAATTGACCTCCTAACCAACATCCACCTCCAGGACTAACACTAGCTTCAATAATAGCGATTTTCAAATCGGGTCTATTTTTAGCTAATACATAAGCAGCAGATAAACCAGCAGAACCAGCACCAATAATAACAACATCAGATTCTGTATATTTATCTAAATCAGCAAAATATCTTTTAGTCATAGCTCTAGAAACTGTAGATTCTCTAATTGGAGCAAATGAAAAATTTTCCCAATCAGCAAATTGAATTTCTTCATTACTTGCATTACTAAAAACATTAATCACTTTTGGTTCAAAATGTTTTAAAAAATTATTATTAACTGGTGTAGATTCTAATTGAGTTGGTGGAATCATATTAGGAAAAAATGTGTATACTTAATAAAAATATTTTTGTTTTTATTGTACAAATGGTTGAATTTTTATATTGTTACCAATTATTTCTCAATTATAGAGTATGTTCTTACATGGTTCAAGATTGCGGTTAACAAAGTGCCAATTACTATTGATTCACCGGTTAGGGTTAACCCCAAATTCTTCGTATTACCGAGTTTTGGAGGTTCAAGCGCATGAAATGGCTGCAAAATTGTCGCAGATATTGTTCAATATGCAATTAAGAACCCAAACACTGGCCCAATTCATCACTAGATTTAGATGATATGCATTTACAAGTGTTATCAATCATAAAAAACAAGGTTTAAATATTATGCATTTAGTGGGAAACGTTACTCAAAATTATATTATGTCGTCATTGTATGCAATTAAATGGAAGCCACTAAAGTTTATCAATACAAATTCTCACCATACTAACTATATATTATCAATAAATTACTATATATTATCAATAAATTACTATATATTATTAATAAATTACTATATATTATCAATAACTTACTCTATTTTTGAATTGTTTGCTAAATAATTCTATAAGTCGTAGATATATATATATATATATATATATATATTTAAATATTACATACCAGATTATCGACTGGCATCATTGAAACTTTTGAAATATCTATCTCTAAAGCTCTTAATGTTATGATCTCTCAATCCATTCGAAGTTTCACCAATATAGCCTTCTTCTTTTTTGACATAAACTAATAATCGTCTTGACCATTTATTGAATTCTTGCTCCAAGCTATATAATAGTTGTAGTTGTTTATGTTGAGGAATTATATGTTCTGTGAAATCATCATTAGCAGTGGGCATCCAAAATGCTAATCTACCACCAATTGGTAATCTATTTGCTGAAAATTGTAATAAATCTTCTAATAATTTTGATAATTCGTAAGGTTTTTTAGGAGGAATAAAATCTCGCCTTAAGTAAGCAATTTCACCATCGATAATTTTATTTTGTCTACCAGCAGCTTTTTGTTCATTTTTAGCCCCACATACTTTTAAACCTTCTCTAACACCATAAGGAGGATCACAAACAATCGTGTCTATAGTTAAACCATCTTTTAATGCATTATTTGTGAAATCCATGGTTAATAAATCAATTAAATGTAAAGTGGTACCATATTGTTTAAAATTGGCAGGTAAATTACATTGATCAGATTTTCCTCGAATAGATCGAATATCAATATCAGATCCAATGGTTATACCTCCATAATTGGCAGCGGCAACTAGAAAAGATCCAGTTCCAACAAAAGGATCATAAACTATTTTAAATTTATCAACTTGAGCAATATTACAACTAATTAAAGATAATTCGGCATCGAATGAAGTAGTACCAATATATTTTCGTTTACTAAGATCATATTTCTCAAGTATACCATTACTTCTCGCCGATAATTGGATTTGTCTTCCAAACCAAAGATTTATTGGTGTGGTAGCTTTGACTTGACCAGCATCAACTAAATATTCTTCCAAAATTGTGAATATGACATCGGGATTCTTCATACTTACTTTACCTTTAAAATCCAAGAATTGGAATGATTCAATCATCTCAAACTTTTGTTGTCGATTTCTTGATCCCATAAATCCCACAACATCAAATTTAAAAGAACATGTCTTGTATAAGTCAAACTTATGATGAGATCTGGTTTGAGTATCTTGATGCAACAGTTGTAGATCATGTCCGTGACCCCATAATTCATAGATTCCCTTTGCCAATATTGACCTTTCCATAATCTTTCTAGCTTGATCGTCATTATCTAGTTCAACAATTAAAAATGGATTATTCTCATCGTGGTTGGATAAATCAACCGAGAATCCATATAAATGAGCCAAAGATTCAATTTCGGCTATTCGAAAGTTAGGATATGCCTGAGCAAAATAGATTAAGTACTGATTCATCCTTTATGAGTTCAAACCATCGCTTGACCTAAAACTTTGCTCCCTCATCTTTGAAAAATCTCGATTTTTTGCAACCAAAAAAAAAAAAAATATACAAACTTTCAACAACAAAAAAACCACCAATAACAAGCAATATCTTGACAATTCTACTAAGAATACATTTTGAATCATATAAATAAACCTATTTGTAAAAAAAAACCGAGTTGTTTACTATAAAATTGATTGAGAAAATCAAAAGTTTATTAAAAATTACGCTATTAATTTCATTTTAAAACCATTACATAGCCAGACTAAAATTAAACCATTTTCTTTACTCATATCCTTTAATTCACCTCATCTTATACTCTTTAAAGCTCATTCTTTGCTAATTTTAATCAGGGTCGTGTCCCGCTCACCAGATTTTTTTCAGCAAAAATTGAAAAAGAAAATTTAGTTTACTACCAACAACGATTAGTAAAATATTAAATTGTTATAAGTATAATCGAATCGAATCAATCAATCAATCAATCAATCGAGTAGATATTGATTAATAACAAGTACATTAGATTATATAATAGCACTACTACATAGGTGTGTTTAGTTCCATACAATCAATAAAATTTTTTATTTGAAAAATATTGAGATCTTAAGATTTGTATTCTAGCTAGACCATTATATAATATTAATAATAATAATAAAAACAAATAACCATGTCTAACTATGATGAGGATGAAGCTCTTTTTGAGGATATTTATGGCGACGATGAGGTAAAACAAGATAAACAAATTGAAACTAAACCAAATGACGAAACTAATAATCAACCCCAAAACCAATCTACTACTACTGAAAAAACCAATACTTCTGATCAAGATACTGAAGTTAAAAATCCTCAAGATGATAAAAAACCTGATAATTCTGAATCATCCACTAATAATAATAGTAATAGTAGTGGTACCACCACCACTACTAATACTACTATTGGTAATACCAATGATCCTAATATGAATGCCCCTCCAATGTCAATGCCCCAGATGCCTGGTTATCCCCAGAATACTGCAATGTCGGGTCAACCACCAATGCCACCAATGGGTATGCAACCACCAATGCCGCCTCAGGGCCAACAACAACAACTGCAATCGTTTCAACCATCAAATATTGGTAAGGATTCTGGGAAAATGTTTGTCGGTGGTCTTAATTGGGATACTACAGAAGAAGTTTTAGTCAATTATTTTTCAAAATATGGTGAAGTTATTGATCATACAATTATGAGAGATAATCATACAGGTAAATCTAGAGGTTTTGGATTCTTGACATTTGCTGATCCAAAATCAGTCGATGAAGTCATCAAAACTGATCATATCTTGGATGGGAAATTAATTGATCCAAAAAGAGCAATTGCCAGAGAAGAGCAAGATAAAGTTGGTAAAATTTTCGTTGGTGGTATTGACCCAATGGTTAATGAAAAGGAATTTTATGATTTCTTTGCTACTTTTGGTAGTATCATTGATGCTCAATTAATGATTGATAAAGATACTGGTAGATCAAGAGGGTTTGGTTTCATCACTTATGATTCTCCTGATGCTGTAGATAGAGTCACGGTTAATAAATATTTAACTTTGAAAGGTAAATCAATGGAAGTTAAACGTGCAGAACCAAGAGGTCAACATCAACAAAATCAACAACAACAACAACAACAGCAACAACAACAACAACAACAGTATGGTTATGGTGCTTATGGCCAAGCTCAATACCAACAACCTGCTGCTTATGGTGCTGCTGCTCCTGGTATGGCTCAACCAACACCCGAAATGATGGAATATTGGCAAAGAATGCAGCAATGGTATCTCTACCAACAGCAACAACAGGCAGCTGCGGCTCAAGGTCAAACTACAAATGCTGAACAAGATGGTCAGACTAGTGAGCAACCAGAGCAACCATTAAATCCTCAAGCGCAACAAGAACAACCCGAGTCAAATGAAAAACAAGAACATAAAGATGATTACCCCAGTTATGATCAAGGCTCATCTGGTTCTTATAATCGATACGACAACCCACACAGGGATAGCAGAAGAATGAATTTACCTAAGGGCCCAAGAAGAGCTCCTCCATCTGGTCCATCTGGAAATTCGAGAGGTAGGGGTGGTTATCAAAGAAGAGGTGGTTATCATCCATATGGTAGAAGAGATAACAGAGATAACAGAGATAACAGAAGATGATCAATTAACTACTCTCAATTCTCAAATACAAAAAGTTTCATGATAATTTATAATTAAATAATGTATTTTCATAGAAATAAAAACTATTTAACCAGTGTATATACTCATCTTCTCTTTTTAGAAGGACGAGCATTCTTTTCCTTTCTTTTTTCTTTTTGCACTCTTCCTTTACGAATTTGTTCTGTAGATCTAATCTCTTGTTGTTGACCTGGTTTATTATAACCTTTTACCCGTATACCAGATTCAGTGGCTTTAGCAACTTTTTGCTTTTGCTTGTGATAATCATCTCTATATTTATCTGGTAATTTTGGTGCTGTGACTTTCTTATGTTTAAATCTTTGATCGACTTTACCGTTATTGACTTCAACAGAGCCAACTTTCGCTGGTTGGAAGTTTCTTTGTTTTTTCCATTCATTAAATTTACCAGATTTATAAGTAGCCGGAATTCTCTTACCACTTTCACCAATGATGTATTTTTTGTCAGTCGAAAGTGCATTAACATAATTACCTTTCTTTTTGTCCCATTGCATCACCTGTTTGTTTGCAGAAGCTTTTTCGTCATTAGCCAAATCAAAAGTTGCACTTGATGCCTCATTTGCAAAGGAGTTATTCAATGATAATTGTTGATCCTGAATAACAGAAGCGGGAGCATAATGACTGAGGAAAAACTTTTCATCTCTATAAGACTTCTTCTTTTGTTTTTTGTCAAATTCAATTTGATCAGCATCTTCAAAAGTTTCTTTCAAAGTATCTTCATCGGCGCCATTCAAATAAACGGACGAATAACCAACTTCTCCATCTTGGTTCAAAATTTCATTCTCAATACCATGACTGAAACCAGCAACTCTTTCCTTATCTAACAACTCTCGTCTTTCCTTTGCCCTCTTTTGAATAGGTTCTAATTGCTTCCTCCTTTTATGCATAAATTCAACAAAACTATTTTCATCTCTATCATGACCTTTCTTATTAAATTCGAAGACAGTTTCTTTTGTATGTCTATTCTCCAACTTAGCTAAGAATTTGTCTTTTTCTTTTTCTAAGTTTGGACCAAATAAAATATGCTGTTCATCCCATGTACCAGTAACCACAATTTCCTTAGATCTCTTTAATGACTCATTTGAAGCAGGTTGTCTGGTACGATGATATAACTTTTCCCCTTTTATAGAAACTTCTTTTATAAGTTTAAGTTCATAGTGATTCCTTAGTAAATTTTCATACAACTCTTGACAGTTTTCAATAGCAATTCGTGGAGCAGAGCCCAAAACCAATCTATCAGTAAATGAGACTTTAGGTTCCACATACTTATCCCCATCTCTTTCTTTTAAAAGCTCACACTTCTTTTCATGCATTGATGTTAATAAAACTTTCTTACCCAAAAATAATTCCAAATCTAATAGGTATGGCAATTCTTTTTCATTAACAATTGAGTAAGCCCAACCTTTATTACCTGCTCTTGCAGTTCTACCAACTCTATGAATAAAAATTTTAGAAGAGCCTGGTAACGAGAAATTGATGACATTAGCCAAAACAGGTATATCAATACCACGAGCTGCAACATCTGTAACAACCAAAATATTAGTTAATCCAATTCTGAATTGATACAATTGGTTCTTTCTTGCATGCTGATCTAATGTACCATAAATATAGGATACTAAATACCCTGCATCTTTTAATAATGTTGTAATATATTCAACATGATGCTTTGTTGGTACAAATACAATGGTCGAATGTTCTGAAGGTAATTGGTTTGCTGGTGGTAATCTTTCCTTTTTAAATTTGAATTTTCTTTTTTTGCCATCCTTAGTTTCATCTTCATTTTCTTCATCAGATTCCATTGATCTTTTGTCTAAATCTCGAAGTTTTTTTAATTGTTCTTGTGTACCTAGAGGTAATTTAATAACATCTTGTAAAATGTATAGTAAATTTGCTTCACGTTCATTTTTTTTCGTTGTTATAAATGCCATTTGTAAATGTTCAGAAATTTTTGACTCGGCATCTAATCTAACTAAGACTGGGTTTGTGAGACCAGCTTTAGCAAATTCAACTAAAGAGCTTGGTAAAGTAGCTGAAAATAAAAGAGATTGCCTCGAAGCAGGTAAAGCAGCTAATAATTCATTCAATTGTTCGGCAAAACCCATCTCAAATAATCTATCTGCCTCATCAAAAACAATATATTCTACTGTTCTTAAATCTAAATCCATTTCAACTTTCAAATGCAAAAATCTACCAGGAGTAGCAACAATTATATCTGGATTAGACACCATTGACGTAAATTGTTCTTCTAAAGAATCACCCCCAGTTAAAATAATTGATCTTAAATCGGTACCTTTTGTGAATTCCTTGACTTGCCTGAAGGTTTGTAAAGCCAATTCTCTAGCTGGAGATAAAAACACTGCTCTTATACCAACCTTAGCACTATGAGACTTCAACTTTTCTATAATTGGCAATGTAAATGCAGCAGTTTTACCCGATCCAGTTCTGGCCATACCGACAACATCACGATTTTCCATAATCAAAGGAATTGTCTTCCTTTGAATCGGAGTAGGCTGTCTATACCCTTTTTTAGCAATGTTATTCAATAAAAATTTTGAAAACCCAAATGATGCAAAAGTTCCTGATTTAGCTTTCTTAACTTGAGGATTATTTTGAGTAAAATACGAGGCAATATCCTTCGATTCATCTTCATCTTCATCATCAGACATCTCCAACATTGGAAATGCACTACTATCATTCAACTTTCTCTTCTTTTCTCCCAATTTCTTTATTTTATTACCAGGTTTATTACTACTTTCATCTTCAGATGATTCAATAATATCTTGTAAAGGTTCATTTTCTTCGTCAAAACTATGCTCAGAATCAGAATCCTCTTCACGACCAACTAAAGCCAATGAACCAGCAATATCATACGCTTCATCGTCTGACATTCTATAAACTATTGGTTCCTATAACATTTTACTATAGTTCAATTTTACCTCATCTCATCGTATCAACCGAAGACACGTGATCAACCATATAAACAAAATTGATGAAGTCAATAAACGAATAGTAAGAATAATAAGAATAGTAAGAATTGATGTTTATTATAAGTATACAATGCTAAGTAAATATGTACATTATTGAAATAATTTTAATGATTTTATTCTGAGATATTTTCATCATTTAAGTTTTGTGAGTAATCAATGTCAAAAGGATCAACCACATGATGATTATCACAATCAAGGTAATTATAGTCATCATTTTCGGCATAATTTCGAAGCCATTTGTTTTCAGTAGATTGAAATAATTCCCGATTATTTTCAATTATTTTATTAGCCTGATTTGAGTCAAGATATTCAATGTTAGTAATGATTTTAAATATAGTTTTAAAATAATAAATTAGTGACAGTAACCCTCTTAAATAACCATTATCAGGACAGTTTTTATGATGAGGAGGTATTGTAACATTCCGATGATATTTAGATCCATTATCGACATCAGGAATTACTGATTGAGCAAAATCAATAATTTTTATAATAACTTTTGTTGAGTCTGAATCATACATAATTAATATTGATGAGCCATACATTCTATAATCAATTAAATTCTTGAATAAATCATGTAGCTCTATAAATTGATCAATTAATTGAGGAATTTTAATTAATATTGAATAATTATCATGGTTATTATAAAGAAATTTGGCTAAAATTTTACAAAATTGTTTACCAATTTTAATTTTTCGACCAAAATATTTATCTTTAATTAAACGATGATTATTAATTGAATTATAGATTTGCAATCCACATATTCTAACCCCTAAACTTCTTGATGTCGTTAATTTACATTTTCTTGATTGTGATAATTGCTTTGCCAGTGATGCTTCAATACCATACTGTCTTGTTCCCATTTTTAGATCTAATACACAAGGCTTTTTCATATTTGTAGTTAAATCCTCTAATAAAATAAATCTCTCAAATTTTGTATGCTTTCTCAAATTTGATGATACGTTTGTTGGGTAATTGTAAAGTGGATTGGAACAATATGATAAATTTTCAACAGACAATTGCTCATTAACATTATTTTTATTTTCATCATTATCAAGGTTTGCGTGTCCATGTTCGTTGTCTTCATCCATAGAAAAAATATCATTATCAATGGGTTGGAAAACTTCCTTCAAAATTTTCTCTTGTAAATCTAGATTAATTGATGTTGAACCTAATTTTTCATCATTTAAGTCAAAGTCATCAGGGAGAGAGTTATTCAATGAAAATTTTGGTGAAGGTGATGGTAAAGAATTTGAATAATGTTTCCATAAACTATTAGGAATAATATGTTTATTATCATCTAATAAAACTTCTGGTTGATCATTCATAACTGGAGAATTCGTTATCATCGAAGAATATCTTACATTCAAAACTCCAATGTATTTAGGCATAAATTTCAATAAATTGGGATGTTTTTGTTCAATTATTTCGTAAAATAAGTTTTCCTGATTCAATAAAACTTTGCAAACAGCTTGCTTTGAGAATGAAAAGATAGCTGTATGACCACCTACTTTATTTTTAAAAGGTCTTAATTCAACAGTTAATGGATAAATATTTGGAGATTTTGGTGGTGATTTATTTATTAGCTTTTTCAGTTCTATAATCTTGGTAATTTTTCCATTTGAATTATGATCAAATTCTAAATCTGCAGTTAAATGTCGAGGATGAAAAGCTGGTGAATCAATTTTTATCGAATTTACATCCTCATCATTTATGGTTTGATGATCCAGCTTTTCTTTATAAGGAATATAAGTAGCAGAGCTAAGTGGTGAATTTTGTTTAGAGATAAGTGTGACTTCTTGTTTAGGAATGTAAGTCGCAGAACTTAGTGGAGAATCTGCTATGTATGGACCACATGAATTTTCATTAGGAATGAAAGTAACGGAACTAAGGGAATCTGCCATATATGGACCACAACTATGCGGATTAGGAATCGAATCAGAAGTTGCATTAGTTCTAGAACTTTTAGATTTTTGGTCGTCAATTGAAAATTCTTCAGGTATAGAGGATTTGATATCCTTGAGTTGAATCGAAGGTTTCCTAGATGAAGCTACCAGTAGCTTAGATGTGAGATCACCGATAATTGATTCTTCACAAGAATCAATGGAACCATATGAATCTTCTTTAAAACCATACATACCAGTAGTAGAGCTATACATTTCATGATCGTTATAGAATCTAGTTGAAGCACTATGCATCACAGGACCGTCACGAGCATTAGTTGTCGAATTATGGATAGCAGGACTTTTATAAATACCAGTTGTTGAGTTATGGATACCAGAACCCGTATAGAGACCGGAATCTGTATAGAGACCCGAATCCGTATAGAGATCAGGATCGGTATAGAGACTAGAATTGTCCTGGTTTGGAGTAGGCATGGTGCCAATTTCAACTTTAGCACTATACATTGTATCTTGATTATTATCTTGCTTTGTTACTTGTTCAGGTACTTCAGTTGTGTCTCTTTTTGTATGTTCCCCTAGATAAGTATTTGAATGTGGTTGCCTATTTAAATGATCAGAATGTTCTTCCTGAAGTCGATTTAAATCATTAGTTGCAACTTCAGTTGCAATTTTAGTTGTGTCTATGTTCAGGTGTGTGTTTGGAGGTATACTCAAATGTGAGTTCAGACCTGGGTTTAGTTGAACGATTGCCAGTCTGGTCTGATCTCGGATTGCTTGATAGTTTGAATTTTTGTTTGAATTATTATTTGAATTATTGTTTGATTCTTTGTTTGATTCTTTGATTGAATCTTTGCTTGAATCTTCGTTTGATTCTTTGCTTGAATCTTTGTTTGATTCTTTGTTTGAATCTTGTTTTGATTGTTTGATTGATTGTTTGTTTGCTTGATTGTTTGCTTGTATGTCTGGATCTTGGTTTATACGAGATGAGTCATGTGAAGAATCTTCAATTAATTGACGAAAGTACCGTAAACTTCTTGCTGCTTTTCTGCCTTTAACTTTGTTGTCTTCAAGCCGTAGTAAATCCTGACTCGAAGTTAACTTTGCCATAATAAACCATAAATATTAAAATCAAACAAACGTGGTGAAACACATGTCAAGTGATCACCTCAAAAAGAAAAAAATTCGTGCGGCACGACCCAAAATTAGAACAAGGCACCAGTGAGGCCGGAGCCAGCAACGGCGCTAACCGGCTGAGGCGCGAGTTGGGAGACGGCTTAAGCATTGAACAGAGCCTCAGTCATTCAAATCTAAATATTAAGTGATAGATTAAAGATGAAGATACGAGCCAAGAGAATGCCGATAGGGGGGCGTAAATAATCGAGCAGGTGGAGAATTGATGACAAGAGATAAAAACAATTGTAAATCATTAAATTTGAAACGTGGAGCAAAATTAAAATTTATGACCTTGTCAACAAATAGAACTATAGTGTTAGAGAAGATGAGAATTAATGATTGTGAATATAGTACTAGACTACAAATTGTAGAAACATAGAGATGAAATAAAGTAGATAATGAATATATATAAATATATATAAAAATATATATAAATATATATAAAAATATATATAAATATATATAAAAATATATATATATAACAGATATATATATATATATATATATATATATGCATAAGTATCTATTCATGTATATTCATATTTTTTTAAATTTACATATGTACCTACCTGTCAAGTTTATATCTGTTTTATATTCATATCTATTTTATATTCATATCTTTTTTATATTCATATCTTTTTTATATTTATATCTTTTTTATATTATATCTACTTCTATGATTATTTTTATGCTATTTTCATGAATTATCTTTATTGACAGATTTTGCTTATCAGGATTATTTGGTTTATTTACTTGAATTTGTGTGGTTCTTTTAGAACATTTTAACAATATCATTGATTTGTATCTGTTTATTTCCAGATTTATGACAAAATGTCAATAATTTTGATTAGATTCAAATATATTGACTAACAATTTGACAATATTATCATATCAACTACAAGAATTGTGGACAAAAAAACCACTTAAAACACTAGAAACTACTCAATGGGAATTACACAACTAGAAACTAATTAATAGAAACTACTAAAAAAACTACTTACACATTTTCTGTCCTATAAAATGACAATTTTTGTCGTTTAAAATGACATGTTTTGTTCTATACAATGTCATTGTTTAGTTTTCGTAAAATGACAATTTTTATTCACTATTATGACAAGTGTTTATTAACTATGAAGACATTATCTGTCAACTAATTACACAGTTGTTAACTTAGACAATGACTATTGTTAGTGTTCTTTGGTTTAATCGTGATTTTTGAGAATCGTGTTGATGATTCAATGTTGACAATTTTCGAGTGTCAGATTTTTCCAACAATTTATATTACTTTTGTTTTAACTAGTAAAATTTCTGAGTTTTTAACATTTATCAATTTGTTTTAATCAATTAGGGGTCATGGGGTTTCAACTTTTGTCATTATTTTAAAGCAATTAGGGTCTATGAGTTGACAAGTTATGTCATTTCTTTTGACAATTGGTGTCATAAAAATTTGACAATTTTTGTCGAATTTTTAACAGCGCTTGAGTTGATTTTTTACACGATAGTTTAATATATAATTGAATTGAATAACTAATGATATTTATCAAACCATTGATTGTAAAGAGTCGAATATTCAAGAAAAAGTTTGGTAAATTAGTACTACTAACTCTGGTTATTATATTGATTACCTTATGCTATTTTTTTCTCGAATTGAATCAACTTTTAACAAAAAAATCAACAACAATTTCTTATAAACAAAAATTAGATCAAGAAATTGGTATCCCTTTACAAAAAAAATTAAATTTAATTCATAAACTTCATAATCCTAAACGATTGAAAATTGGTTATAAATATTTTGATGAAATTTTTAATCATATATTTGAAGCAAAACCAAAAGTTACTGAATTAAATAGTTATTTAGATCAAAAATTTCAATCTGAACGTTATGATCTGAAATCTGAAGGTAATATGTTTTCAGAATCTTATCTTAATAAATTTCTTCAAATTTCAGCAAATGATTTAGTATCCATGAAACAATCTCATAAATATATTATTGATAATCTACCAAATGATTATCCCAAAAATTTATATAATGGTAATGGAATTGTTTATGTTGGTGGTGGCCAATTTAATTGGTTAACTTTGTTAAGTATCCGAAATCTTCGACAATTAGGTAGTAAATTACCTGTTGAAGTTTTAATACCAAAATTAGATGAATTTGAACTTGAATTATGTGGTAATATCTTACCAAAATTAAATGCTAAATGTATTTATATGCCTTATGTTTTACCAAAATCAATTTATGAAAAATTCAAATTTAAAGGTTATCAATATAAAGTTTTAGCTATTTTATTATCTAGTTTTCAAAATGTTTTATTATTAGATTCTGATAATATCCCCGTGAAAAACCCTGATAATTTATTTGTTTCCAATCCCTTCATATCAAAAGGATTAATTGTATGGCCCGATTTTTGGAAAAGATCAACATCTCCAGCTTATTATTCAATTGCTGGTTTAAATCCATCAAAATCCGAATTTTTACCAAAATATAATGAAGCTGAAGGAAAATATTTACCTCAAGATTTACCAAAATCACTAGATTTAGATCATATTCCATTACATGAACGAAAATTTACAATACCTGATCCTACTTCAGAATCTGGTCAATTAATGATAAGTAAAAAATCTCACATGAAACCATTATTACTTTCTTTGTACTATAATATTTATGGTCCTAATCATTATTATCCATTATTTCTGCAAGGTGCTTCTGGTGAAGGTGATAAAGAAACGTTTTTAGCGGCTACTATAGTAACTAATAATCAATTTTATCAAGTTGGTCAATTTTTGAATGCATTCGGTCATTTTGATTCTAAAAATGAATTTGTTGGTACTGGTATGGGTCAATTTGATCCTGTACAAGATTATTTACATAGTACTAAAGATGGCGATCCACCAGAAATTATGTTTGTTCATGCTAACTTTCCAAAATTAAATCCTTGGGGTTTGAAATTAGACAAAAAAATTGTTGACGAAAATGGTAATCGAGTTAGAATATATGGTACTGGAATGGCAAAAAGGGTAGGATTTGATTTTGAATTAGTTCAATGGCAAAATTCAAAATATTTATTATGTGATTTGAATATCAAATTAGCTACTTTTGAACATGTAAATCATAAAGATATGTGTGAAGAATTATCGACTCATATTGATTTTTTGAATAGTACTCAAAGTACATTAGAAGGTGAGTTTGAACGATGAATATTTCCTTTGCAATCGGTCAAATCATAAAAAGATTCATATAGCATAATCCAAAAGTTAACAATAATACTAATTGATATTTGATAAATTTGAAAAATTTCTAGTTTGATCATTTTAACTGGAAATTTTTTTGGTGAAAACTTAAAACCATTAGCATCAGATTAAATTCTTCACGTTGACACTCTGGAAGTGTCCAACATTTGCAATTCTAACTAAAACCAGTTGATTATAATTGTATATACCTTATATATGACAATCCTGGATAGTATGCAGGATAGTATATGATTTTACCAACAATGTTAATAGTAGACATGAAAACAATTAAACAGTAACATTCTTTTGTAAGAGATTGGAACTATGGCCATTCAGTTTTTGTTTTTGTTGTCCCGACAGGGGAAAGTACGATTATCTAAATGGTATCAAACCATTAGTCAAAAGGAAAAGTCGAAAATTACTCGAGAATTGATGACTTTAATACTAGCAAGACGAGCTAAGATGTGTAATGTATTGGAATATAAGGATATTAAGATTGTGTATCGTCGATATGCTTCGTTATTTTTTGTTGTTGGTATTCAAGAAGGTGATAATGAATTATTAGCTTTGGAAATAATTCATCGATATGTTGAACAAATGGATAAATTGTATGGAAATGTATGTGAATTGGATATAATATTTGGGTTTGATAAAGCTTATCATATCTTAGACGAGCTATTGATTGATGGAGTCATGCAAGAATCTTCAAAAAAAGAAGTATTACGTCGTGTTAGTCAACAAGATGAATTAGAAAATTTAGACGAATTTGATTCGGTATTAGCATAGAATTACTAGAAACAAAAGTTGAAAACTTTGATGACAAAATTGAAAACTTGGATGAATTTAATTTGGTATTGGTATAGAAATTACAGAAAATCGAAAATCAGTTCAAAGATCTTCAACTAAAAAGCCAGGAAATAAGGGATACTTGGTGAATCTCCAGGTATAATAAAGTTTTACGAGATTACCGATGCCGGTGAATTCACTATAAAATATTCGCTAGTTATGTAAGTATATCAGCAATCAATGATTTTTTCCAGAATAGCAAATAAGAATTGTATTTGACTCACTGTCAATTGACAAATATTTACACTGAAACGCTTGTCTCTTTATACAAATCTATACTAGTTGATGAATAGTTCAGAGTGTGTGGTGTGGATACGGCATGGAGCTTTGTAGTTCAGTTTAATATGAAATAGTGAATATTGTGTCTCAGCTGTTATTTAATCCAATGAATTTGAACTTGATATTTTCTATTCATAGTTCATTATAATATGTCAAGCTCTCTAGATGTGGACACACAATAGCTTCTCATAATAGCCGCCATTGACCCCAATGGTTTCAAATCTTATTTTTAAGCAACCAAATTGAATAATGAAACATCGATATGTCCTAAATGTCATGGTAGTTGAGCGAATGAAGATTGAGAATACTTATTCAGGCAGTATTGCAATTCATAATCTGTAATCCGAAACAAGTATAAATGACAAGTAGTCGAACTAGAATTACAAATTACAAAAACTGAAAAACACCAAATTTTGTTAAGCAAATGTTTAGTACTACAACTGGCAAGTACCCAAGAATCTTAGACGCATGTTCAGTATTACAATTCCCAATTTATTTTGTTATAACCATAGTAGAGAGTTACGTTAAAGAATTGAACACAGTCACAATATATCTGGTAGTAAGCTAGTTAGAACTACAAACAAAGACTATGGCAATTTGATTAGAAACTGAACTGAAAAACTATCAAAAAAGTCTTGCAGTAGATAAATACCCATATCCAGGCAAAACTAAGACGAGCCATTAGTATGTTCACACCTTTATAGCTTCAAATGAATGCAAATCCAAAATCAAGTCTATTTGTACAATTAGAGGAATAAAATTAATGTGCAAGGAAAGCCCGCAAGTGGAGTGACCATAAATAGATGTGAAAGTATTTTGAACTATTATCTAGTTCGATTATTACTCTTTTTTAATCTTCATTTATATTTGTACCACAATGTCTTTGTATCACCAGTGTAACCATACCTCCAATGTCACTAATCTAGTTCGCAGTACACCTGGTCGAATCGTAGTTCCACAACTCCAAAAACTCTGCCTACACTGGCCCAAGTCAGGTAACCATGCCTTCTACACCTAGAGGAGAAACCAGAGACAAGTTAACATGACAAGTCATTATAGATACATACATGCATATATCTAAACATTTTGCGTAGCAGACAATTATCAAAGGAAAGCTTCCAGAGAACTAATCAACTGGAAAGGCTACTCAATTAGAACTAAAACCGGGTTCTATAAACTTAGGTTGTGGCAATAGCTATGATCTAGAAATAAAGCGAATACATAAATCTGTTTAAATATCTAGTATAATAGTAAATTACAGTATCCAAAAAGTTATTTCAACAAATATTTACAACTAATGCAACTTACTTTTGGAAAAATCCAATGGTTTATAGTCTCTTTAGATGAGTAGTACTTCTATTCAATATACTTTTTGTTGTTTAGGAAACTCGGAGTATGACCCTATGAAACCTGGACACAATAAACATCATCAGAATTAACTTTTCACCCTCTGGGTTTAAGTATATCCATACGAACCAGCAAGATAACCCTGGATCAAAAGTTAACAAACCTGGTCAAAATTACTATACAAAACAGTAAGTAAATGAATAAGAAATCATAAAAATAAACATAAATATATACTTTCCGATTTTGCATGTATATGTATTTAAATATATTTTCATATCAATTTTGTATGGGTATTCGTAGAGTTTAATTTCATTCATCTATTTAATCAAACAGAACAAAATACCCAAACTTGATCTACCGGTTAAGAGAGTACGTTCACACTAGGGATATATTCTTTCATATTATCCAGCATGACCATTCAATGTAAGCCCCGGACTGTTGTTGAAAAGAAAAAAAAAACTTATAAAAACTGGAAATTGATCAAAATGAAGTGCCTCCATCGCATTTTGAAAAATATGACACAAAACCAGTGTGTCCTAAAATCCGATTGAGTTATGATCTACGGGATAGTTAACAAAATAGGATTTCCTAGCAATGGAAAGTTTATGTTAATACCACCGAAATTAGCCCCACCTTGACATGCAATTATAACCTAATTAAAACTTGGGTTTCTCTATCCCCCACCCCCACTTTTACAACCCCCAGTTTCTGGAACCATTTACTTAATGTATGAGGATTGTATAAAATCATGCCATTATAATCAAAACTTTATATATAATACCTTAAACTTTTGATACTATTATATTCATTGTTAATTTTTTTGTGAATTGGTTCAAGTATGAGAGCATTAGTATATCATGGAAATAACGATATAAGGTACGATAGTAATTTCCCAAATCCCGAAATTAAATATCCAACTCAAGTTAAATTAAAAATTGACTATTGTGGTATTTGTGGATCTGATTTGCATGAATTGTTAGATGGCCCAATTTTTTTTCAAGAAGCAAATCCAATATCTGGTAAAGGGTTTAAACAATGTATGGGACATGAGATGTGTGGAGAAATTGTTGAAATAGGACCAAAAGTAACTGGGTTCAAAATTGGTGATAAGGTTGTCGTTGATGCATGTGGTACATGTAATAATAAATCAAATTTAGGAAGCAAAGATCTTGATTTATGTGAAGCCTGTGAAATAGGAAAATATAATTGCTGTGAAAAATTGGGATTTATTGGTTTAGGTTTTGATAATGGTGGATTTGCTGATGAAGTTGTTTTGGATTTTAATCATTTAATTAAGTATAATCCCGAGATTTTACCTGTTGAAATTGCTGCTGTCACAGAACCATTAGCAGTTGCATGGCATGCTGTTTCACAATCTGGTATACAACATAACCATTCAGCATTGATTTTAGGAGCAGGACCAATTGGTTTGTCAACAATATTTGCTTTAAAAGGTAACAAAATTCAAAATATTGTAATTAGTGAACCTTCTAAAGCTAGAAGAGAATTGGCACAAAGTTTTGGTATTAAAACTTTCGACCCTTCGAAATATTCTAATGAACCAGAAAGCCTTGCAGCATTGAAAAGTTTATCTCATGATGGTAAAGGGTTTCATAGAACTTATGATTGTTCAGGAATTCCAGTAACTTTTAATGCTTCCATCAAGTTGTTAAGAACTGGAGGTATTGCCACAAATATTGCTATTTGGGGACACAAACCAATCGATTTTTATCCTATGAATCTTACCTTACATGAAACATTTTTAACTGGTTCAATGTGTTACACAAAGAAAGATTTCCAAGCAGTTATTAAAGCTTACGAAGATGGATTAATTGACCCTCAAGAAGTGAAAAATCTTGTAACTGCTGTAATCCCTATCAAAGATTGTGCTGAAAAGGGATTTAAGGAATTAATCAACAATAACGCTAAGCATATTAAAATTTTGGTTACTCCTCATCTTGATTAACTTTTGAATGCCCCTTATACTTACTTCATTTTGATAATTTATGTAATGAATCAATTCTTACTTTTTTCGATAATCCAACAATATTTCTATTTCTAGCTCGATTTGTTTTCGAACAAAGTTCAGCTAAAGATTGCTTGACTTTGGTGGTTTTGGTTGTAAATTTTGATACAGGTGTTTCAATTTTGCATTCAGAATTATCGGAATCTAAAGCATTGTTTACCTTTGGTCGCAAAGCAACTTCCAGATTACTTTTCTTTTTCGCTTTTCCAATCGAGTTCAATTCTGGATCTTCTATCACTAAATCAACAATATTTGTTTTTCTGGTTTCTTTATTTACCCCATTTTCAACAAGAATTCCCAGTAGTTTGGGGAGATTATCATCAAATAATGTATTTTCATTAGTAGTTTCATCTCGGTTATTCTCACACGTTTTGTAGGAAACCAAGTTATCATTTATGGTATTTTTGTCAATATGCATAGGATCTTCAACTCTACTATCAAAGTTAATATCGATATTGGTGAGATTTTGACTACTATAGGCTGGCTCTTGATAAATTGAAGTATTATAAGTCAAATCTGGATTAGGAGAGGAAGCAATTCGAGATTGATAATTCAAATCTTCATTTTGAAAATTAGCATTGGAATCAACTGTTGAACTAGGTTGATTGACTACAATTTCATCAAGATCAATATTAATTGAAGTAGCATTCAAATTAATATTCGAATTTACTTTCTGATTTTGGTTAACTTTATGATTAACACTAACCTTCTCATTATCGTTTATCAAGCTAGTATCAACAGTTGTATTGTTATAATCTAACACCAGTTTCAATTGTGATTGAATGGTAGAACTAGTTAGTTCAACGGTTTCCTCTTCACTATCATCAACATGCGATAAATTCGCCAGACTATCATTATTTAAAAGTTCACTAGTAGTGAAAACTTTAGTTTTCACTCTTTGATCAATACTGTTAACCAGTAGTTTATCTTGAGATTCACGTTTCTTCAACAAACCATTGACGCTTTTTTTAGATGATTCAACTTCGATGCTTTCGTTAGATGGCTCATGTTTGTTTATCGTGTCACGTTTAGTTTCACTCGATGATACATCTTTTCTCTTAACTGTGGTTTCACTTGTTGTTGCATCTTTTCTCTTACAATTGGATTCACTTGTTGTTGAATCTTGTGTCAACCTGTTACCAGTGGATTCACTAATTGCATCTTGTGTCAACCTGTTACCAGTGGATTCACTAATATCTTGTGTCAACCTGTTACCAGTGGATTCACTAATTGCATCTTGTGTCAACCTGTTACCAGTGGATTCACTAATATCTTGTGTCAACCTGTTACCAGTGGATTCACTAATTGCATCTTGTGTCAACCTGTTACCAGTGGATTCACTAATATCTTGTGTCAACCTGTTACCAGTGGATTCACTAATTGCATCTTGTGTCGATCTGTTAATATCAGATTTTTTGGTTTCATTGTATATATGCACTGTTTTGGGTCGCTTTATTACCACTGGAGAATCAAAAATTGAACTTTTATCACGATGAATAGAAAAAGTTTTGGATCTAGGTACCAACAATGGATTATTAATACTTTTGTTATAATTTCGAAAGTTCAATTCCATGATTAACTCATAGATCTAGTACTAATTAAAAGAAGAATTAAAATTATTCCATTTTGCAGCATTTTTTTTTTTTTTTTTTTTTTTTGGCTACACTATCAAAAATTCTGATCGCGTAGTTTTAATTCTCTTTCTTCTTCTTTTCATCATTGATATCAATTCGAATCATTTTATCAGATTGCTAGAAATCAAGTAGGCGAATCTTTTAAAAACAATCAAGTTGGATTAAAAATCCAATAAAATTAGGTAAAAAATTTGTTATAAACAAAAATTTTCATCATTATAAATTGACAATATATGACATGGTAAAATCGTAAAGATCCGTGCCTCAAGCGTGTAAAGATCCGTATTTATTGATTTTCAATGAATAATCAAGAGATTTGAATCAGATAGAAGAACAATTGGTTGTGTATTGGGGTTGAAAATTGAAATTTAATTTCAATTTTCAATTTTTCAATCAAATTAGAATACTATATTTTTTTTTTTTTTTACATAAAGATCATTATAAGATCAAATTAGGTAAATATAGTCTTATTCCGGAATATTTGATTGATATCACAGTATAACAGATTGATTTTCTATCCTATAGTAAACATTTTTTTATGTTTTATAATATTTTTTTGTTTCAATGATTTTAGTTTTAAGTGGTTAAAAATTATATTTTTGATAGGAATTCTATTGTTATCATGAATCGGAATAAGTTATTCATCAATATCTCTTTATTTTTTTTTTGTTTTTACCAAAGAATTCCAATGGTTCATACTATAAATTGATAACTATAGAACTCAATACTATCGAAATTATATCAAAAATCATTCATATTGTATTTATTTGAAAATTTTAACAAATTTAACCTTGATTTTATACTTGATTCTTGTGAAGATTTCCTTGTTGATTGAAAGTCAGAATTGATCAATGTGTATGTATATTAGAAAAGACTTCTACAAAATTAACTAACTGAAATTAAAAAAATACCCGAAAACTCTACAATGGGTGATTTCTGGATTCACAACTAAGTTATTGTACTTAAACTATAACGAGTGGCCAGTGTCATAAATTGGATTACCTTAGTTTTTATGATACCTAAAATCTTTTTATGTATACATTCATCTATATATTTTTTCTATAAATTGTACATTAAACGATTGTTATACAATGGATTCGACAATATCTAGTATTTTCTAGACAATAATACATTTACAGCCTGATTTTGCATCAGGTTTTGTAGTTTTTGTAGACTGCTTTTCTCTAGTTTCTTTTACCACTGATTTCTTCTCACCATTATTAGTTTGATTCACGGGAGTATCAGTTGGTTTTTGATCACCTCGAGTTTTGGTAATGTCTTTTTGAGGTGATTGACTCGATTCATTTTTCATAAATTTAATAGCGGCTTTAGCAAACTCATTACCTTGAATTCTTGCCACTCTTGTTTCCAACTCTGATGGTTGTTTTGAACCATCGGCACCAGCATAAGTCCCAGCACCCCAAGCAGAACCACCATGAATTTCATCAAGATTGGTCATTTCCGGAAATACTGGAGTATAACCCAAAGAAATATATGGCATACCATGGTGAGCCAAATAGGTTAATGCATTCTTAACTGTCGCTTCTTGACCACCCCCAGGAGTACCAGTGGAAACAAAAATTGCTGCTGGCTTTCCATACAAACTACCTTGAGTCCATAATTCTCCAGTTTTACCCCAGAAATCTACCCATTGAGCTGGCAAATTACCAAATCTAGTTGGTATTCCAAACAAGAAACTGTCATAATCTTTGAATACCGAAACTGTTGCTTCAGGAATATCATCGGGCTTTTCAGGGGCATGGATCAATTCCAAGACATCTTGAGGTAAAGTTTCAGGAACTTGAAATAAATCAGCACTAGAGGCCAACCCTGATTCAAGCACCCCTTGCTGAACGGCTCGGGCCATAGTAGTAATATGACCATAAGTTGAATATTGAATAATAGCTACCTTCATAATGAAAACCAAAAAAAAAATACAATTATAATTAATCAAAAACCTGGAAATTAAAATCTAATTACTATTGGGACCTATAATGTTTTGTAAAATAAAAACTCAATTATTAATTATAGTAAATAAAAAAATGTTTTATTTACGTTTTTTCCCCCGTGGTATCCGAACTTTTAATACATTTTGTTTAAATTAATAACTAATCTTTTCAATTATTCAGCCTTGTAAATTGGTAATCTGGAGGTAAACGGTGATAATTTTGATTACGATGATATTACTAATCTCCGCAGTTAAATTTAACTCCGGACTTATGATTATTAACGCAAGTGAATTATTACGTAATCGAAGGGTCAATGGTTAAAGTATTTAAACCTGTCTATATAATGTGTCAAATTAATCAAGGAATAAATCAGTAAGTAAATAACTAACTAAAAACAAGTTACTATAACAGATTCCAAAATTAGAAATTATTATTAAAGTTTTAAAAAATGGCTCCAAAAGTTGCAATTATCATTTATACTATGTATGGACATATTGGTCGTATGGCCGAAGCTGTCAAAGTTGGTGTTGAAAGTGCTGGAGGAAATGCCACAATTTTTCAAGTACCAGAAACTCTTCCTCAAGATGTGTTAGAGAAATTACATGCTCCTGGTAAACCTGATTATCCAATTGCTTCAACAGAAACATTGACTGAATATGATGCATTTTTATTTGGGGTTCCAACCAGATTTGGTAACTATCCTGCCCAATTCAAGGCATTCTGGGATGCTACTGGTGGTTTATGGGTTCAAGGTTCTTTATATGGAAAACCAGCCGGGATTTTTGTTTCCACTGGTACTCCAGGGGGTGGTCAAGAATCTACCGTAATGAATGCTTTATCTTGTTTAACCCATCATGGGGTTATATTCGTGCCATTGGGTTATGCCCGTGCATTCCCTCAAATCACTTCATTTGATGAAGTTCATGGTGGTTCTCCTTGGGGTGCCGGTACCTTTGCTGGTGCTGATGGTTCAAGAAAACCAAGTAAATTAGAATTGGAAATTGCTGAAATTCAAGGTAAAACTTTCTGGGAAACTATCCAAAAATTCTAGTTAGTTTGATTGATTTTAAGAGAAAATCAATCTGTAAATTGGTTGAATAATAGATTGTGTTTACAAAAAATTCCAATCTTTAAAATGGTTGAATAGCGGATTGTCTTTGGTTACTATATAGTTAAATAAATTTTTGAAGAATTAGAAATGAAGTGGAATAAAAATTTTAACGTGTAGACATGAATCTCAAACAAGTAAAAATAAATTAGCTAAGGACCAGTAATAAACAAAAAAAAAATGCAGTGAACTACTAGAGTAATGAACAAAGTAATGGATGAGACAATGTAATAAATTCTGTAACCAAACTCACAAATCAACTACTAATCTATCTTTGATACTCAACAAAACAGCAAGACTAGGGATCACAAAATCCAATAATCAATACGAACAAATAAAGCTAAAGTTATTAAAGCCTCAAAGAATTTTGATGACAAGTATTTATCGTAAATCGACAAAATTACATTCTGATACGAAATATTAACTTCTCCTAGCATTTTTTTTACGGAAGGGCTTCCATATACCCTAAATTTATTCTTCTCATACAAATTTCTCTTGATACATTATTTATACATTATTTCATATTAATTTCGAATTTCAGATACTAGCTCCATTGTACTATATATATTAGTCAATTCAATACTATTTCTTTGGTACTATATTCATCGTCTAATTCATTACTACTTCTTTTGTAGTATATACATTAGTCAAGTTATTGATACTTCTTTGGTACGATACATACCAGTCAAGCTACTTAGTTTAAAAAGCTAGAACACATGAAGGTGTCCATGAAGATGTCCAATACTTTCTCGTTGAGTACTCAGTAATTCATTGAAATGGCCGATAGAAAGTCAAGTCTTTGTAATCCAAAGCTAATCCTCCTTAATGCTGACTACTCTATTGTTAATTCTGGTTTCTAGTTACTTCTTTTGTAATATTACTGCTTAGTAATATTTTCCATGTCGATTACGTAATCTTGGTTATTGTAGCATTTTACAGCCATTTTGACCACAACTAAACCATTAAAGTAGTATAAGCTAATTGGAACCAGTTATGAATGAATTTTCATTGGAGCATTCCAACTCTTCTTTATTGAATTTGAACTGTTCACTTGCGACTGATTTGACTGATTTTCTATCAGAAAATAATCAAAAGTATGATAATACTGAAATTATCAATAGTGAAAAAGGTGTACATCCTCAACAAAATCGCCAATTTGAACAACTCGACTCTGATAATAGTTTTGATTTTCTTATCTCTGATAACGATTTTGCTGAAGATGCTTCTGAATTTATTGAAGTTTATTCTGATGAAGTATTCAATTCGGAACTAAAACTTTCTTCTATTGATTCATATATATGTTTAAAATGCCACAATAGGTTCAAGAATTTATTTCAATATTCATTTCATAATAAAGGGTGTTATGAGAATCAAAATTACTCGTGCATGGAATGTAACTATCAAAATGCATCAATTGATAACTTACATTATCATATTCAAAAACACTTAATTTGTCATTTAAACTGTCCAACATGTAACACATTATTCAATAATTCAAGATTATTCATCACGCACTTGAAAATACATACCATCGAAGTAGAAAACGAATTAGAAGAATTGATTTATGGAAATAGTGATGATGATCGAAATTTTACTGTTGAAAAAGTAGTATTCAATCGATCCACAATAAATATCAAATTACCAATTCATAATAATAATTATAAATGTCACTATTGCAACTTTAAAATGGCAAATAAGTTTAGATTGTTCATCCATGAATCAAGCCATAAATTGAAAAATTGCTGAAGAAAATGACAGCTAGCATTTTAAGTATTTGCCAATTCATACTCCTGAAATTTAAAATATTTAACTAGAACAAAATCTAATTCGTTTGCAAGTAGACTGCGTTGTAAATGCTAGCAAATGGGACTTAACAAATTCTTTATTCTTCGTCACTTTCTTCAAAACCAAAAGAAAACTTTGGCTCCTCTGACGATACAACAGTTAATTCTTGCCATTTCCTACCCTTTCTATTGAATTTTTGTTCAAGCATTTCCAATTCCTTTAATGATTCATTCAATTCAGATATTTTGCCTTGCTTAATCAATAACTTTTGAAATAACTCGAATATAGGCATAGGTGGTAATTCAGATATTTCACCACAATCTTCATTACCATCTAGATTCAATTGATCATACTTGAGTTGATATTGTTTGATTTTGTCAATAGTCTCGTCATCATCTTGATTAATTTGTAAAAATTTATCAAATACTTGTTTAACTTGATTTGGTCTAAAACCAGATAACTGATTTGATCGATTTTTCAAAAAGTTCAATGCATTCGTTAACTTTGGTTTTGGAACAAAATTTTGAGTCAACGCTACGGAATCATCAATATTTATCACTGAATGCCACCAGGTCGATGGAACATACATACATTCTCCTGGAAATGTAATTGCAATTTGACACTCAGGTATTTTCAAACAATCGTTGAAAAATCCGGATAGTACCCATTCCGCAACGCCTACTGGAGCAGTAACTTCACTTTCTTCATTATCTGTTCCAACACCAGGAGGGGTTATTGTTGGTGGAAACATAATCCATAATTTTCTTCCGGTTAATGCTGCATTCCAAGCAGAAGTAAAATTAGGATCTTTATGGAAAGTTGAACCAGATCTTTTCGGTCCAACAATCAACCAAGCATGGTCAGGACGACAATTACCAAATTCCGAAGATTTAAAAACATTGAATAAATCATGTTGAAAGATTTCTGGAGGATTATATTCCTGTTTTAGTGTTGTCATTGCTTTACTATTACAATCAAATAGATATAAAGGATTTTCATCAAAATTTTGTTGCAAATAATTAGAGTATACTTGTAAACTCCACTCCATTGCTTCTTGTCTAAACTTGATATCGGAGAATCTTGATAACAAATTTGAAATGTTCCAGGTTGGCCATCTTGATTTGTTATTATTGGTTAAGATAAATGGTTTATCATGATATAATGATTCAAAACATTCTAGAGTCATTTCTTGTTCTTTGAAACGAAGAATCCTACCAGGTGGTATATTTCCCAAATTTCCTTCAAGTGAATCTAGATGATATTGTTGTTCTTCCCTAATTATTTTTGAAAATAATTTTTCATAATTGATTTGTGAACATTGGAAAGGACGATGTAAAACATCAGAGCATAGTAAATTATCTGGTAATTGCAAATTGGCTTGTTCTTCAATTGGTATTCCCAAAGTCGTACTTCTCCAAGATCCATACCATTTCTTTGGTTCATTTGAATTATATTTAATCAAATACAATTTTTTCCATAATTCTTCATCATATGTGAAAGCATACATAACCCGAGATGTCAATCCCAAATTTTTCAATGTTTTAATATCTTCAATGTATCCAAACAATTCCAATATCAACTCATCGGGCCAGTTTTTCAAGTATCCTAACTGTTGGTTTTTGGTTTCTCGATATTGATTACCACTTAATAATGCATTTCCTCCCGGTTTTACATTCAATGGATGTTTTGAACTTATACTAAAAATAGAGATGTTTCTAGTGGTATCAGGATATGTGAAATCCACCTTCCTCCTCTTTATATCTGCCTGTTCTACTGTCATCTCCAGTTTCTGTATAGTGATTTTTCAGCTCATCGAGAATTATGCACTTCAAAAATGAAACCCATACAATAATGTCAATACTGTCTAAGACGAAAACCGATGGAAATAAAAGATGCTAAACATACGTTTTTGACGATTATTCATGTACGATTAATATGAATAAATTACATTCAATTTACTATTAGCTTCATTGAAACAAGAAATTCGTTAAATAATATTTGTTAACGATATCTTGAAAAGAGCAAAACCAGTATACAAATGTGCTTCATTGTCGATAGTAGTAATGCTATTTACCGTTTCTGAAGACCTAAGCTTGACATTTTATGAAATCATCTGATTGTTCATAACTGACTGATGTTCGGTGTATGCCGGATTTTACTCCGGTATAGTCCTGAGTCATTGAAATTGTTGGTATAGATGATTTTGATGTATGTATAAAAACTTGGTTAAAGTCGGTAATATTGGGATTAAATCAAATAGATTTATGACTTTATCATCAATTAAATCAGAAGAGAGGGCGGAAACCCCAATAATTTTTGCTCCAGAAACATATCAATACACTAAAGGTCATTTAAATGAATCGGAAATTGAAACTGACCCATTTATTCAATTCAATAAATGGTTTAAACAAGCACAATCTAGCTTACCACCAAACTCGGAGATAATACCGGAAGCAACTACATTTTCTACGGCAAGATTACCCAGTGGAAGAGTATCGAGTAGAATAGTATTATTTAAGGAATTAGATTCTCATGGATTCATTATTTACAGTAATTGGGATAAATCCAAAAAGTTGCAAGATTATGAAACTAATAAACATGCAGCTTTGACATTTTTCTGGCCTCATAATCAGAGACAGGTTAGAATTGAAGGTTTAATGGAACAAGTAAATCGACCAACTTCAGAAAGATACTTCAAAACAAGACCTCGAGGATCGAAAATTGGAGCATGGGCATCACCACAATCACAATTAATCAACTCAAGACAAGAATTAAATCAAATTTACGAAAAATATGAAGAAAAATTTAAAGATTTAAAAGATGATGAAATTCCATGTCCTGATTTTTGGGGTGGAATGAGAATCATTCCATTAGAAATCGAATTTTGGCAAGGAGGTAATAGTAGATTACATGATCGATTATGTTTTAGACGAGATGAAGTTGATCAAAAGTGGGATTTAGTGAGACTTGCTCCTTGAACCAAAATTTGAAAATTACCAACAGCTTAAAGAGGAATGTGAACCTCACATTATTAGATAGAATTCATAGAAATTAATTTTATATTGAATTTAATAAAATATTACGACAAAAATAGAATTATTGAAAGATTCTTTATACAAATGAATTTTTTGAATAACTATTTGTATGGTTCAAATAGGTGTAAAACAATCTCTTTAAATTTGAGCGGCTTATCAAAAAGCTGTAGATAGAGTCACAATTTCTCATTATCATTCAAAAAATTAGGTTTTGGGTAGTTAGGTTTCTTTCGGTTACTTTTTGTAGGGATCAAGTGGTTAGGTTCTATTGGTTATTTTGTAATAGTTGAAAATGATAATCCGCTACTATGGTTTTGTCCTATTACTATACTTCAAATTGAGAACTTTTTAAATATTTTTTTTGTATTAATTTCTGAATTTTCAGTACTCTGATAATGTATGTACAAGTAATTATTAGTATTTATGTTTCCTCTTTTCAGGTTTAGTTTGTTGCTTATTATACAAAATAGCTGGTTCTCGTTTAGGAATCCATTCTTTAGCAGCTAATTTGATTTGCTCATCTCTTAAGTATTTACCAGGATAAATGATTCTTTCATCAATTGGATCAAGATCCGATTGAACAGGTTTTGTTTCTTTTATAATCCCGGCTTCTCGTTTTTTACCTTTCAAGAAAGTTTTGATTTCATCAAAACAATTCATACACATAAAATGGGATCTTTTGACTGCTCCACATGCTGGACATCTAACAAGGTTATTCAAAGGTTGAATTTGTTTATTTCCAGGAGCATATAATTTGACTCTGTGTCTTCTGTAAGACATCTTTTTCTTGGGAGCAGCTTTTAAAATGGTTCCATTATCAATCATGAAAGGTAAATCCCCGTTATTGTTATCAATTTGTTGTTGTAACTCTTGTAATCGGGAATCTTTTGATGAAGATTTTCCAATTGTACCCCATGTTATCCGGGGCAAGTAACCTAAAGCTATTTCTGGTAATAAAGTTAACGCATCTAGTACCCCAAACACCCGTAAACTCATCATCTTCAACTGTATTTACTAAAGTAGGGTTACTATTATATCTAACTAAACCATTTGAAAAATTTTTGGAGCTTCAAAATTATTGGCCTGCATATAAGCCGAGCTATAACCAGTATGAAAGAAATGATTATAAACAAAAGAGAAAAGAGTGAAAATGATGATGAAAAGACAAGGAATTAATATGAAAGCAATGATAAGTGTAGCTAAGCACCTCTAGTTTAAAAAAAAATTAAAAAAAAGTAAAAAAATTTGAACTTTTTGGCTACAGATATAGGCAAGTAATGTAAATGGACAATAGACTAGAAATGGTGGAAAAACAAAGTCTAACTTGGAGCGAATATGAATTTGGGGTATTATGTAACAGCTTAGATAATGAGTGGCGGTAGATAGATAATAGAATGACGGAAAAAGTTGGAATCAGAAACTTGCCAGTCTGGTACCAGAATTTAGTGAGGATGGAACAAAATTAGAGCGAAAAAAAAAAATGAACGACGAAAAATTAGAACGAGCTTGAATCAAGATAGAACGAGGTTGGTTAGTGTTATGTTTTGGCATTAATGTTTGAGCAGTTATTTCGATTGAAAGGAATAATAAAATTAATAGCAAAATCACCCAGTTTATATCCTTACGACTTCAATTAATAACAAGAGAATTACATCTCGAATTAATTGAAATGAATACCAATAGAAGACCAGGTTCATTTTTACATTGCCAAAAGGATGAATCCAAGAGCAAAAGAGAACTGTACCAAAATAAGTTTTTCCACCAATCTTTAATCCCTATATATCCTCTATAAATCACCTATAAATCACCTATAAATCACCTATAAATCACCACTTTGTCATCTCTTTCTGTATTCCTGTAATTCTCTTCTATCTGTTCTTTCTGTTCCTTTTCATTCTGTTCTTTTTATTATTTCTTGGCCGTTTTTCCTTCAAATTTTACCAGAACTTGCCCCTAATCTAGCTCCTTACTGTTTCTACTTATACCAATGTCTTACGACCTCAATATCCTTCTATTTATCCCATTTTAACCCATTCAATCTTCGTGTGTTTCTGTTTAATGGCTGCAAAAAAAGAAAATTCCAATTGTCGTGCGCCGCCCAAGTTTACAAATCGCCAAAATTTACACGCTACAAAATGAAAACATAGACGATTTTAGATTAAACAAGGGATTACTAAAGCATTATGTCGATAATAGATGATGTAGGGTTAGTTCAGCCATTGAAGTATGTTGGGTTTGATACTATTACCACCCAGATTGAAAATCGGTTATTGAAACGTGGATTTCAGTTCAATCTTATGGTAGTTGGACAATCAGGATTAGGGAAATCGACATTAGTAAATACATTATTTGCATCAAAATTAATGAATACTTCAGCAAGAAAAAGTTGTGAAGAACCAATTGAAAGAACCACTGAAATCACGGTTCATTCTCATACTTTATTGGAAAATAATGTTAAATTAAATGTTAATATAATTGATACCCCTGGATTTGGTGATCAAATTAATAATGAAAAATGTTGGGATCCTTTAGTTAAGTATATTAAAGAGCAACATTCTCAATATTTAAGAAAAGAATTGACTGCTACTAGAGATCGATTTATTATTGATAATCGAATTCATTGTGTATTATATTTTATCGCCCCAAATATTAAAAAATTATCACAATTAGATATAAATTCTTTGAAAAAATTATCAGAAATTGCTAATGTAGTTCCAATTATTGCAAAATCTGATTCATTAACTTTAGATGAAAGATTAAAATTTAAAAAACTTTTACAACAAGAATTTGAAAATTATAATTTTAATCTTTACCCTTATGATTCATCAGATCTATATGAAGAAGAACGTCAATTAAATGAAGATATAAAATCTTTAATTCCCTTTGCAATTGTTGGTTCTACTCAAGAAATTAATATTAATGGTGAAATGGTTAGAGGTAGAAAAACTAGATGGGGTGCTATTAATATTGAAGATATAACTCAATGTGAATTTGTATTTTTAAGAGATTTCTTAACCAGAACCCATTTACAAGATTTAATCGAATCAACTTCTTTAATTCATTATGAAACTTTTAGATCAAAACAATTAATTGCTTTAAAAGAAAATGCATCTAATCCAAGAGAAAAAAATGGATATTGAATTAACCCATGATCACCATAATTTGAGTTGATTTCTCAACCAAGTTCAAAATATAGTCATATCCAATATTTTCTTCCGATTATCTCATCTAGATAATAGAATTTATTTTAAAACTATTTCACTTTAGTTTATACTTTTTATAAGGTTTTTTATGAATAAAATTGATAAATTAAAGATAATACGTTAACTCAATGACAATATGAACCAAATAAACCGAATGAACTCCATTTTTTTAGGCGCAATAATCATCTCTTTCAGTTTGGTCTTTCATTAAATACGCGTAACATAATTTTTCAAAATCCATCACCTTAACAAGTTGAACAAAAATCGATAAACTACAACATGGGAGTGAAGGGTAAGTTTGGCGATGAATTGATGAAGGAAATGTGTATACTAACGATTTAGGTCTTAATCAATTGATAAAAGAACATGCACCAGGTGCTTTCAAAGAATTTCAATTGAAGAATTTGTTTGGTAGAAAGGTAGCTATAGATGCTTCGATGTGCTTGTATCAGTTTTTGATTGCAGTTAGACAATCTGATGGTCAACAGTTAACTAATGAAGACGGAGAAACAACATCGCATTTACTGGGGATGTTTTATCGAACCATAAGATTAGTTGAAAACAATATCAAACCAGTTTATGTATTTGATGGGAAACCTCCAGTATTGAAAGGAGGAGAATTGGAGAAGCGGTTATTAAGAAGAGAAGAAGCTCAGAAACAAGTTGACGATATCAAAGACACTGGTAGTGTTGCCGAAGTTATGAAATTTGAAAAGCGATTAGTTCGAGTTTCAAGAGAACAAAATGATGAGGCTAAGAAATTATTGGAATTGATGGGGATTCCTTATGTGAATGCTCCTTGTGAAGCTGAAGCTCAATGTGCTGAATTAGCCACCGGTGGTAAAGTGTTTGCTGCTGCTTCTGAAGATATGGATACTTTATGTTATGAACCTCCATTTTTATTAAGACACTTAACGTTTTCAGAAGCTAGAAAAATGCCTATTGATCAAATTGAGTACTCGGAGGCAATTGAAGGTTTGGGATTAACCAAGAGTGCTTTCATTGATATGTGTATTTTGTTAGGCTGTGACTATTGTGAAACTATCAAAGGGGTAGGTCCAGTGACTGCTTACAAGTTGATCAAGGAACATGGCTCTTTAGATAAGATCATTGAATGGATAGAGAATAATCCTGGTAAAACAAAATACAAAGTGCCTGAAAATTGGCCGTATGATGAAGCAAGACAGTTATTCATGGAACCCGAAGTAACAAAAGCTTCAGAAATTTCCCTTAAATGGAAAGAACCAGATGTTGACGGGTTAATAGAGTATATGGTAAAACAAAAAGGTTTCAGTGAAGATAGAATAAGAAGTGGAGCTGAAAAATTGAAAAAGGGGTTAAAAACTGGGGTTCAAGGTCGATTAGATGGATTCTTTTCTGTGGTTAAAAAGTCACCAACTAAAGAGGAAACAAATAAAAAAAGAAAGGCTGATCCCAAATCAAAATCAACTAACAAGAAAAAGAAATAGGAAAATGGTTTGAATTGTAACTGTATTATAATTGTATATTATTATGATTTTCATAAATGATAAATGGAATAGTAGAGCATAGTCATATTGATGACAGTTAGTTTTACCCCTCAAAGCATACTTGTAGCAGTTTCATACGCAGAAGGAAATTATAGTTCAGATTTATGAATTTATTATAAAACTACTAAAGTGATCTAATCTCTATTCTTTGGTTTTTTCTTTTCTGCTTCTGCAGCTTTTTCTGCTTCAATTTCTTCAACATATTTAGTTATATCCTCCACTGATAATTTTTGAATTATGTTATTTGCTTTTAATACTGACACTTCAATATTTTTGGCTCCAGTTTGAACAACTTCTAACAATGATTTAATTGTTAATTTGATTGTTTCTTCATCAGTCATTGATTCGTCATAATGTTTTTCTAAAAATTCTCGAACAGTTTTCGACGATCTACCTATAGCATGGGCTTTCCAAGCATTGTAAACTCCAGAAGGTTCAGTTTGATATAATTTAGGGACAGTATCATTTGAGTCAAACCCGGCAATGATTGTGGCAATTCCAAAAGGCCTAACTCCACCAGACTGAGTATATTTTTGTTGAACTCCAGCAACATATTTTGTTAAATATTCGATACTTACAGCATCTTCCAAAGTTAATCTATGAGACTGAGCTTCCACTCTGGCCTTGTCCACTAATATTCTTGCATCGGCATTCAATCCAGCAAATGCTAATAGTACATGATTATCAATCTTACAGATTTTTGATGGTGTAATTCTGGGATCTTGTAACTTTAAAGTCGTTCTCTTTTCACATCCCAAAACAACACACTCTTTTCCTTTGATACCAACTGCGCATGTTCCTCTTTTCACAGCTTCAGATGCGTATTCAACTTGGAAAACATGTCCATCCGGTCTAAATGTTAGTAAGTTTAATTATAAATGAAAATAAAATTGGTCATCTAGTCTTTTTTTCAATTTTGATTATATCAATTACTGTAAAACATACGAGAAAATCGATAAAGCACTATCGTATCCACTCATCCTTCTTAATTAGAATCTATTCAATGATTTATCACTTAAACCTTTGTATTTTATTACTTACCGCCAATTTTCATATTTGCCTCTGCGACATTGTGCGACATTGTGCTTGAAGCTCAATGAAAATGTCGTCATTAATTTTTCACTTATTGACTGAAGCAGGACAGACATGGGTGTAAAAGGGGTACCGAAGGGGATCCCTCAGAAGGATAACTATTCGAGGCTATCGTATTTGTATCAATTATCCAGCAGTTTTGAAGCCCAGAAAAAGTATGACATAATTTCTCGAAATTTGATTAGAAATATGAATGGAATCGCTAAAAAGACAGTATTAAAGCTATCACCAAGTATAAAAAGGACTATTTGCAAGAAATGTAACAATTTATTGATACCGGGGATAAGTGTAAAAATATATATTGAAAATAAATCAAGAAAAAAACTTGATAAATGTGACGTTCTAGTCCATTCTTGTTTAACTTGTGGGACTAACAAGAGATTTCCTGTTGGTCAAGATCGAGATTATGTGGTCTTCCATGAAAGAGATGGAGTTCGAGTAGATTGAAAGGACAAGTAAAAACATAAAAGCTCGAATATACAAAGTATAAGGACAAAGTATATAAACCATAAGGATAAAGTTTACAAACTATAAGGATAAAGTATACAAAACATAAGGACAAAATATACAAAACATAAGGAAATACACAAAGCATAAGGGGTTGATTCAAAAATCAGGAATTTTATAGATAAATAGACAATTTATATATATGAATATGTATATATATATATATATATATATATTTATATGAATGTGTAAATATATATGTACGTATATATATTAGTTTGCATTAGTAGATTCAAGTTATAAAAATTTCGACTCCAATTGTCGTTTTTGCATTCTTCTTGGAGGTTGTACTCTAGCGCCTACCCAATTATATCTGAATCCAATTTCATGGGCCAAGATTTCCCCAAATCCCAACATCATTCCATTGATAAATGGTAAAACTAAGTTAATTGCGCTTCTTTTAATTATTTGTAATAAATTCAAAGTAAATGGAGTTGGTTCTTGATACTCTCTGGTTGACAAACTCGTGAATATCTTTTCGGTTTCGATTATTACTTCGTCATCTTCACTTTCAAGATATTCTCCTTCATCAGTTCTTGCAGTTGTAGAAGTAGATCGTTCAAATAAAGTGAACTCTTCCGACGTCTCTAGTTGTAAACTAGTTGAATCAACCGATGTCGGTTTGCTCTTAGGCATCTCATGAACGATACTTGACATTGTATTGATTGATTCAAAGCATATATCAATGGTGTTTGCCATTTTCAATCAAAATTTCCGAACCCCTCGAACTTTGACCGGAACTCAATATCGCTAAATAGGCATTTATCCCCGGTTGACTATTATTGATCTCTACAAGTTTCATACTATCTTCCTTATTAATATATGGCATATACTAGTTTTTTCAGTTTTGTTTACTACTTTCATATTATATTAATGATCTTTGATTCTAAATCTATATATAAGTTCATAGACATTCTTTTTATTATGTCTTTTTTCAACAAGATCAATACTATGCATCCACAGCACCAACAGATTTTCCTTCTTGCATTCTCTTCTCAGTCAAAGCAGCAATGACAGCAGCACCTACCCCAGAACCATCTTCAGCTGGAACAATGATTATTGGATCTTCAGCAGTCTCCCATTCAAAAATATCTCTTAAAGCTTTAGCAGCTCTTGGACCAAAATCAGGATATTTAGTGTATAAAGAACCATCAGCAGCACAATGAGCAGTTTTATAACCTTTCTTTTTACAAATAGCTGCAATTCCACAAACTGATAAACGAGCTGATCTTTCACCAATCTTTTCACATAATCTTCTAACAATTTTACGTTCTGGAGAAGTTATATTAATACCTAATTCATTACTAAATAATTCTTGAACATTAGATAAATTTTCAAATGGATCAGATTCGACATTAGCTGGGAATGATGTATCCAAAATAAATGGTTGTTTCAATTTAGTTAAATCTTGATTATGGAAAATCAAGTTCTTTTCAACAGCTAAATCCAACAATATTAATCTCAAAACTTCACCTAAATAATAACCAGAAATCATTTTTTCAAAAGCTTGTTGACCTGGACGTGGAGATTCTTCATCAATCTGAATATCATATTTGGTTCTTGGTAATACTACGTGTTCATTATCAAAAGAACCATATTCACAATTTATTGCCATTAAAGTATCAGGAGTAATGTCTTGATGTAATTTACCGCTCAACTTTGGAATTGCTCCACAAGTATCATAATATGCTCCATTACAACCAGTACCATAAATCAATCCCATTTTGGTTTCTGGATCAGCATAAGCAGAAGCAACCAAAGTACCGGTAGTATCATTGATTAAAGCAACAACATTAATAGGTACATTGTATTTTGCAATGGCTTCTTGTAACATTGGTACCACATCATGACCTTCAACATTATCAATATCAAACCCTTTAGTCCATCTTTGTAAGATTCCTTGATTGATTCTATTTTGGGAAGCAGGATAAGAAAAGGTGAATCCTAAAGGTAATGGGGATGAACAACCATTAGGAAATTCTTCTTCAACAAATTTTTTTAAACAATCAGCGATAAAGTCCCATAATTCTTCGGACTTGGCAGTTCTCATATTTGATGGTAAAGAGTATTTTGATTGATTTGTTACAAATTTACGATCTCCAGTTAATTTGACTAAAACCACTCTTAAATTAGTACCACCTAAATCAATAGCTAAATAATCCCCTTTTTCTTTACCAGTTGGAAAATCCATAACCCAACCTGGAATCATAGGAATATTTCCTCCCTTAACACTCAACCCTTTATCTAATTCTTTAATAAAAACTTCAGTAATCTCCTTTAATTTATCTCCTGACACAGTTAACATCTCTTCTAATGTTTCTAATTCAGTCAATAAAGTGGCTGGCACATCGGTGAAAGTACCTTTTCTATGCTGAGGAGCTTTAGGACCTAAATGAACCATCTCAAACCAATATATCTAAAGAATCAAACTAATTCAATCAACTGACTAATATTTCGTCGTTACCTATTTGTTCACCATTCAAATTTCGGAGTTAGACGCCATCGGAACAATTGTCTCCGTCAGTCAAACCTACACACACAAACGATATAAAGAAAACACAGAGAAAATAAATAATACTGAAATCATCGTAGGTCGGTCATATAGCCCGTCTACTTACAAACATACTTGTGTAAAAAAAACAAAAAAAAAACAATTGGTGAAGTAAGAGTATTAAGAATATATAAAAATAATATATGTAGTATTCATCGATTTCCTAGATGAGTTTTATAATCATTGTAATTACCATTTCAATGTTTTATTTGTAATTATATTCTTCGTTTATCTTGACAGCGTGAAATCTTTGGTAAAACTTTGTCTGTTTGGACGCCAACTATGGCATCCATGTATACAACTATTACCTGGTTGAATGTTTCTCAATGGACTATGTATACAACCAACGTTATTCAATGGCTCTGTACTCTGCAACTTGGCGAAACAACTTTTGAATCAGTTCTCCCATGAATAGAATTGTCATACCGGAAATCAAGGTAAATCAGTTGTTCCTCGAACAAGAATGTAACACTGGGGATCGACGTATATCAGCTGTTCCGTAAATAGGAATGAAACACTGAGGTTCGCCGTATGTCCAATACACTGTCAAAAAATATCAGATTCAACTAGATCTTTAGGTAAAATACCACTTGTCTCTTACATCTCCATACCATCGATTGATCAAGTTTTTGTCTACGTGCATAACCTTGTGAATATTGTTCTTATCCAATAAACCCTGGTTGACTGCTCTATTTCTGATTTTGCACACGTTATAGTCAACAAGTAAAATAACTTGAACTAAGCAAATAATATCACTGAACCTGAATCTATTCTTCATTTGACATTAGTATAAATTTTTGAATCATATACGATCTTGTTAGCTGCCATAACAGAATCAAGAAAACCTTGCTAATGCCCAACTAAAGTATAAGCACCAATAGTAAATTTAACTTCTTACGCTCATTCTACCAAGATTCACTAATTGTGGCATCAAATTTCTTCATTGAATCACCTAATTGATTTAAATCGGATTTAATTTCTTTAATATATTGATGCATTTCATCAAAATTCTGTTTTTTGTATATCGATTCACGAGTAATCTTCTCATTAAAGAAATCATCGCTCAATCCTGGTTTAGAATTCACTTGCTCTTCAGGATTTAATTTAGATTTATCAATTTTGTATAAAATTTTTTGCTGTTCATTTAATTTCATATTATTATAATGTTGTTTATACATTGTATCTAGCAATTTCTGTTGACTAGCTTTCATATTTGCCAATTCAGTAGTAAAATCTTCACTGAAAAATGACCCCCGCTGTTTAATTTCATTCGACATATTCCGTACATCGTCCAAAACGTCTATCTGCGTCCATAGCTTATCGGCATAAGTAACATTGGGCTTGGCTGTAGGTATCATATCAATAGCTCGAACACTTTGATTATCCATCTCCGAATTATTAGTTGTTAACCTCGTTATACTGGACCCTGACCTATTTGACTTATGACCACCAAACAAAGACGAGCCACCGACATTGGAAGCAGAATTCCTCGCTAATCCTAGTCTCAAACCATCAGTATTGATGCTTGAGTTAGTTGTAATCGGCTTAATTGGTTGCACCATACTTAACTAAAAAGATTTTACCCTGCGACAGGACCAGTGAAATTTAAACCATGGCCAAAATCAATTGGTGTTTTGAAATTTAGGTGAGTTGGTCCGAAATCAAGTGAAATTGGTCAGTAAACGAAAAGTGATGGTATAAAACGGGTCAGTGATGCATGATAAATCAAAAGATCCTGGAAACCGGGGTGAATTTTCCGAGAATTCAAGTGAAATTGGCCATGACTCTAGTATTATTGGAGTTGATTTGCCCGAAACTGGTCTCGAACTAAATACTGCTAGCTTAAAAACAATTGAAACTGATTCAGAATTGAGAAATGGTTCAAAAGTCTCCTTGAGTATGGGTGAATCTCGAACTGGTGAAGCCTCAATTATTGATAATATGAAAGAAATTGAAATTGAAGTTGAATTGTGTCACCAATCAAGTGATATTGAAGATTCTGATTTGAATGATTCATACGAAAAACATTCAAGTTATATCGATTCAAAATCTGAAGCGACTCAACCTTCAAGAGGTTGGAAAAAATTACTATATTTGCAACAACCATATCCTGACAATTACACGGACATATCTTTCTTATCTCAACTAAAAAGGAACACTACTGTAACTAAGTATAGCTATGGTAAGTTGGTTGAAGATTTTTCGTTGATAATATTCCATTTATCAAGTCTATTTATGGTGATTTTGGTGTTTGCCGGAATTTACCTATATCAATGGAAGATCATTCATGCAGTTGCGTTCAGTAGTATATTGACAATAGTAGGATTGATAGCCAAAGAAAAATCCAACTTGAAAAGTTATCTTATTTTCATATTTATGTTGTTAATATTATCACCAGTTTTAAAATCATTGACTAGATCAACATCGTCTGATAGTATTTGGGCATTATCGTGCTTGCTATTCTTAGCGAATACAGTTTTACATGATTATGCTATGAATGGTCGACAGTATCGACCAATTTTATCGACAAATATTTCCTTAAGTAATGCTATTGTTCTAGCATCGAGATTAAACACAAATTCTCAAGTATTCTTATTTGTATTATTTGCTATCCAAATTAACATATTATTTCCGCTATTCAGTTTTAACTTAAGGTTGGCTCGTCATTACATCATTCATTATGGTATGTTTTTAACAATATTTTTGATTGATTGTGCTTTATTTTATACACTTTTAGGATTCAAAGTGATGCTCTTTTGGGGAGCTTGCTCCATAGCTATCATGTTCGTTTTACCAGTCTATTATTTGTTTTTACAAAAATATAAAAATGAACTACAGGGACCTTGGGATATTGCAAAACCGATTTTGAATAAGGCCTAGTTGTGTTGAAGATGAAGTGTATGATAAAGATGAGACTTGTAAGTAGATCATGCTAGGATTAATACTTTCAAAGTTTTGAGTATTATAAAATGAATTTTGAAGATATCGAAACGATTCTCATAAACACTGCAACATCAATATTATCAATGAATGCTTGGTCTATCAAGATTTTAATGCTCTAGTTTGTGATTACATTTTTTTGAATATCAATTTTAATATAATGAACTCATCTTGGTTACCAGATTTTTTACTGATGAATGTGATTATCTTAACAAAGAAGATACATAGCTGACTAGAGTCCTGGTAAAACATAGGCTACAACTTTGTTCGAATCAACTACCAAAGTAATTTATCATTTAAATTTAGTATTTCTACACAATTGAAATTCAGAAAAAGGGAATTGATAAATAAAATACTTTTCACATTTAAATAGTTTACTCCAGTATTCCTTTCTCATCTCCTTTATCGACCTTTAATTGTATCTATTACTATAACTAGCAGATTGAATGAATTATGGTAGCGCTGTAATTTTCAAAACTGAGATTTTTCCAACCATAACAATAACCAACACTAGAAGGCACACAGGTTGGAGAATCACGATAAAGAAGAGGCAATCGAAGCTAGAAGTGATAAATTTTGAATTTTTTGAGTTGTCTTTAGTATAACGATAGATCTAATGTCTGAAAATAGCAATAATAATGGAAATAATCCACCAGTTGGAGGAAGTGGCTCTTCATCACAACCAAGGCCGCCACCATCATCAGGACAGCAACCCCAGTTTTCACAAGCAGATCTTAATCGGATTGTGCTGGATTATTTGAAGAAGAAAGGGTATCACAAAACCGAGTCTATGTTAAGATTGGAATCATCAAATACACCAACACCACCAGCACCACCAGTTAATCCGGCAAATACCAGGTTAGCAGAACCTAGCGAGATCTCAACATCTTCGACTCCGGTTAATGCCTCAAAAAGAGAACGAGAATTGAAAGATAAGTTGAGTAAACATGAACGAGAACTTCGAGATTTACGGGATGAACAACAAAGAGTTCGACGTGAATTGAGAGATTCGAGGGATCGGGAATTTCGATTAATAAAGGAGAAGGAATTACGGGATTTAAATGAATTAGAAGAGAAGAAGAAACGAGAAAATGACCCGGAAATATATTATACTGCTTATTCAATGTTGAGAAAATGGGTGGATACTTCATTAGATTTATATAAACCTGAATTAACTCGTTTATTATATCCAATTTTTATTCATTGTTTTTTGGAATTAATCAATAAAAATTTTGTTATTCAAGGTAAACAATTTTTTGATAAATTTAAACAAGATCATTTGATATTACATAGTGTTGAAATCAACAAATTAGCAGGAATATCATTACCAGAACATATTAAAGAGAATGAATTGGCAGTAGCTTATAGAAATAACAAATATCGAATCATTGTTTCAAAAACTTCGTTAAATTTATTATTGTACTTTTTACACGAGAATGAAGCAGTTGGAGGGGCCATTCTAATTCGAATCATTAATCAATATTTGAACCCTATAATAGCTACTACCAAGCCTGATAAAATTGATCATGAAGGAGAAGCAAATCCTGGTGAAGGTATACCAGAATACTCTACTCGAACTAATGATATTGAAAAATTTAATGAAAATGCGGTTAAATTAGGTAAATTTCCAATTGATGCTGATGTTCAAAAAGAAGTTGAAGCAGAATTAAAAATTAAAGATGAAACTAGTGAAAAGGTTGATGGAAAATCATTAGTTGATACATTTCAAGAAATGGTAAAACCTGATGAAGATTCCCCAGCAAGAGAATCATTACCATTACCATTAAAAGATTATAGTGATATCAAAAGAATGATATTAGAAGTTGAAGATTCTAGAAGTAAAATAAAATTAGGAGCAATTCAAGCCAGTGCACCATCAGTTTGTATGTATACATTTCATAATACTAATAATGAAATGACATGTATTGATTTTAATGAAGATTCTAATATGATTGCTGGAGGATTTCAAGATTCATATATTAAATTATGGAGTTTAGATGGTAAACCATTGAAATCAATATTTAAACGAGATATAAATAATCATGAAAATAGTCGAAAATTAATTGGTCATAGTGGACCAGTTTATGGGGTATCATTTTCACCAGATAATAAATTTTTATTGTCAGGATCAGAAGATAAGACGGTTAGATTATGGTCATTAGATAGTTATAGTGCATTAGTATCATATAAAGGTCATAATCAACCAGTTTGGGATGTTAAATTTTCACCATTAGGACATTATTTTGCTACAGCCAGTCATGATCAAACCGCGAGATTATGGGCTACAGATCATATATATCCATTAAGGATTTTTGCTGGACATATAAATGATGTTGATTGTATCGAATTTCATCCTAATTCCAATTATGTATTTACAGGATCAAGTGATAAATCGTGTCGAATGTGGGATGTTCAAACTGGTAATTGTGTGAGAGTGTTTATGGGACATACAGGGCCTGTCAATTGTATGGCAGTTTCGCCCGATGGGAGATGGTTAGCCAGTGCTGGTGAAGATAGTGTGATTAATATCTGGGATTGTGGATCAGGGCGAAGATTGAAAACTATGAGAGGACATGGTCGATCGTCGATATATTCATTAACATTTTCTCGTGATGGGACTGTATTAGTTAGTGGAGGTGCTGATAATACAGTCAGAGTTTGGGATGTTAAATTAAATACTAATGATGCTGGTCCTGAACCCGAGCTGCTCAATAATAATAATAATAATACTAATAATAATAATAATAATAATAATACTAATAATAATAATAATAATAATAATAATAGTACTAATAATAATAATGATTCCATAAATTCAAAATCAGCTGATAAATCTCGCAAGGAAATAATTGCAACTAGTGATCATATGACGGCGTACTTCACTAAGAGAACTCCAGTATACAAAGTTCATTTTACAAGACGAAATCTATGTTTGGCAGCGGGAGCATTCAAATAATACTTAGTATATAGATTTAATAGACAATGTACCAAAAAAAATGAAACATAGAAGAGAAAAAAAAAATGAAACAAAAAAAAACCCGATCACAAAGAGAATCAAAAAAAAGAATCAGGGAAAGAAAGAAAAAGCAGAGAAACTTAAATAAAACTTGAAACTATTAATTACACCAAATTATTAACTACACGGAAAAAAAAAATTACTACACCACTAAAATTTAATCAAATTTCACTTGTTGTATCCTTGTCCCATTTAGGTAAAAAACTCTTCGGCCTTTCAATCGTTGATTGGATGCCGCGGCGACAGCCTCAGCAACAAACACCGCAGATGTTAAAATGCCGAGACTGAAATTAAAGTTTAGAATCAAATTTTTCAGTCTAGCCACGACACGAGGATGGTGTGGGTCAAAAGCCTCCCCTAAACGATTGGAAACGATAGCAATAGCAACAACACTAGTAAAGATAATGAAATGGGGTAGTAAATTATAAGGAGAGGAGTAAAAATTTTTTCATATTTTTTGCCCCCATCAAGTCAAACCCAAGTCAACTAAAAGTCAACGTGGTAACGAATTTTGATATCAAGTACAAAAGAGTAATATAACAAAAGGGCAAACTAATTTGGTTTTTGCATTAACAAACTAAGGTTGCTGATGGGGATTGTTCGTAAAATAAGGCAATTTTGTGTTTTGTGGGGATGAAAATATATTTTTTTCTGAAAACATAGTCTAATAAAAAAAAAAAAAAAAAAAAAAAAAAATAGGAAGATTTATTGGTGGCTATAGTTACTTAATTGCCCAATGGGGACATATTATTGGCAAAAAGCATTGCCTTGATTTATTTTTATACTCGAGTTGCAATTGGATTGGAGAAGGATTTGGAAAATCGGGTGGTTATTTGAGTTTATAAAAGGATGTTAAAATCCCTATTATTGATAATTCTAAAAGAAAGTTTTAAAAAAAAAAATTTTTCATTTACTTTTATAGAAATCTTTATATACAATTAAAAAAAAATGTCAATTCCTCAATCCGATATTCAATTCTTTACTGCTTTAGTAAATGACTTCAAAGCAAACAGAGCTTCATATCTTGGTTTCATTGCTACTGCCGGAGTTCAAGTTCCTCCAGCTATTTTGAAATATGCTCCTCAATTTGCTACCTACACTGATGATTCTTACACTACCCTTTTACAAGCTTCTGATATTAATGTTACTTCATTAAGAGCATTTGCTTCCGGATTACCATGGTATTCCAATATTGTTGCTGCTGCAACTGAAGCCGCAAGTGTTAGTGCTAGTGTCACTGATACTGCTACTTCTACTATGCCTATGTCTTCTGAAGCTTCTGAAACTGGAATGGGCACTATGAGCTCTCATAAGTCTGATGAATCTCATATGATGTCTGGTACTTCTATGATGTCTGGTGAATCCCATATGTCTAGTGAATCCCATAAGTCTAGTGAATCCCATATGTCTAGTGAATCTCATATGTCGTCTCACAATCTGACTGATTCAAAAGCATCCTCGGCTAAATCGGGAGAAAGTTCTAAAACTAGTGGTACTGCTACTGGTACTGCTACTGGAACTACTACCAGAAATGCTGGTTCAGTTATCTATGCTCCAATGGGTCTTGTTGCCGTTGCTGCCATTGCTTTATTATAATTGTATCAATTTAATAGTTTTCAAATTTATTTCTTGTATCACTCATATAGAGATGTTTATATTATATTAATATATAAAACAACTAGAAATCATATAATAAATATTAATTAAGATTCAAATTGAAAGTAAATATAATAAAATCACATTTTAAATCATATACTTATTATCATATAACTACTAATAATTACCTTTAAAAGGTTTTTCAATCTATTCAATCTAATCTATTCACGTTTACCCTATATAAATTTTAAATTTTCAATTTTAAGGAAATTTCAATTTTAACTAGCGTTTTTGATTTTAATCTCCCTATAAATCATTCTTTTCTAATCAATACTTTGTCTTTGGTTTCTATCCTAAATCATTGATCCAAATTCTTTGTCTTACGGAGCCCACCAGTTTCTTTGTCTACATATTATTTTTTTTGGGGGAGGGTTAATTTTTTTTTTTTTTTTTTTTTTTTTTTTATTTTTTTTTTTTTTTTTTTTTTTTTCTTTTTTTTTTTTTTTTTTTTTTTTTTTTTTTTTTTTTTTTTGGGTGGAGTAATTTTTTTTTTTTTTTTTTTTTTTTTTACTTTTTTTCTTTTTATTTAACTACATTCCTTTAAACTTCGAGTAATTTCCAGTTTTGTTAATCAATGCATCTTTACCCCTTGCTATCTCCTGCCCCTTTTTGTCTCTTTGCTTTGTTTTAAGGTTCATTCACTCATGAAACTAATTAAAAATTCTATTTTTAGAAATTTATTGATTTCTGGCAGTAATGAACAAGAGTAAATACTTCAAGTTCCATAATAAGTTATCGGAAGAATCTGAAGGTATAGATTGATAATTTTCCAGGTATGTGACATTATTTTTGCAGTAAATATGATATAGTGAAGTAATATTTTCAATCAAAATGGTAATATTTTTCGATAGTAAGGTTAACCCTTTTTCAAATGGTTGATTTAAAAATTGGGGGCAATGATTGTTACCAATCTTTTCTGTGGTTGAGTCATCATAGAATAACGGATACATTGATTGATTTGAATTAGAGATCTTATCAATTATGTACCATTGATTATCAATCAATTTTATAGAATAGTTAACAAAATTATTGGTAATCTCATGTAATAATAGAATCAATTGAACTATATACGATAGACCAGCATTAATTTGATCAATTGGTTCGACTGTAGTTGATAAATAACAAATACTCAACAATTCTTTTATGGTTGCTGGAAATGGAATGTTATTAATTGAAAATTGAATTGAATTATTAATATTTTCAATTTCAAATGCTTGATTAATTACCTTTATTATAGTTTGTAATTCTTCAATAATCAGAGGATACACATACTGATCTAGTGCTTCTTGAATTGGATCAAGTTGATATCTAATAAATTGTAAATTTTGTTGATTCAAATCTTGATTGGTGTTAAGTTTTATAAATTGATTTATTCGATTGATATTCATTTGATAATTCATAATGCTTGATTCTAATTGTTCAATTGTTTTCAATTGTTGTTCTTTATACCCTTCAACCAAAGTCAAATTATTTTCTGATTCAGCTCGAGGTTTTTCTTTTATAATCTGATGATTAAGTTTTCGTTTTGATACAATTAATTCATTCAATGATTTTGATAAATTGGTTAACGACCTTATGTTATCAAAATTATATGATTTAATGGGATTCTTCTTAATGTAAATTGGTAGATCTATGGGCGTTTTCAAATATTTTTCATGAGTGTAGTACCGATTATTTAACTTGATTACAATCGAATTTTCATGGAAATTGTCTTCTAAATTTATCAATGAAGTACCAATATAAGTCAATTTTTGCAAATTGATGCTTTTGATAGTTAATAAGTACCATTTTTTAGGTAAAACTTTGGTATTTAATTGAGGTTTACACCATATTTTGACAATAATTTTCGAGCTATTAGCCAATTTCAAAGGAACTAGGGGTAAATCTAGAGGTGAATAAGTTGGATTCTTATTATTCTCAACAATTTCACTTAAATATAATAATTGGGGACTTTTTTTGAAAATCCCATATACAGCAATAAAAGAATCTACCAACATTCGATTGTTCAACTGTAATAATCCTTCGACATCCTGAGGCAGTTTCTCGTCGTGTTGATGAAGATGATACATCGGATCTTCAATGACGTGGGTCAGTTGTAGCTTCCTTGTATGATTTGATTCATGACATCTACCATTATCGGTTTCATTTTCTAAATCTTTGTAGCCAATAAACAAATTTCGAACACATATTACTTGCAAATGCCGTAATTTTAAATCATTATCATACTTCATACCTTCATAATATCCAAAATTACCTGGGGGGGACCTGCCGACTGGTTTAGTAAATTTTGGTGCTAGTGGTAAAAGTTTGTCCCCTCAAGTTTTTCAGTTATTGTCTACTAAAAACCCATCACAACTGAATAGAACCAATGGCTCGACTTTCAGGACTACAGAGAGAAGTTTTGAAGTTGTATAGGCAGTGTATTCGAGCCGCCCACACCAAACCTCCTCAGAATAAAGATCATTGGCTTCGATATATTCGTCAAGAATTTAGCAAGTATCAAAATTTACCCAAGAAACAATTTAGTGTAATTGAACATTTGCTAAGATTGGGTCATAAACGGTATGAAATGTATAATAGTCCCCATATTAAGGATATTCATTAGTGTAAACAAGAATCAATTGAAGAATCCATAAAAAACTTTGGTTTCATATGTATATAGCCTCTACTTTTAATAGATGAATGACTTTACCATACGATACTTTATATCAGTTGTAGTAGATGTTGAAAGTGCAATAGATGATACATGAGAGCTTCTATGTATTGGCGATCAAACAAGAGTTATCGATATTCAAGGTTATGAAAATGGTTATGAAAATCAACTTGGTTTATACAAAGGTTATGGAATCCAGTAAACAACTAGGTTTATGTAATCAGAAGCTATACAATTAGAAATTGAAAAATTGGATGCTATACAATCGGAACATTCTTAATAATTATTTACTCATGGTCATAACTCCAACATGTTTTAAAATGTATAATCATCAAAAATTTGTTCAGCGTTGGTTAATAACAATTCAGTAACATTGTTTCTGTAACCCATATCAAGCATTTCTCTCTCTCCAGATTTATCTCTTGCAATAGTGGGAGCAAACACTACTGATAAGTTTTTAAACCCCATTCTATTGACTGAAGAATATGAATCAATCAATATTAAATGCTTACATAACAAAAACAATGCATGTTTGTTTGCTGGTGGTAATTTCGTTAACACATTCGATTTTAAATCAATTATTTGTTTATCAATTTTACTACCACCATTATTGGAACTAACTTTGATAAAATCATCATACAATGAAAATGGAATCAATGGTTCAGGCAATTTACGTAAATATCGTTTTAATGCTGATGTGACTGCATTAATATCACCATCTAAAACTTCATTCAATTTTGCCATTGACTTATTGTCAGAACCAAGGCTTTCAAACGAATTTTCTATAGCAACAATTGCTGAGTTACCTCCTGATATTCGATAAATCCCTTCAGTATCTAACCCTCGATTTTCCACTTCATCTATACACTTTGTAATTATTAATGGCACTTTGCTGTTTTCATAAACTGCTCTTTGTTGTATGGTAGATGAGTACAAGGGTGCAAAATTATTTGAAGTGTCTTTGATATTTTTATTAGTCTGATTATTATCATTGACATTGTCTTTGTTATTCTTGTTGTTGTTCCTAGTTATATTGCTATTGCCAGCATTTCGATTACTAATATTAGTATTATTGATATTAGTGTCATTGTAAGTATTCATGTTGGTTGTATTTTCCTCATGATTATAAGCGCTATGGTTGGTATTGATGTTATTCCTAATATTAGTATTATTATTAGTATTATTATTGTTGTTGCTATTATCATTATTAATATTAATGTTGTTGTTGTTGTTGTTGTTGTTATCATTGCTATTATTACCACTTGAATTAGTATTACCATTAAGAAATGTATCAAGAATATTGGTCGATCGTGATTTTACAAACCTGTTCTTCATATCAAGGGTTTGATTGCTATTGTTGCCACTATTATGAGAAATGTTGTTCTGATAATCGTTATTATCAGCTTGATTTGCAAATGATGTTGGTTTCCCTAAACTAGATGATGCTTGTTGATTCGAATGATTTCTGTTATTACTTGGTTCAGTCAAATTTACAAGATTTGCTTGGTTTCCATTCCCAGCTTTTCGTTTCCAAAATTTCAATCTTGCTGCCCTTTGCGGTTCAGTATGTTCTTCATTAGATACTTCAGTTACATTTGGAGAAGACTGGTTTGATTGAGGGTATATTGTTGATCCTGTATTGCTTGAAGATAAACTTGGAACTTTTCGCATTTTCTCTCCTGTTGTATTCTGTAAGGTCGAATTCGATGACGAATTATTTTGATAAGATAACCACGATTGCTCCAATACATGATTTTGTTCCGATAAACTTTGATTTATGTCCAAATATTTCTTCTTTTGCGTTTTCAAATCAGCAATTTCTTTAGCCAATGTTTCATACTCTTGATTGAATAAGGTTAGTCTTGATTGAACTATTTTTACTTGTTCTGTTAAAGAATACTTCTCATTAGAAAGTAGTTTAATTTCCGAATCTAACGCTTGTTTATAAAAAATCATTTGTGAGATATCTGCTTTTAAAGAATTGTATTCCTTTTTATCATTGGTACTGATTTTCTCTGTCACTCCAGTATCAGAAATTGTTCTAACATGATCCCTTGAATTAGATTGAACTTGTGGAGAAGTACCTAACGGTACATAATGTAAGATTTCACTTGCAACAATAGAACTATCAGAAAAATTTCTACCATGCCCTTTATTGTTATCGTCTTTGCTTGATCGGAAAAATCCAAATTTGTTGGCTAAACTATTACTACCACCTGAAATTGATCGTTTGTGTTTCAACAGATTTAATCTGGGGGTTCTTATTATACTTCCCATTCTCGATAATGATTGGGAATCTAACGATTGAGAGTTTGAATCTTCATCTTTCTTTTCCGCAACGTCTTCAAGATTGGTGACTGATTGAAGAAGGTTATTAGATTTCTTTTTAGGTGGAGTATTATTGGCATTGGAATCATAGTTATAAATATTATTTTGTAGTTGTTCGTTAAAATATTCAATACCTTGTAAACCTAAACCTGTTGGAGTTTCCGTCAGTTTATTCAGTGATTTTACTTTTGGTGTTGAAGGTAAAGGTAATTTGGGAGGAGGTGAAATATAATGATCTTTGGGAATGGATTTTTTTTTAGGTGTAGTTGTAAACGAATTGATGTTTGAAGACACAGTTGAAGCAGTTTCGATTGAATTTTGTCGACTAGTGTGACGAGATTGACCATGAATACCTAAATTGTCTGAAAAAGGATAATCATTTGACTCCACAACTCTAGCTTGGCGATTAGCTTTAGCAAATGGTGATTGAGCGCCTGCACGAGATTTTGGGTCTTCATGGGGAGGCTCTAAAGATTTATGATCTAAATTTGGAGAGTCATTCAGAGACTGGTTGATATCTATTATTTTATCTGACAATTTCATGGAGGCATTATGAAATTCATTATCGTGAAATTGATTTGGAGATAATAATAATACATTTTTGTTATTCGATTGTGAAGAAGGATCAGAAATTTTTTTAGGTGAATGTAACGATTCATTATCGGGTTTATTATCATTATCTTTTGAATTAATATCAAATTCATTTGAGTTATTAGAATGATCATTGGTTGATAAAACCACTGGAGATGCTAAATAATCAAATTGATTTAAATTATTATTTGGAGAATAAAAGTCAGAATGAGAACCATTGTTTTCAAGAAAAATTGATCCATTATCATCAATTTTTTTCGATAAAACTTCAGGAGATAAATTTGGTACATTATCTTGTAATTGGTTATTAATTGAATAAGGTTTTCTTAACGAACTCAATTTATTTGAAGGTATTTCTTCATCGGAATCATTAATCTCTTCTATAGAAAAATCTTTTGAAATTCGATTTGATGAATTTGAATTAAAATTTGTATTAAATTTTGCTGAAATTGGAGGATTAATTGATGATTTTTCATTTGATTTTGAATCGATTGAATTTTGTTCATTTATTGAAGATTTTGAATCAGACATTGAAGATTTCGAATCAATGATTGAAGATTTCGAATCAATGATTGAAGATTTCGAATCAATGATTGAAGATTTTGAGTCATTAAATGAAGATTTTGATTCTGATAAAGATTTTGAATCATTTGAAATTAATTTTGAATCCAGTTTTGAATCTAATTTTGAAATAATATTAGAATCATTTTTTAAAATTTTTGAAGAATTTTTTAAATTATCTAATTTTAAATCATCAAGTTTTTGATCTTGTTTTAATTTTTCATTTCGATCATGTTTTTTCTTTTTATTAATTAATTTTTCATGACAATTCATACAAAATAAACCTTTTGAAGTTCTAGCATATCTTAAATCTTCAATTTTTTGTTTACAAGCTCGACATTTAAAACAATTAGTACAATAAGCTTGATCACCAGTTAAAATAGCTAAATCATCAATTTTTTTATTACATTGTTTACAATTATAAGAACAAATTGAACAAATTAAATTACCATTACCCAATACTAAGAAATTTGAATTACAACCTAATGAATTATCACATTTTGAACATTTAAAACAAGATATATGCCATCTATTCCCACCCAATTCATAAGCATGACCTTCATTGATTAATAATTGACATTTTTTACATTTTTGAATGTCAGTCATAATATCAAGTAGAATGAATCAAAAAAAACCAACCCCCCCACAACAATAACCAATGACTGTCAAAGTTAAATAAATTTTTGTAATAACTAACAAAAAACAAATATAAAAAAATAAACCAATGATAAAAATAAATCAAAATCAAAAACAAAACCAAACAAAGAAAA